>PUFA01000014.1:15820000-16322500 GCA_003508835.1 Eonycteris spelaea | reverse complement strand
AACCTAAATATTCAGCAATAAGAAGTGGTGTGTGGCAAGATAAATGCCATTATACAAAAAAAAAAAAATGATAGGAGCATAGTCACAATATCAGAGTAAGTGGAAAAAAGATTCACTACAGCATAGGCAAAATTATCTCAATTTCTTTCTTTCTTTCTTTCTTTCTTTCTTTCTTTCTTTCTTTCTTTCTTTCTTTCTTTTTTAAAAATATAAACACATGGAAATAACCTGGAAGTAAACATACCAAAATGGTTCAGTGATAGGAATATAGGTGTTTTTTTTTTTCTTTGCACTTCTCTATATTTCCATAAATTTCTAAAAGGAATAAATTGTAAATTGTACCTTTATAATTATCACACACTCCCGCCCCAAACACACACACACACACACACACACACACACACACACACACACACACACACACACACCCTTGGGAGAGCCAAGGATGACTTTCAATTCCAAGCCAAGCAAGTACTTCCACCCTCCAAAGTAAAAGCAAAAGATAAATTCAAGTTATACTATTAATTCTGCCTGGGAACCACCTTCAGGTTCAAGTGTGGAGAAAGTCAGACCTAGAGACCAACCACCTCTGGACTGAAGTTTGTGAATGCCCTCCTTGCTCAGGCCAACTCTCCTTTGAGTGAGACATCCAGAACCTTCCTTCCCATTGGCTCCAATAAAACTCCTGATCGAGAAGCAAGTAGTCAATGCTGCTTCAGCTAAATGCTCAGGTGCCTTTTCTAAACAGTTTACCATAAAAGAGATTCTGACAGTGCAAAGCGGGGAGGGGGCCAAGGGAGCTTCTAAAGCCCTTCAGGTTAAAGGGCTAGCCGGAAAACAGTCTGGAGAAACCTTTGGCTAATTTCAATTTTCTTCTTAGACTAGTCTGTAAAATAAGGGGCCCTCCCTCAGTCAAAGAGTGAAGCAGCAGGCACAGGATTTGATTTACTGATAAAGAATCCTCCTGAGGTGTGTGGGCCTGGGGACAGGCAAAGGGCAGATGGCGAAGTGAGAGGCAGCAGAGATGGCACCGTGGCTAGGAGACTGGAAGGGAGAGAAGCCCTGTCAGCTCTGGGCTCTGTGTAAATGAGAGCCTGTCTTCATATCCTCCGAGGATTATTTCAGGACTCGGGCCTGAAAGATCATTTCAGGACATTCACTAGACACCCAGGAATAGCTCTTGGCTCCAGTCACAAGATTTATCACCCAAACTCATCCCTTTGCCTAATGGTACAATCCTCCTTTCCATCCAGCGTGGGAGACTGGGTTGACGTAAAGAAAATGCTGATCCTACAAAAATCCATGCCACAGGATGGCCAAAGTAGAGGGATCATTCTCGGTGCAGGAGAGAGAGGGGGCTGCCGACCCATCACTCAGCACTCAGTAAGCAACCATTGTGGAACACCGTGGCCGGCGTGTGGGAACAAAGCACAGTCTAAGACACAGACCCTGCTCTGGGGACCGATGAATACACCAGCACTTGAGAGGCGTTAGGCCTAACACGGGCTCTTTGAGAGAAGGCCGGGTTTGTGTGTGTTGTGTGTAAGTTTTTTGGGTGTGGTTCCAGTGTGTAGCATGTTGGCGAGGAACATGGAGAAAGCTTGTTTTCTCCTTGGCCGGGCTACAGACTCACTGTTGTGACCCTGGTGTGCATGCTGGGGCGGGGGGTGGTGGTGAATGCCCCATGGGAATAATTCCAGCCCTCTGCAGGCCCTAACCCAGGGGCATTCCAAAACGGTGAACGCGATGTTTGTGTCAAGGATTTGGGCCTAGGAAGGAAGGTGCTGGATCCCTCTTACAAAGTAGACTTGATCTGAACAAAATGTACACTGACTCAGAAGGAGGCAGTCTGTGCAGACACAGGCCCAAGGCCACTCAAAGAAACAGACCTCCTGTGATTCCGAACCATGTGGCCATAACCGCCTGTCCTGCATCACATGATTATGATTTGCACCAAGGAGGGAGCAGGGTGGAGGAGGTAGGGATAGGAGAAAGAAAACTCTGTATTCCAGTAACATGTCGTGTCCATGCTGGACGTCTCCTGCCAAGTGCTTTGGAATTTTAGCTTTGTGTCTCTCCAGGGACAACTGAGGCTTTTTAAGTCTGATGTTGTGAAAGACGGTTTCCCGGTGACCATAGGCCTTCCATATGGCCGCTCAGCAGAACTTGTGGGGCACCACGGCTGGGGGTAACCAACAAGACAAGGGGCACAAGGAGGACGAGACAAAGGTAGATATTGACTTCTGCCCGGAACCACCCCACGAGCCAGGGCTTGCAGGAGACAGAGGTAGAGACATGGAAGAGGAACCTCTCTGAGGGCTTCCGCTGGGGAGGACACTCAACCCATCACTTATTTCAACATGTGCATTCACGCAGGTGGGAAGAGCACAAGGAGAGCCAGGCTCGGGGCGTCTTCACAAAGGAAGGCTCAGCGTAGATGCGAGCGCAGACAGTGTCTCTGAACCTCTGCCTGACTTTAGTGATTAAACTGAGCCTGTTCCCTGACAGAGGAGGTGCCGCTTCCAAGAAAGAGTGAGGAGGGGCGGGAAAGGAGTTGGCTGTTATTGGGCCTGGGAGCTAAAAAAGGCGGAGAGGTCCTGTCTGGGGAGAGGCTAGCCTCACCCAGCATAGCGCGTTAGACCGGTCCTAAAGCAGAGTTAGAACTGAGGCTTTCAGCTGCCAGAAGCAAACGACAAGGCTGTGCAAGAAGAGGTCACCCTGCACTGTCCCTCTCCCTCCCATATAACATGCCAAGATATCCCTCCCTCCTGTCTTGGGAAATGCAGGGGAAAACATGGGGAAGCTCTGAGCTCTGTGGATCAAAGGCAAGGCACAGGCACGGGGCACAGTGGTGCACGAAGACCCGGCTCCCTTGGTTTACAGCGCATCCTCCCTGGCTTCCCCGAGAGGCAGTGCCTGCTGCCTGTGTGACTGGTAGAGATGGACGTCAGATGGTAGGCGTACGTGACCAAGAAAGCAGTAGAAGGAATACAAAGGGCAGCCCATGAGGGACATGTGTGCTGATCAGGGAGGAATTTAAAGAGCCTAGGGAAGGATAAAGTTATCAGATCTTGGTCCAGATGTTTCAGAAGGGACAGTTTTAAATGCAAATAAAGGAGCCATATCTCTATCTAGAACTTGGCAAGAGCGATAAAACTGCAGAAGCCTCAGCGTGCTCTGCTGGGGCCCTTGGGTTATGGCAGCATCAGTGTCCCTAGGCAAACGCCCAGGACCCTTCCCCATTTAGAGCCCCGGCCAATCAGGGACAGCATGGGAGGAGACCCAGTCAGAGAGGCATCCCAAAATGCAACATTCTTAGAGCCCCTGGAAGCAAGGGAATGCCATGCAAGGCAGCCACTGACCCACTTCTTTGAATTGGGGAAAGGAAGAAGGCCTTGGAAGACACTCCTGTCCCAGGGGCAGGAGAACAGGAGGCCCCCGACGCGTGTGGGAAGGGAGCTGCAGCTAGCAGGGACATAAATGTCCTCATGGAGACCCTCCCTCTCAGCCCAGGTGAGCTGGCTGCCACCCATAGCCCGCCTGAAATGTACTCAGACTTTCTAGTAACCATTTACTCACTCACCCAGCGGGTGTCATAATTCATGCCAAGTGAGTGAGCCGACATGGATTTCACAATTGAAAGACAACACAAAGCACCAGCTCTCTTAATTTTTATACGCGCTCACAAAATGCACTTACTTCTAAGCATAAGAGAAAGGGCTTACCTGAAACTTTCAGGGGATAAAATGACATCTATGCAAAGCCGTGATAGGCATGAGCCTGAGGAGGTCCCTCACAGATCTTAAAGCCGAAGTGAATGAAGGTGGCCAGCTTCAGAATCAGGAGACTGGACTTCACTGAAACAACCATCCTCACTTAGCGCTTGTTCCGTGAAGGCCCGGAGCCAGCAGGCACCTCGGGCGAGGGAGGGGTGCAAGAGGGGTGATGGCTGATGGGCACAAAGAGGGTGAGAAGTCATCTCCTGCCCTTAGAGGCCTGGGCAGGGAGAAAGTAAGGCATGACTCATATCCTTAAAACCCAGCGCAGCATCATTTCAGAGCACAAAATGCCACAGGTGTTGAAAGAGGTCACATCTGGGGCAGAGGAATCAGGAAAGCTTTGTTCTTGGTAGGTCTGGAAGGCGGGGGGGATGACTGACAAAGTCTTGCGTGTCTATTTATTTTACGACCTTATTTCAAGGTCAAATGACAAGCCCGAGATTCTGTCTCATCTGCCACGTTGGGATTGATGTCTCCTTCCCACTTTCAGTTCTTGGAAAAGCAGGTCTCAGTAAAAAGCCATTGTACTATTATTACCCTCAGGCAAAATGCCAAAAACAGAGCTCGAGATCTCCCACCCCCAGATCTGAGCACAGCCCGGGCATGCACAGCAGACGGGCGTTAGCCGAGCGCCGTCCCAGCCAGTCCCCAGAGCTCTGGTGGCCCAGAGGAGATCAGTCGTATGGCAATTGTCAGGCCGGCTCTCTGCAGAGCCCTGAACCTGGCAGCGACAGGGCCGAGCCAAGGGGTATCTGAAGACGCAACAAAATTAGACTGGAGATGGAGGCGACCTCTCAAAGTCCTAATTTTCTTTCAAGGCCCAGCCCCAGTCTGACCTCCTTCCAAACCTTCTCATTGCCACCCATGCCTGGATTGATGGAGGCGTTCGCATCGCTCCACCAGACGCCCTGTGTTCCAGTTGTTACGAACCTGCTGGTTTCCCACGCGAGCCCTGAAGCCTCTCTGTGCGGTGCCCAGCACGGCACGTTCCACGCAGTGAGTGACCAATAAAGAAATGTTGCTTAAACATAACAAGCTCCCTCGTCTCTCTTCATCAGGCGACCAGAAGACCTTTCTGAAATCCTGTGCCGACTGCTTTAAAGTTCCAGGTAAGATATTTTGGAACTGAGCAGTAGCCTCCACCCAGGCCTCAGGGCAGGTTTCCTGAGGGCTGTGAGAACTGGAGGAGCCCTTAGTCAGTACCACAGGGGAGAATTGAGGGCCCTGCTCTCAGTCAGCGCCAAGACATTCAGGAGTCCAGAGGGGAGTTTATTTAGTTCCTACCACTGCAGCCCAACTCGGCTTCTTCACCCAGTGTTGTATTCCCTTCCTCCATCGTCACCTGCCCTCACCCTCAAACCCAGCAAAATGGCCTGAAGGACTCGAAGCGTTGAGAAAAGTGCCCTGAAGGACCTGGCCCTTTATCCTGGGACATTCAAAAGGAGAGTATAAAAAGCACGCACAACATATATCGACGACTGTTTTTGGAAAGATTCTGTGATAGAAATCTAAAACTCAGAGCTGAAAGAAAATCTCACCTGTAACCACAAAGAGATTCAGTCTGATTCAGTGGCTTGGAAACTAGTATCTGAAAACACCCCAGCCGGTGAGCCAGGAAACTTCTATCCTCCCACAGGCTGTGGGGCATTCAGCTGTCTCACTCAGACCCACTCTAGGTGTGGAGGGTATAAAACTACCAGGAAAGGGTATTCCCCTCATACCCTCTTGGGCAACCTGAATATTTATTTCCGCCAGCGAACGGGGTTTGACCATATTGACACAAAACAAAGGGGCCTTCGTGAACCTCCCAAACGTGTCTGTGGGTGATTCCGCTGTACCTGCCAAACTCCTTTACCCAACCTTAGCTTTCATCTAGGCAGTCTTTGATCACCCTCCCTCCCTTGCACCCACACAGCTTTCTAACTGTTTTTCTTCCTTTACAAAATAAATGCCCCTAGAATGGTTCTAAAGAATGACCAGCCAGAGCAAGTCTGGATTCTAGCCAAGAACCAACCCAAGGTACAGACACACGATCCATCGCCTACTCAGTCTGAGCCTGTTTCCTCATCCGTGGACCAGAGCAAGGATTCTCACCTCAGAGTTATGGTAAAGAGTAACTTGTAGCATCTATAAAGTGCATGGCCCACAGCAGACATTCTGTTGATATCGCTGAATGGGGCCATCGCATCCCCTTTTTTCCTCCCTAGGCCAGCCACCCTATACAATTTCCCTAGCCCCAAGGTTTTCCCTTAAAAACAGACTCCTTCTTCCCCCAACTGTAATAACCTAGACACTCTCCTCAGAAATCTTAAAAAGCTCACTGCCCCGCAGGTAACCACAGGTGCTCTGAAGCCATCTGGGGGCAGTGGCAGAGCAACATGGCAGGCCAGAAGGAGCACTGCATTAACGATCCGAAGCACGCACTTACTTCGGTCACTTTTTTTGGTTCTTTATGTATTTTGAATCCACCGTACAGGACAATTTCTAAGCTAGATTCAGCCACGGTGACCCTGAGATAGCTTCTCTTTGGGGAAAGTGCTTCTCAGCTCTAAATAGTTGGAACACTAACTCGAGGTTGGAATCGGTTGGTCAACCATCGACCTGAGGAAGAAAGCAGCACTTGACGGAACTATTCTTCCACTAGACCACCCTTCCCCATAAGCCACCTCTCATAGCCATGTTCCCACTGCCCAAGGCATGGCTGGGAAGGGAAGTTCCGTCTGAATCCTGAGTGTGTAAATTACTTCCTCCTCAGCTGCCATGAACGGGAGAGGCGGCAGCCAGCAGGATGACTAATTAATAGCATTAGCTCATGTTTGCTGAATCCTTACTGTGTCCCAGGGACAATGAATACCTTATACACATCCTCTCATCCTGTTGAATCTTCACCACAATTCTATGATGTCAGGACTATTGCTGCCCCATTTTACAGATGAGAAAACTGAGGCTTGTTGGCATTAGGGGACTTTCCCAAGGTCACACAGCTCTTATAAGTGGCACTTGGTTGCAGAACAAAGTCTGCCTCCAGGCTGAGCAAAAGCCATTAGGCTCTAAAGCGCCAGAAGAAACCCAGTACTAAACTCACCTGATAGGACAGGCCATCCTTCCGGGGGTTGAGGCCAATCTCCTCCATGGATGGGGTGCTCATCATCACCTCAGTCATCTCGGCCGATCTCAGATAGTCAGGGCTGCCAAGAAACCCAGACCCAAAATCAACAAACACACGCACTTTCACATTCCTATTCTTGGTGCGCTCTGCTGTTAGATCAGGGGACTGTCTGGAGGCAGGACGAGAGGTGTGCAAAACAGAACTTGCAGAAAAACACGTTCACACCCCGAGGAAGCACCTTATAAGCCCAGAGCACCAGGGCCCTCGACCTCGATCAACAAAGGCCATTGTCTGAAAACCTCTCTGGCAAACCTCTACTTCCCTTCTCTCCTGCACTAGTCCCCACCGGCACAGAGTGACTCTGGACTTTCTTTTAAGTGACAGAACCAAGAAAAAAACAAAAACAAAAAAACAAACAGTAGTAGCTAAATCCATCTGTCTATATTAAAACTGATTCAACCCTCCTTCTCCAAGGGAACTGCATATTATTATTACATAATAATAACAGGTCAACCTCAGGGAAACAAGTCTAACAATGTCACCTTCCCAAATTTCCCTCTGTCACTCTGGTGTTCCTTTTTGCAAAACGCCTCACTTTAAGCCCCAGGGGTCAGCTTTCTGCAAGTTTCACATCTGCCATCCAACCCCCTTCTCTACCCCAGCCACAGCAGCTGCAAGCTCACAGCTTGAAAAACATCCCCTGGATTAAAAGCCTTAAGGATGCCCAGACTCTGATTGCAAAGGAAATTTCCAGAGGGGCCAAGCTGGCCCACCAATGGCTGACATGTGAAAGTACTTTGTACTCTGAAAGCAGGATACAAACGCTCCCTTATCCTCATACAAGCCATGGGCACATACAGAGTCTGGAAAGCATAATGCCAAATGGTATGTACTCACTACACAAATAACCAATGTTTTCATCATCATGCTTTTTACACATGGTTTAAAAAGATAAAAATGTGGGGCAGGTTTTAGAGAGACCATGTCCAAGGTAACAGGGGTACCAAACTCTTCTTCATTTTGTGGTTACTATAGACTAGAAATGGCATTGATTTGTTAACACGCAATAGATTCTGGTCCAAGCTCTGCCATCAAGAGCTGTGTGATCTTAAACAAGTCATGTAACCTCTCTGAGCCACAGCGCCCTGTTTGTTACCATAATGCTAATAATAAATGTCTCGCAGATATGCTAAAAGGCAAATCTCGAGGGGGGGGGAGTGCTGCAAAGTATGTGCTAATCGACTATAAAATAATCCCAACTCTTAATTTCTCAGGGGGATAATAACCCCGATTGAGGCTCTAAAACCTCTTTGACAAGTTTTGAGAGGCCAAGCGCACAAAGCCTCGGATAGCTTTTAGTCTCACCCATGTGGCAACTAGCTGCTCACACACCATGGAGATGGGAGGGAAGGGGCGCCCAGGAGAGGGGTACGCAAGCCTCAGGGGTGGAAGAATGTTTACTTTGTTTTGATAGTTCAGTTTTCTCTCTAAACAGAGTCAGGCCACGACGAGGGAGGGACGACTTAAGCGAAGATGCTGGGTTGTCAGGCAAGTTTCGGGGGTGAGGAGCCGGATCTGCAAAGGCAGTTTCTTCCCAAGTCAAGGAAAGGCTGCCGTCGACCCCCAAAGAATTTTGCCAGAGGAGCGCGCACAGGGCTCTCATCAGGCTCTTTGCCTGGGGTAGGGGTGCTCGCTCCCCGCTTCGGACTGTGGCGCAAGCCCGAAAAGTTGATGCGAGAAGCATGAACTTTCCTGTGCTGGGCTGCGCAGGACGCGCGCCGAGCTAGAGCCCACGGGTCAGGATCTCTCGCGTCCGCACCTGAGAGCGCGCTCCGGAGCCTCCAGCGCTGTCTCCCCGGCCGCTCCTCCTCTTCCCAGAGCAGGAAGGAAGCAGCGGCGCGCGCAAGTCCAGCGGCCTGAGGCCTCGCTCTGCAACGAGCTGGGCGCCGTGGCGCATCCCTCCAGCCCAGATTCCCGGTGGGTTGCGAACCTCGGTCGACCCCTGCACGGCCCAGGCTCCTTCCAGCCGGGACAGAAGAGGGCAGCTCCTTTCTCAGCCCAGGCCCCTGCAAAGGCGCGTCGGTTTTTAAGGGCTATGGAGAGGCAAGGGGTCGGGAGGGTGCAGCGTGTGCTTGTGCTGCTGCTTGTGGCTTCAGACCGGTTACGTGTGGGGAGAGCCCCCCCCCACCACCCTTTGGAGCTCTGCAAACGCGACGCTGCACCAGCTCAGCCCCGCTGCTGCCGGCCTCGACGCCGAGACTTGCATACAAACAAAAAAGGGGGGAGGGGCCCGAGGAGAGCTGGAGCCCCCAGAGTCAGGCAGGGCTCGCGTCTCCTGCAGCCCTCGGCACAAGGGGTTTTATTAGCGGGATTCAGGCGTGACCCCTGTTTCTCCCCGCACCCAATCACCACATAGACGCCTTCCCAGCCGTTCCTTGAGTGAGGGCTTTGAGTTCACTTCCTTTGTCTGGATGCTCTCAGCACCACCGTCCCCCCCCCCCACCTTTGCAACCTTGACGTTGACTCCTGCACGGGCTTGGGTTAGTTCCCCGCCGCCCTCGCTCCGGAGCCGGTACCAGCAGGCGCGGGGTCCCCGCAGCCACGGCCGCGAGACTGATGCCCGCCGAGGGCGCAGGATACTCACCAGTGAATGGGGAAATATACAGACATGAAGTCCTAGGGGAGGCTGACCCACGCCCTTGTGATTTAAAAACGGTCACTGCGTCCCGAGTAAGGATGTCACGGGCGCGGACAGGCGCGGCAGGTAGGGAGCAGGCGGCCGAGTGCGGGAGCTGGGCGTTCGCCGGTCCGCCTTCCGGAGACAGACCCACTGCCAGCTGCGTTGGCAAAGCAGATGGAGCTCTTGGTTCTCCACCGAGCTCGCGGCCCCACAAAGAGCCCGGGAAGCCGTATTTATAGGGGCGGGGGGCGGGGCTCGGCCCCAGGAGGCCCCGCCCTCCCTCACCCACTCCTAGAATAACGTCACCAAAATCATGAATGGCTTCAGAGCTCCTGCGCGCCGCGGCTCGGTGGCGCGCTCGGCTCTGCTCCCCGAGGGCCGTGGTTTGCTGCAGCTTCTAGCCCGGCCCCCTCCCCACGACTCACAGGCAGACACGCGCGTGGACACGCGCGCGCGCGCGCGCGCGCACACACACACACACACACACACACACACACACACACACACGCACCGGGGCTGGAATTCAATGTCAACGCCGCTTCGCGCTTATAAACCCGCCTGCATCGGCGCCCCCTCCCTGCGCGCACCCCCGGAGGCTGGGAGCGGAGGACAGTGAGCATCAGGGGGGCGCAGGACTGGCTCCGGACCTGGCGCTTGGCAGCCGCGCTGAACCTAGGGAGGGCACCATCCTTTGACCCTAGCCTCCTGGCACCAGCGCCCTCCTTTGCACCCACTCGCTGTCCTCAGCCCACACCTCCGGACCCCGCTGCAGCGTTCATCTCCCAAACAAGGCCTCTCCCTGGCATCCTCGCCCGCGACATCTCGGTCGCTGTGCCTGAGGCGCGTCTCCTCTAACCCGGGCAAGCTGCCTGGAAATGAGAGCACTGCTAAAAATGAGGCGTTGGGAAGGCGGGAGGGGACGCGGAGCTGGGGGGAACCAAGAGCTCGCGGGGGTCGCGTTCGCTTTCGAGGGACCAGGCTGCAGCCCTGAGATCCGTGGAGGGCTTTGTTTGTCTGAGAAAAGAAGTGGTGTCGTCTTAGGGTTTTTCCATTGGACACAAAGACACACGCCCGTGGAGCCGGACAGGGTGCTGTGGGCGCCGCTCAAGCATACCCCACCAGCCTTGGCTCCCAAATCTGCTCCAACGAGGAGAAACGAAGACCTCCAGTCAAACCCCTCCCACACTGCGCAGGAATTGCAACTCCGGGGGTCTGCCCAGGCGGTCAGGTTGCGCACCCCCCCCCCGCCCCCGCCCCCAACTCGGATGAGAGTCTGCCCCTCTGTGGCTGTAGTGCGTTGCTTCACACCTCTGCAAAAACTGAAAAATGGCTTTTCAGTTTTTTTATAACCCTAACCTATGTGTGTACTGGGGATGGAGGAAGTGTACGTGTTGGGGGAGAGGGTATTAAAACTTGGCAAAATTAAATGTACTTTGAAGTCAGTTAGCTCTTTGAAAGGTAGTGACTGTATTGACTCCATGGATATATGCTGAAAAAGTGAAAATACATAACCCTATCTCAAATAAGGGATGATAGGATTTAATGGTAATGGTTTAACAGCGTCCCTTATAATTTTCATCAGCCTGCCAAGATAATGCAAATAAAAATAATCGATAAGAATTGCTTTAAACATAATAAAATAAAAAAATAAAATTTAAAACAAGTTTGCTATTTTTAGTCATTCGTATATACAGCCTGAGTAAAAACAGTGTACTTCTTAGGAAAATGCAGCTTCAAGACAAGCCCCCTCTCCAGGTAGTGTCCTGATGGAGGGCAACGCTTCTATGCACAGAAGCTGAATGGGGATGCTCCAGATGTGGGTTTCCTGTGGGTGGGGGGCGTGGTGCTGTTTATGCCTTTTGCATAGGGTGGGGAAGCTTCTCAAAGGCTGCATGTGACCTGTTGTCATTTACGTGGTCAAAGGAGAAGCCAATGCTTGGAGAGCTGGTTTCTAGGATGGGACTTTTAGGGGCCTGAGATGGTCCTCCACGAGCAAGGACTGAGGCCTTCTGCCATTTGCTCCCCAATAGTAAATCCTGGAAGGACCTGGATGAAAGGACTGTCTCACTACTTTTACATGCCAACAGCCTCACATTACATAGCCATCGTTATTGCTTTGTGAAATCTTCAAAACTCAGAAAGCTACCCCCTCCACACACATACACTGGTAAGTGTCAAAATGGCCTCAGTCTGGAGAAGAGGGTGGGACATAGGCCTCTGGGAACAGATATCTGGCCCCTTAAAACATTCCCTACTTTGGAGAACACTGAGGTAATTACCTGCTGCCTACTCCTGTAGAAGAAACATTGTATTAACACCCGTTTTAACGAAATTTCACTTCCATCAAGTAAGTGGGAATGGAAAGTAAGCCTTGAGTTGTGACCCAAATCTATACCTTTTGTAACCCCTCTGGGACCACAGTAACACATTCATTCATTTGAAAATATGGAATGTATTGATGTACTATAACAAGTATGCCATTTCTCAATCATAATACTTTATATAATGTCTTGAAGTTTTTCAAAGTATTTTCATTATATCAGCTTTCAAAAGAACATAATAAGAGTAACATAACACAACTTACAGTCCCCAGTTAACAAATAGGCAAACTTAGGCTGAAATAAATTAGGGGATTTGCCAAAGATGACACAGCTACTTTGCTATATTGCTCTTAGTTACTGCATTTCCTTCAGATCTCTAAAGACATGCGGTGTTTATCATGTAGACTAACCATTTCTTCTTAATATCCTAGGAGATAAATTTCTATCCCCCTTGCCTTTTAATAAATAAACAGAAACACAAGCAAATGAAGTTACTTAGAGCCCCAGAACCTTAGAGCTGAAAGAGACCTTTCAAATCACCTAGTCCAGTCTCCTCATTTTACAGGTGAGAAGACATTTAAGAGATTAAATGGCATGTCCAAATGGCAGGCCTTCAGACTGTTCTTTCCACTACAATCCTGTGCCTGGACTGCATTTGCTAAGTCAGCAGCAGGAGTCAAATACATGACCTGGACTCTCTAACCCACCTCGGTCTAGCACCAACATTTATTGAGCATCTACTATGTGCAGATCAGTGAACTAATTCCCAGTCAGGGCCCTCTGCTCACCCTCCCTTCTCCCACCTTTGTCCCCAGGAATGGACGTGTTGAAGCACAATTCTCTTTCAACAAAAATCCAAGTGGAATCAGAGCTGTCTTGCTTTCCAACATCATATAAATCCCGTTTCCCAGCTCCTTCTCTCCCTCACCAAAAATAATGATTAAAAAAAGAATAAAGGTATTGACTTTTATATCATACTAGAGTTATCTCCGGCATCACTGTGCCATATTTACAGGACATGTAGCTAATGATTCACCAAGTTTAAAAAAAAAATCCATCTAAATTCATTTGGCAACATACGCCCGCACTTTATGTCTCTTCTGGCTTTCAAAAAGACAGTATTGCATTTAACTTGCCTAGTCCTGGCGAAGCTGGTCCTTTGGTGAGCAACAGGGGACTTCACGAAGTAGCTGTTTGCTGAGTTAGTCATATCTATTAGCACATTGATGCCTCGTGACAACTTTTAGATGTAGGCACTATCGCCCCATTTTATTTTTTTATTTTTTTATTGCCCCATTTTGTAGATGAAGAAAGAGAGGCTCTGAGAGATTAAGTAATTTGAGCATAGCCACACTGCTGTCAAATGGCTGATCCAGAATTTGACTCTGGGCCTTGTTGGTTCCAAAGCCTATGTTTTCCTCAAATACTACACTTATCCTGGTCTCTGTGGGTTTGTTTAATGACTGAACATAAATTAAATACAAAAGTATTGGTTCCAATAGCAAAGTCCAGGACTACTGGTCCATCCGGTGGGGCAGGGCTGGCAGAATAAACAAATTTCCCACCCTGGGAATCTGGGAGCTTCTTAAAGATATCAGTCAAAGGCTTGGGGTTTAAGGGGGAAAAAAGTGAGTAGGAGAAGGGGAGTTTCTAGCCAACTTTTCGGTGAAACTCATTTGAGTACATAAGAAATCTGAAAGGCAAGAATGTGTGTGGGTTGATGTGAGGCTGAAATGAGATAATGTTATGAAAACACTTGGTAAGTTGGAAAGCACTGAGCAGACACATGGCTTGTTTTTAAGGTGTTTGGGGGAAAGAGGGTGATCAGCAGAGTTGACTGCATCTGTTTTAGTTTTTCACTCATTTCGACCACAAACCGCCCCATTTTCCCTTGGAGCCCCTTGACTGCCTTTTACAGCTTTTGGGGGGAAGAGGCAAGTAGCCTGCCTTGTGGGCACTGCTGTGGTCTGTGTCCCAACATCTTGCCTCAACCCTTCCCGCACTCTTCCCCCTCAAACTCTTCCAGTCTTTGGTGCCTCCCAGCAAGTGTCTAGCTGGGTTCTGGACATTCGATGAATAGGTAAGGCTTGAGAATGGGGTCACGCTTTCCCATCTTGGCCATTAGGGAATTAGCAGTCCACAACACAATGCAACCCAAACCCACCAGACAAAATCCTCTAGCCTTTGATTGGCTTTGCTATAAGTCCTCAGGCAAGTTGCATGACCTCTCTCTGTCTCACACTCCTGAGGCAATAAAGCAGGCAATAGAGGTCTCTTTTTAGCTCTCAGGGTGCTAATAAAGCTGAGAAAAATTGCTTCTATAAATGCTCAAGGGGAAGGTGCCTTGCATCCTATCATCAGGGCTCTGCAGCCCAATATAAAGCCCATGGGTACTTTCACCTTGTACCATCTCAGCAGGAGCCTCCTTCTTTCTGCCCAGAACCCTCTGACATCCAAAAGAAGCCTGGGATCTGGCAGCTCGTGAACTCTTGCCTTCCCAAATATCAAAGAGATTCAGTCCTGGCTTGTTCTTTATTTCTATCAAGGGGCCTTTGAACCAAAGGGATTTTTCGGAGAAAGAAAAATTTTTAGGGTCCAGGCTCTTAAAAGAAAACACTAAAACTGGAACCGGTTCAAGGCTCTTGTGTCCAATTAAGGAAATACTCACATTCCTGTCCTAGCGCTGACTCTAGCATGCTTTCTCTCTTTCCGCAGCTACACAGGAATGCACTTTAGCAGCCAGCAAAGAGGTTACTATCACCAGGACACGTATCGTATAGCAGAGGGCTCCTCGGCGTGGGCTCTGGCAGGCTGATACCTTCCCCAGATTAGACAAAGAGCACGAGCCACAGAGCTATCCAACTTTCCTTCAGACCGCTCTGTCCTCCCCCTGCAACCATGCCATTTCATCCACAACTCTGGACCAGAGAAAACCCACTGTACCTGTGGGGTTACGGAAAAAAAAAAAAACAAAAAAACAACAAAAAAAAACCAGGGAAGCACTTACAGTAGTTTCTTGCGAAGAAAGGCACTTTCAGTTTTCTTTTCAGATGTACAGGATGTCGGCTAGCTTCCTCCAGGGGCAGCTGTGTCCCTGCTGATTTCACACCCGCTGCTCCAACTTGGAGGAGCAAGTGGTGAATTATGCACAGAGGAGCGGCTCCTTCCAAACGCCTCTGCCAACGTGGTAACCAGAGCTCACACCAGCTCGCGGGAGTCCCAGGTGTGTTTCACACCCACATGGTGTCCAGCCTTGGGATCATATAGCTGGGTCCCTGTTCCATCTCCCTGCCTTTTCAACAATAATTCTACCAACAGGCATTAAGCACCTACTATGTACCAGAGAGTGGTGGCTCCAAGGAATCGCTTTAGGGGAACTTTAGTTCTCTCCCATTTGGATCATCCCCCAAACCATGCCAAATAAACACACACTCTAAGTGACAGACCAGCACAGCGTTAAGACCAAGTCTCTACATTGCTTTAGTGATTCCCTACGTAATCGTAAAGCTGAGTGGAAACAACACACGTGCTATGCAAGTGCAGTTTGCATAGAAGACCCCTAACCTCTGCCCCTCCTACTACATTTGCTACCCTGAGTTCCTTTTCTGAAGAAATCGGGGCTGCCTCTAGAGAGTGGCATGGTGTTGTCCATCCGAGAGATGCTGGTAACTGCTACAGCAGAGACGTGTAACCGTGGAGGTGGTATGATTACTCTTGTCTCGGGGAGAGAGATGCTGCCCACCATCATAAACTCTGGAAAAGCGAGGATTGAGTCTGTTTCTTTATTGCTGTACCTCCGCCACCTGGAAGAGTTCCCGTGCGCAGTAGGCACTCAAGAAATATCTGTTGAATGAATAAATGGATGAACGGTATCAGGAGAGATAAAGGGGAAGGAGGCCATTGAAATGCCCTCAAAGGATGAGTAGAAGCCAGAGAAAGGCCCGTCCAGCAATAAGAACACCATAAACAAAGTCCCAGGGTGAGAAAGTGCCAGGCGTGTGTGCTGGGGACCAGGAGTGAGCACGAGAATCCAGATCTTGGTGGGGGGCACTGGAACCCCCATGACTTCAAGTCTACATGCTAAATGGAAGTCTCATTTGTTAGTAAAAGGCCTTGTGCTCTGCAGAGTGGACTGTGTACAGAATTTTGAGCAGGAAAAACACACCTGTCTCTCTGTTAGCCAAAGCCACTTGGCATTCCTCACCTCTACACTATTTGAGTTAATTTCAACATTCCTCCTGCAGTTAGATGGGGCCTAAGCAGAAGTGTTAAGTAGGTCAAACTGAGTTTGTGTGAAATGTGTCTTCTGAGACTTCCCCTTTCCATTCCTTCTTGTGTGACACCGCCCCAGGCACCCACTGATCTTACAAAACCGCTCCCTGTATAACAGCTCCCCAAATTCCAAAACCATCTTTTTCTTTTCCATTGAAACATTCATCGTTCAGATCCTTATCGGCTGCGAATTTGATCTGACGAATAAATTCACACTATTGTGAGGATGATATGCCCACAGGCTTCCATTCAATAGTGGCATTTCGGGCCGAGTGAGTGAGTGAGAGGAAAGATCTCTGTGGTCACGGAGGCTGATGATAGTTAATGGTTGATGGTTGAAGTCTGAGGGGAAATCAAGCCATGGTAAGACAGAGAAGGAAGTACACCCCTCAGAAGGGCTGGGGTGGGTGCAACCGGCAGGCATGCATATAAAATGATTCCCCGTTAGTCACAGCCCTTTTGGAGGCATCTGATGGGAATGCTTGACATCAGCTCTAATCTGATGAAAGACTTTTAGTGGATTAACTCAGTGACCAATGGGAAGAAAGTGAAAAAAGGTCTCAGAAGACCCCTTTCTTCCTCCCTTTTCACTAAGAAGGACAGAGCTTCAAACCAAAGGAGACTCCTACGAGTGAGCCCCAGGCACCAAGCACCCTTGCTCAGGTCCAGGCCAAGCCAAGCAGCCCAGGTGTGCACCAGGGGAGGTGGCCCCATTCTCACTGCAAGAGTTCTGCGCCAGCCTGAACAAAGAGATGACAAGTCAGGATGGTGAGAAAGGCCAAACGCCTTTTCACATGCCTAACGGGGCCCTGCAGGCAGCAGAGGCTTCCAAGAAGGGTTTCTAAGCCTAGTGAGCGCACAGTGTGGCACATCTGGGGCTCGGGGAAAGCCGGTGACATGACCGCTTGCCAGCTCTCGAGGACAGTGGGGCATCTGGCCACCCACACCTCCCGCCCGTATGGCTGCAGGAAGCTCACCAAGCACCCCCCACCTGCCCTCTCAGCTAGCGCCTAACTCTCTCGTTCCTCCTTAACCAGGCTTCCTCTTAGGAAAGGAAACCAGAAAGCTGAAGGTGGTCCTCCCGAGGCTGTTTTCTAACTTCGCTCTCTAATGCCTCTGATGTTAATAGTGACAAACGCTGGAGCGTTATGCGTGTTGGAGTCTTCCTGGAGGTTGCAGGGCACACCCCATTTCTAGCCACCTGCTCTTTTTATTTGGGGGTGTTTGGAGAGTGCACCAGTGAGAGGCTGACTCACTCTGCTTCCAGTTGCACCCTAGCGAGGCTCCTTTTCACACGAATGTCCCAGGCTTTTCTCATGTTATTGCCTCATCTCCAGGACCCTAACCTTCCACCACGCTCCCTCATTTTCTTCATTTAAAAAGAAGAAAATATAAAGACTAATGAATCACACACCAGATAGGATGTTATCCGACATTCTTAATTAGAAAACAAGTAGGTCTCTTCACTTGTCTGGCCTCTGTTTATTCCGTAAAGCGGGCCCGATATTCCCTGCCCTCAGCTCATTGCACTTGGCTTCCTTGGCAGAAAGGTACGCTATTAAATTATCTTCTATTGGAGGTGCTTGACGATGAACAGTAAAGAATGGAAAGTGAAACCCGCATTCATTATTTCATTTTGTTGCCCGTTAACAGAAAAACGCAGCAGAGGCAGCAACCCTCCCTTATTTTCCGAAAGGGACCAAGCCACTTCTCCTAGAAGAGAATGATGCCAAATACAATGGTGGCTATTCCATCTCCTCCTCTTTCCAGCACATTTCTTATCATGTCACATTTCTTAACTGGGTCTCGTACTTGCCAGCACCTTAGCTGGAAGCACAGGGGGGTGTGGGCTGCTGCATTCCTATGGCGGTCCGGGGTAGCCACGCCAGCCCTCACTGGCAGGCATGCAGCCTCGCACCTTCACAGCCTGCCCTTCCACGTATGGGCACATGGACATCTTAAAGCTATTTGTTCAACGAGGAACATTAAGAAATACCCTGGTGTTGGGTGCCAGCAAGCCACCGAGCTCTTTTGTTCTTGGGACCTCCACATGTCCACACAAGCACATACACTTGCGTGCCAGGGGCATCACGGCAGTTGAACAAGTGTTCTGTTTTCCGGATCCAAGTTAGGAACATAACACTGGCCTCAATCCAAATAGAAACAGAAACTTCGCATCCAGTTCACATTGCTGTACCACCTCTGTTTGTGTTTGGGTGTTTGTCACAAGGAGCAACGAACGCCTCCCAGTGACTTCAGGGGAAACAGGTGTGAGGGACTGGTGTGATTCCAATATATCTAGCATCCCCTTCCTTCTGTAGAGCAATGACAGGGAGCAGCAGCGGGGCATCTCCGTGATAGGCGCCTGCGCTGGGATAACCATCCGATAGTAAGAAGAGAAGGGGGCGCATGGGAGAGAGGGAGGTGAGCAAGGGGGCTGCTGGATGGCCCGAGAAGGGAGGTAGTGTTCATGGGAGGTGTGGATGATGGTGAGCAGCAATGCAAAGGTGGAGGCTTCAGGACTCAGCAATTATTTGGATGTGGGAGCGGGAGGGAGAGGGACTTGAAAAGGCTTAGAGTTTTTGAGCTGGGTGACTGGAAAACTGGCAGCATCCACTGGGAAAGCAGAGTCCAGAGGGATGGTTTGGGGAGGAGAGGGTCACGTCCGTTTCAGACAGCTGGGGCTTCCGTGTGATGACCGCCTGTGGAGTTGCAGCCGTGACTCAAGTTCTGTCGCACCGTCCATGCTAGCTGCTTCTCTCGCTCTTGGGTCTCTGGTGGCTAAGGCTTCTGTGCTGAAGAGCATGTGCCTGGCAAGTCTCTGTGCCCTAGGTGCTGGGCCCTGTGGCAGATTGGGTTCTTCAGAGGCAGATGCCGAGACAGGGTTTGGGACCAATATCAATGAAAGGGAGGGGAAAGACGCAGGCTTGGGCCGAGAAAGAGGTCGAACTGAGATGTGGGCTCAACAAATCTCAGCCAAGCCTATGGTGGGGCATCGGGGCAAATATTACCTGTCGGAGTATCTCGCATTGTGATAAAATGCCTGGGCCTACCGCGGACCCCAACGTTTACAACACTCCTTTATTGTCTCTCTTTGGTTTGCCACGCATTGCAGGGGGCTGCAGCTGGGAGAGTTCTCAGGGAAGGGAAACATTAGATGCTTGCCCATCTTCTCCGTTTTGCAGGCAACAGACCGAAAGCCCAGAGAGAGGAGTTGCCATCCCTCAGTCTTGACGGTCAGAGAGTGGTGAACCCAGGACCAACACTTGGTTCTCTGGCTCCTTGCCCCACGTGTGCCCAAAGAGAGGAGACTGGGCTGTGCTCGCGGTGGGTCACAGTGGGAAGGCCACTGCTCCCCGCCCGTGGATGGGCTGCACGTCGTGCCCTTGTCTGTGCCCTTTGATGACTTCGGGTTTGCTGGGAGCCCTAAGGACTCACTCCGCAAAACACCGAGTAAGGGCCGCACCACACCTGGGGAGAAGACTAAATTCAGATTCCCAGAGCAGCAGGGCGGCGGGTGGGGATTGCTTAGAAATTGGCCCTCCAGATTCCTAAAGCGGTTCCTTGCCTCTGATCTTTACCCTGGGATTCAATTCAGTCAGCTCAGCAGGGGTCATTCTGGAGACTTCCATGATTTCTCTCAATGGACTAGGCATTGGCATGGCCATCAGCCTGAATTGGGGGTTGTAGGAAACATCCCCAAGAAACAACCTGTGGGCTTTCCACAGAGCTGGTGTGGAGGGCCCTATTTACGACATTTCACTGTGCCTTCTGAGGGCCCCTTATAAGGCCCCACAAGGAGCCTTAGCGTCAGAAGTAGGTGTCTTCTCTGAAGCAACGGCTTCATTTCTTGTATCATGGGTACAGTGAGTGTTGTACCCATGCAATTTTCTTGCATCTTTGCTTTTTAGGTTAGAAAGTCAGAACTTTATCTGAAGATACCGTAGTCCAAGTGCACGGGCTTTACAATATTTGAGAAGGTAATAATCGTACCAGGCTTTATTCTCTTCGACCTTTTATTCTCTTTCCTCCCCAATATTCTCTCTTCTTATTTTTTTAAACTTTGTTCTATGTTATGTAGTTTCTGTAAACTCCTTTAAATACTTTCTAGAATGATGTAATACGTAAATAAAAAAATTAAATATGACTTCTTTGGAGGCCTTCAGTTTGTCCTGGGTTGTGCCGCTCTGAGTAAGTTCTGCGTAACAACTTTCGGAAATGGAGTTATGGGAACTCCAGGACAGCCTGAACCTTCCCCACGGGTGGTGAAATCATGGTCTCACCTTGTAAACACTGTGGATGAGGTTCAAACGCTAATGCAATCCTGGAGCGGCCCAACTTGTTGAATGGTCACCAGAATTCAGCTCTTCCAGAGTCTCAGGGGAGAGTCTCAAAATTTTCCCACTTGGCCCCGTGTGTCGTGTATAGCCAGGACCAGCCAGTCGGGCTACCTTGCTCCTTGAGATCCAGACATGATGTAAATTCATACCTGGAAGCTGTCTGGGTTTTGCAAGGGCACATCTCAGTTCTTCGAGGTATTTAATTATCTCCAGGTGGGTCAGTTGGTTATATTGCCTTCTCTTTGATGTTTCCACCAGCTGGGGCATTTTTTTTTTTTCCTGCAGTCCTGCACGGGCCCTAAGAGGCATTCTTTCCAAGCTGACTCATCAAAGCATCTCCTCCCAGTATTAAGGATCTCAAAATGGCATGTCCTAGAGGTGAATACATCAGCACTAGAGGGATTTGAAAGCCATACTTGTCCATGTTTCTGAGCAACTGTCTCTATTGAGGCCGGGCTCACTAGGTCAAACATTGATTATAGGATTCCTGAATTCCTGTGCGTGGACCTGACGATTCTGTACAAAAGGAATTACTCATTCTTGGGTGTCAAGAGGGCCAATGGCCACAAGCAGACAATGCTCAGTTCCACCATAGGGTGTTTATTATCTTTTGTTCCTGGGTTATTTCAGATTGCTGGGAAGGGGAGGGAAGGTAATGATGAAATCTCTCAGAAATGACACATATATAGAACAAATTAACCACTCTTAGCTTCAATTTCCATGCCTGCCGGGAGGGAACAGGGACAATAATGCCCACCTTGCAGAGCTGGTGCGAAGAGTAAAGAGCTAGATGACAGAACACACCTGGTACAGCACCTGTCACAGAGGCAGACGGAGCCACTTATGTGGTAACTGTTTTGACAGTAAAATGTACACGGTTGTCTGAACATTAAGACTTTGCAATCTTTGCAAACTCGCAGTGTGGTCCTTAGACCAGCACCATCAGTCTCACCAGGCAGCTTGTTAGAAATGCAATTTCTCATCCCTACCCCAACCTGCTGAAGCAGAAGCTACATTTTAATGAGATCCCCAGGTAACATATGCATACTGAGAATCATCAAATTAAGGAATGGTGATTTTACCTGTGAATCTGGTAGATCTGATGGTATTTCTCTTGGCAACCCACAGTCAGTTAATGAGTTCGTCAAACAAATCTAGGCATTATTTACCCAATACAGCCTGCACCCGGGCCTGGCTGGCTCTCAGGTAGCTCTGGCCAGCCCTCAGCTCACCCTGCTCACCTGTCTCCTGCAGTCACCTGTTCAGTGGCCAAGGCTCCGGGGAGATTGTGGACTCCTTGTTTACTGGGCAAGCACAGATAGGGTTTCTCACAGCCCCACCTGAGCGCCTGTGCCAAGGTAAACTTGCTCTCCAGAATTGCTCCCTGACTGGAAAATGTGTCAGTCTATTTGTTTCTCACTCCCACTGGAAAAAAGGTGGGGCGGGGGGGAGTGGTTGGTCATGATGTCATTCTTTCCACGGAACTTCTCGAAGGCATTGCATTTCATGGTGACTTCCAGGCACCGCCTGTACTTCGCTGCACAATACGGAACAGAACGTGGAGTTTCTCTTCCTTCTCCCAACACTCTGCCGCCTCCCCCCACCTCTTTCTGGGGTTTTCACTCCCCTAGAGCTTTGCAAGCAGCCTAGAAAAGGAACCTGGAAGCCAAGAGGTGTAGGGAAGTTTTCTTAGCATGTCTTACGAAGGTGACTGGAACCTGGGGAAACGGTTGCTGGTTGGTGGGGATGGAGGGCAGGTGCTGGGACGACCAGGGAACGAGCCTACTGCTCTCAGAAATATCGCAGAATTAGGAACAAAGGGTGAAATGGTTTTTCTAAAAGGCACACAAAGAGTCAGCAATAGTTGGGGCCGTTGACTGCATTTATCGCAATTCTTGTTCACATGTCTCTGGAGAAGAACTCAAACTTTGTAGCTGGATTTGCGGCTGTCTAGCAGACACCATTGGATTAAATCTGGACCAATCCTGCAAGTAGGAACTTTTCATTCATTCCTCTGATGAAAATGCTCCTGTAGTCCAACTCTGCTTCCATCGCAAGTATGAAGTAATCAAGAAAACGAAAGTTAATAAAATAAGAAAAGGGCCTTGCAAAAACCAGTAAAGATAATGTACCATGAACTGAAAAAATATGATCAATCACATCCAATTTAAAAACTGTTTTTAAATTTTTGTTTGTAATATTTTAACACGTGGATAAAACCAGAGACTAATACACTGAACATCTGTGGACCCACTTCCCACTTGCATCAGTTAGGACAGTCGTAGTAACAAACATCCTTAAATCTCAGTGGCTGAAAGCAATGGAGATTTATTTCTCACTCATCCACCTGTCCTTCCTGGGTTGCCTAGGGATAGCATGCTTGCTCAGGGACTGAGGAGGAGAGGAGCTTTGTCTCTGCACTGCCATGTTGGCCAAAGCTTTTGTGCACTGGCTCAGGAGGCCAGAAATATAAGTCATTTACACTCCAGTTCATTGTCCAAAGTAAGACTCTAGGCCACCCCTAACTTCAATGCAGATGGGAGATGCAGTCCTACCACGGGCCTGGGAAGCAGAGAGTCAGATATATTTGGTGGACAGCATTAATGATGGCCACATCAGCTTTAGTAAATATTAGCATATTGCCTTATTTGCTTCAGGTCTTTTTGCTTCAAAGAAAGTAAACATTAAAGATATTACTGAGTTTCCCCCTGTGTGACTCCCCATCCCATTCTCCTTCCTCATTTCCCAGAGCTAAGCACTGTTTTAAACTCAGTGTTAGTCATTCTCATGCATGTTTTTTAAAATATATTTTAATTACATTTTTACGTATCCATAAATATTGTAAAGTATTATTATGCCAGCTTTTAAGCTATATATGTATATATAAAGTATTATAACATTCTACAATGTGCATTTCTCTGTTAGTGCTGCAATTGTGAAATTTTTATCTATGCTGGCACATGCTGTATTGTATTTCATTATGTAACTATAATACAATTTAGTCATTCATTCTCTTGTTGATGGACACTCAGGTTGTTTCCATGCTACAGCAAACATCGGAATACATGTTTCCTTGTGCACACACGCAAGACTATACGCCTTGTAGTGGAATTTCTGGCCGTGACCACCTACAATTTTACTTGTTATTACTGAATTGCTCTTCAAAGTACTGGTATTGACTTACAGTCCCACCAGCAGTGAATGAGGCTCCGTGATTTGACAGGTCCTTGCTAACACTTGGCATTGGCCGACATAAATTTTTGCTGATCTGGTGGGTGTGAATGGTATTTGATTATTGCTTTGATTTGTATTTCTGTGATTAATAGAGCGAACGTCTTTCTATATTTTTATGCATCTTCTGGAGTTCCCCTTCTACAAATTGATAGCATATGCTCTTTGCCCATTTCCCCCCAGGTGTTATCTTTTTCTAATTAATTTGAGAGATTTCTTACATGTTATTGTCATTGCACATAACTTCTTCCAGGCTATAGCTTGTTTTCCCTTTGTTATACGGGCTTTTGTTGTGCAGAAGTTAATTTTTATGTATTTATGGTTTCTATTTTGTGTGTATGTTTTATTTGTTTTTAAGAAATCCTTCTTTAGCTGAAGGTCATGACGACTTTTTCTATATTTTCATCTTGTGTTTTAAAGTTTTGCTTTTTGTTTTTAGCTCTTTAAACTACCTGGATTAAATCTTCCTGGTTTAAGCTAGAAAGCTAATTTTGTATTCTTCATGTGGATAAAGTTGTTCCTAAGACTCATTTATTCATAGACCACTCTTTTACACTGATCTATAATGTCGTCTCTGCCTTGTATTATTTCCAGTGAAGGGTGAGCCTACCTTTTGCCCAAACTCTGTTATCTTCATTACTAAAGATTTTCATACTAAGTCTCGATAGGGCAAGTTCTTCCACCTTGTACTTTTTCAAAATTGCTTCTCAGTTATTCTTGGCCCTTTGCTCTTCCCAGTCAAATCTGGGATCAGATTGTCTAGTTCCAAGCAAAACAAAGCAAAACACAACACCCTGTTGGACTTCGATTCAGATAAAATTGACATCTTTATGATTTTAATGTTCCATTTTATTCATTCTCTTTTGCATGGCATGTGCTTATAATTTCCAAGACCCTTCATTTCCTCCTCTGCTCCCTCTCCAACCCTTCTTACTTTAACTCAAACACTGCTTACTTCCTGTTTCTTATTGTAGCTTCAGTTTCTTTATTATAGTAGTTATCTCTTTCAAAGGTCTCCTAATTCTTCCAACTCTTGTCAGTGTGCAAAAGGTAAAACCAAGACACACATTATAATGATAAGAGGATATGAGAGCAAGCTCTGATAGTCTCCTGTGAGGCGCTATAACAGCATAAGCACATATGGGGGGTGGTGTAATCTTTCCTGAGCTTCAGAAGGTAGTATGGGTAGCGGTTAAGAGGCCAGACTTTGTAATCCCAGCTCCATCATTTACTCACTCCAATCTTGGGCAAATGACTTATCTTCTTTGTGTGCCTCAATTTTCCCTTCTGTAATGTAGGGATGAAAATATTTATTATCTCATAGCATTATTGTGAGAAATTAATGTTAATGTAGGTGAAGTACATGGGACAATACCTGGCATATTTTGTTTTGTCTGTTATCATCATGACTAAGATAGGATTTCCATGGCACACTTGGAATGTGGCTAGTTTGAATGTTGAAACTGGCTTACATCAGAGAAAATCATTAATTTTAACACCAAAATACTTGCTGGTTAGTGTCCTATCTCCTCATTAAGTAGAAGGGCATTACCCACCTAGTTGACGATTTAATCATTAGTGATCCTCAATAGTGAGAGTTTAATGTTAACCATGTTGTGAATGTCACAGAATCAGTGAGTTCAGGGTTGGATGGTGCCCATAATAACCCAATCCAATTTCCCATCTCATGCTTGAAACCTCTTAAAACAAAGCAATAGAAAAAAAAAGACTTTTATGAAAGAAGATCAGAAAGGTAGGAATATTGAAAGGGCATTAGATATACTTTAAAAAAGAGAGAGATGGTAGAAACAGCATGAATTGATAAAGGTTCGAAGGTTGCTGGGAGTGGCCATTAAGAGCAGCTGAAAGGGAGAAGGCAGTTCTAGTGAACTGATAGTCTAGGTCCAGGAGAGTCTCACCCAAAATGTCTGGGCCTTGGAAACCAAGGGAATATTTCTCAAGGTTCCACAGCCCTGCCTATTTGAGGGACTTAGAACATCTCCTTCCCCTCTCCCTGACACAGGGCTGCCAGAGGTCCTGACATTTCCTCCACTGGTGCCCCTTTGGAGAAGGCTTTGGGTGCTCCATGGAAAGAAAATATATACCACTGATAAGGAGTAAGCCCGTATCATCTCATCCAGGAGACCCTTAGATTGAATTCCTCAGCTTAGGCCTAGCTGAGAGCAGAGTCATGTAGCTTAGCAAAGGAAGTTCCTCTGGGCAGAGGGGAAGAGAAATGCTCAGAGGATAGAACCTCTTACAAACAGGGGAGGCCAAAATGGGACTCAGTGAAACTAGAGGAGGGGACAATGGGGGGGGGGGGGGATGGAGTGGGGAAATATAGCACAAAGTTGGGCAAAGGCATGCAAGGGAAGGGTGAAGAGTGCATAGAGTCGCCTTGAGTTGCTTCTTCATCAGGATGGGAGCTGATTCTGGATCCTACACGTTTCTTTCCAATGATATGAAAAGTCACAAACCTGTGGGGAGTCTGGCCCTTCTCTGAGGAAGCAGGATTAGATCAAGAACTCCATATCGCTATGTGGGGATCTCTCTTTAGAACTCAGATTCCGGGCTAAAGGTTCTGTGTGCACTGTGGTATG
This sequence comes from Eonycteris spelaea, assembly GCA_003508835.1. Taxonomy (NCBI): domain Eukaryota; kingdom Metazoa; phylum Chordata; class Mammalia; order Chiroptera; family Pteropodidae; genus Eonycteris; species Eonycteris spelaea. The sequence goes on along the minus strand of PUFA01000014.1, from coordinate 16,296,168 downwards.
TCCCCGATGAGAGCACTACTTTGTTGTATGTAGCTCTTCACACTTACAAAGCGCTTAAACATCTCTTTTGTGGCTCCTTACACCCCGGGAAGCTGAAGAGGACGTGACATTAGCTCCAAGTTATAGAAGAGACAACTGAGAGTCAAAGAGGAGAACAACTGCATTGGTCCCACGGCTGGATAGGAAAGAATCAGACGGGCCTCACCTCAAGATCCTCACATCGTCAATGGAGCTTGGGCCCGATGGAGAGCCGGCTAAGGATATGGCAGGTATTTATCTCAGGCCTTTATCTCAGAGCATGGCTGGGCTGGACTAGCCATCCCAGGTGCTCACTCTTTATGGAGTGGTCTGCTAAAGGGGCTGTCACTCTGATCGAGGTCCTGTGCTTGACTGAGTGTGGGCACACAGGACTGTCTCGCAGCTTGGTTGCTGCCCTAGCCCCATAGGACCTCCTGCTCCAGCCCTGTGGCCACCCCACTCCTCCACGCTCTTAGTTTATGCATTCATTCATTCATTCGACACAGAGTGGGCACTAATGCACTAGGAATACAGAGACAAAATAGGGCCTATTACTGCCTTGCACAATGTGATAGAGAGAGACAGTACCTGAATAGACAAGGGCAACAGAATTGACTCTCTTTTCAGAGAAGGAGAATAGTGCAATGGTTAGGATCATAGGCTTTGGAGCCAGGGTGGGAAAATGAGTAATAGAGAGAGGGTACATTTGAATTTGACTGAGAATTTCTTAGAAATAGAGAATATATAAAACTTCAGATTGAAAGGACTCAGTGTTAAACAAAATAGATTAAAAAATATTTAAGAACATAATGAATCTATAGCCATGCCACCCTGAACAAGCCTAATCCCATCTGATCTTGGAAGTTAAGCAGGGTCAGGCCTGGTTAGTACTCGGATGGGAGACCACCTAGGAAGACCAGGTACAGTAGGTGTAAAAAAAAAAAATTAGGGGACCGTAAACTGACAAGGTCCTTGCAATCTGTGAGGTCAACCAAGGGTTGCTTAGCTTAAAAAATAAAAATAAATAAATAAATTTAAAAAGTTTTTTTAAAAAAGAACATAATGACAAAGAGAAAATTCTCAAAACATTTATAAAGAGAAACTAGATCAACTATAAAGGAAAAAGAGTCAGAATGACATGGAACCTCAAAAACAAAACTAGATACAAGAAGACAATGAAGTAATCTTTTAAAGGGTTGATGGAAAGGGACTTTGAACCTAAAATTTTATATACAGCCAAACTATCATTTAAATGCAAGTAAAATAAAAATAGTATCAGGCATATAAGGCATCAGATGGCTTGTCCCCAAACCCCTTTTTGAAACATTCTTGAAGCTAATTTTTCAGTTCAGGAAGGAGCCTAAAAATATACCTAGAAGGAGAAGAAGGAGAAAGAGAAGAAAGGAAAATATACATGTAAGGTCAGCAGAGAAACAGAGTGCAGCAGCAAGACATTAAACAAGCTGATTTTCTGAAAAGGTTATAAAATATACAAGTACATGACAAAATTAATGGAGGAAAAAAGAGATGTAAACATGTGATTAATACTGAAAGAAACACAACAAAAAGTTTTCAACTAGCAATATTATGAAGAATTATAATGTGGAGACTTATTAAAATTGATAGAATTCTGGAAAATTATGAACTTTCAAAATTGGAAGAATAAACAGCAAACTGAGTTGTCAAGTATTCAATTAAGAATTACAATATAATCAAAGACCCCTACTCTTTCTGAAAAGCCCTATGCTCCTATGATTTTATAGACAATTTCCACCCACTTGTAAGGATAAGACAATCCCCTGACATATATGATATTCTAAAAATTAGAATTACTTTCTCCTTTGTTATAAGATTGACTTAACCTTTATACAAAGTCAGACAAGAATGGTTAAAAGAAACCATGAGGCTATTTTATGTTTGAATATAGATACGAAAATTCTAAGTAATATTAGCTAACTATATAACAGTGTATTAAAAAGTTATGACCAAGTAAGGCTTATTTTAGAATATGAGGAAGTTTAATGTGAGAAAAAACAATTAATGTATTTTTACCATTAATGAATTAAAAATATTTTTCATGATTATCTCAAGAATTTTTTTAAAAAGCATTAAATTTTAATTAAAATTAAAATTTAGCTCCTTAGTCACACAAGCCACATGGCAACTGCTCAATAGCCACATGTTGCCAGGGCTACCACAATGGACAGCACAAAAATATAGAACATTTCCATTATCATGGAAGTTTTATTGAACACATGGCTCCATCATTCAGCTATTAGAGATTATGTAAAACTTGTAAAAAGATCAAGACGAAGGCAAAAATATTAATGATTTACTGTCAGCCTTATAAGGGGTTCGGTTAGACTTATATGTGATGGTTGAGAACTGACCTAAAGTGATTGATTTTGGACATCACTGTCACTGCCTGGGATGAAGGACTCAGAAGCATGTACAGTAAATAAAAATAATACAAAACAAGCAGGGAAGCAGCTCCAAGGTGATAATTAAAGTCTAGAATAATATAAAACAAATCAGAAGCCCATAAGAATAAAACCAAGTAAGAACAAGTAGCAAGCAATAAATTTCGGGATGGCAGGAGAGGGAGATGAGAAAGCATATAAATATAAAATGGGAAATTACTAGGAATATAGCAGAAAAAGAACCAGAGGTTACAGACCATGAATTGTGAACAACAGTAACCAAAATGCTGTTAAAAAGCATCATAAACACAGTATCTGTCAGAAATGTATCTGGCTCAAACCTCTTAATGAATGAATGAATGAATGAAATGAATGAACCAACCAACCAACCAACTAATCAATCAAATTGAGTGGATACCCATTTGTGGGCAAGAGGGGTATTGAGGAGTGGAAAAAACTTGAGGATGATGAGAGAATAAAATATTAAATCAAACAAGCAAGGTCTTTGCATAGCTTGATAACGTTAATGTACTCTAAGTTAAAAGTGATGACCTTATGTATCTGTACCAGAAGTTAAAAGAGAGAGAGCAGATGGAGATGAAAGATTTCTGTTGGTGGAAACATCAATGCAAGGTGATGTTTTTAGGGTCAGAAGACCAGGTTCTGGGTTGTGTTTCGTTGTGTTACGTTTTTTAGCCACTTTGTGACTTTGGGCAAATTAGTTAAGCTTGCTGAGAGTTTTTCATCTTAAAAAGGGGGGGGATTAAAGCCATATTTGTCCCACACACCTCTAAAGATTGTCGGCCTGATTAACCAAATCACGAATGGGACAGGAAGCTGTGCTCTTGGGCAGAACTGTAAACTGCTGTTACTGTGGCAAGTGGTGTGGGGGGGGGTAGGTGGTCTCTCTTGCTCAGCCTCACCGGCAGCATTTCAGTTCTGACCCATCAGGCTGGAAGGGGACCGTGACCACAATTCCTGAGGCTGAGGTTACTGAGTCACACTACTGAAACTCAGACCTCTCAGTTTCAGTCCAGGGAGGTTCAGGGCTCTCCTCTGACATAGGACCTCAGGGGACAGACATCCCATTTGAAGCACAGCACACTGAGATGGAGTGTCCTGAGTCAGGGCGACTCTGACCAGAGAATGGGGGCAGTGGCATCCGCTTCTCTCTCTGCCTACCACCTCAGTGCAACCCCGCACACCCACCCCCAGCTTCCCAGCACTGCTGGCACCTGGCTCAAGTGCAAGCGAGAGACTCTAGGGGGAGGAGCTTTCGAACTCACCCCAACTAACCTGTGGACATATTTTATAGTTTGCAAAGGGCTTTTACCTGATTATTTCAATAGTCTGCGAGAGGGTTGTTATTTTCTTCTTTTCACAGGTGCGGAAGCAGGCATAGAGAGGGAAAGTGACACAGGCTAGACAATGTGGATTGAGGACCCACATCTTGAATTCTTTGTATTCAAAACCTGTGCAAATTCCTGGCTTGTGCTGCTATTGGCCTTCGGGGTACAGGCCATAGAGTGGAGGGCGTTTCTTTCCACGTCCCTGGCTCTCAGATGCACGCCTCCTGCAACCTGCCTCTACAGGAGTCCACACCGACGCTTTCCTGATTTTGCTTTGGGTTCTCTCTCAGTGAAAAGCTCTCACAACACTTCTAGATGGGCTTGAAGGATGGAAGCATTGAGAATGACAAGCTTCTGCCCCCTCCTGGTGACTTGCAAGTACTGCCCTGACAGCTACCCCACCCGTCCAACTCCCCCAAATCCTTCTCTTCTTTGAGATCATTTTCTTTTCTTGAAGATAAAGACTCTGGATGTTTTCACCTCTTATTGTGTCTGAACAGAATACAAATCATGGTATCATATTATGAACATAAGACTAAAAGTTGGGAAACCTGGACAAGAATCACTTGTCTTTTGTGGGATACTGGACAAATCTTCCAGCTGTCTCAAGCCTTAGCTTCCTTATTTGTAAATGAGTATAATATCTACCTGTTGGAGTGATTGTGAGGATTGAGCTATAGAAAAGTATCTGGGTGTCAGAGTGGATTCGAGGACAGTCGCAGTTAATGTTTGTTCATACTTATTACTTTGCAAGGATCGTTATTTCTCCTTCACTTGCAGGAGAACGGAACTCAATTCAAATATTTCAAAGAATCACAGAGTTGGAAGGCAGTGAAAGGCAGGCCACAAAGTGGTTTTTAGAGGTTCCTTGTGAAGCACATTAAAAGTAGCCAACACCCTACCCATTGTTCAAATGTGTCCTGCCCCCCCCACCCCAAATCACCCCGTATCCTCACAAGAGGTTTCTAGTGCAGAAAGTCACCATCTCAAGAAGCAGTCCGGTTCCTCTTTGACCAGCTCTGCCTCGGGGCAAGTGCTCTCTCCCTCATGGAAGAGAACCCCACTTAACCTCATTTGCTGAGGCCCAGAAGTTGAGATCAAGGAGCAGGCGTAGGGCATATGCTATTTTTGCCAGAATCTATTTTCTTTACTCTGGAGCTAATTAATTTAAGTTAGGGGCTACCTAGCTTTGCATTTATTAAAATATCTCATTCTTGAATTCGTCCACGTTAGAGAGGCTTTTGGCAGAATAGGCTCCTATCTCACACTGTAACTGTTCTTGAGCAGGTCTTGGCCACTCTTAGCTTGGTATGGAGTCCAGCCCAGCTCATTGACGCCTTTAGCACAATTCACTGGTGAGACATAATCAGGAGACTGGTAACCCGGGATGGGGTGAGGGGAACAGAACATGAGGGGACCAGCTGAGGCCATCTGGGAAGAAGGGCACCCAAAGGTAGGGGCTAGAGGAGTATTCAGAGAAAACGGTGGGAGGAAGGTAGAGACGATGACTCTAGTTACTGGACAGTGTTGGCAGAGGGGCTGCTGGAAATCATGTGTAGCTCAGCCTTTGCCACTTGTGGGAAGGTTTGCATTCCTAAATTAATATTCACCTTGTCTGAAAGGCTCCACAACTCCGCCTCTCAGAGCCCTGTCCGTTCCCCCACTTCCAACCCCAGAATTCAATCTGCCCTGCAACCTCATTGCGTTTCTATTTGATCTGTGTTCTATCGCCTCTGGGAAGAAGGGAGAAGGGAATTAATGATGATGGAGGAGATAGACACAGGTTTGTCCATTCCTTTTTCTCCATTTATTTGTGCATTACAAGCAACATTACCCTGTTTCACTATTCATCAGACCTCCAGATAACATTAATTCTGCATGTTTTATCTCTCCTGCTAGACTATGGAAGCCTTCAAGATAGGAACTGGAACTGATTTACTCTTATCTCTGGAGTCTTGCATGGCACCTGGCATACAACATTTTGCAAAACTGCGTTGAATTTAAATGAACAGCTAGACATCAGAATAGTTTAAAGTTGGGAACTTGATATCATTTAGTCTAGTAGTTCTCAAACCTGCAGTGCATTAGAATCATCTTGGGAATTTTTTTTGAAGTTAGAGTCCTACTCCCTCCTCACACCAATTAAGTCAGAATCTCTGATAGCAAGATTCTCATAGTTAAATGCCCAGAAAAAGCTCATCACTTGAAGACATGCTGCAGTGAATGCATTTACAAAACTGGTAGTACTTTCTAATGCCTGGTAATTATCGATTGTATCATGTTTGTATAGAATGCATTTTCTTAAAGTTGACCCCATGTGTATAAAATAAACAGAACTTAAAAAACAAATTTTTTTAAGTAACTAGGAAATATATAAGGAACAAGATAATTTTCACTGGGTATTCAGAGACTTGCCCATTTGAGAGATGGCAAAAATTCAGCATTATATTATAATGACTGAGCTGACTTTCATTTAAAAAATAAATAAACAAGCCAAAGGAATAAAATGGAGAGAAGATTTCGCCCTCCCCTCCCCCAACAAGTGTCTTCATATAACCTGTTGGTGCAAACATACCTTCTTTGGAAGTCTGTGTATATCTGCATGTCCTCAATTTAAACAGAGCAGGAATGATAAAAAACCAAAGTGTGGGTTTTAATTATATTAAAGTATCTGCTAAGAGAAGCTTGCTTGAAAAGCATCTTGCCTGCACAGACCCAGCTGCAAGGATTTATCGATCATAGTATTTCAGTACTGGAGCAAGATAAAGATAGGAAGGACTTCCACATCTACTTCTCTCAGTGTGGTCTGACGCAGCAGTGTGGACCCCATCTGGGAGCTCATTAGACCCGCTGAATCTGAATCTGCATTGTAACGAGATTCCTGGATGATTTATAAACATACGAAAGATTAACTTAAAGGGTGCCCCACTCAGCCTCCTTCCAATGATTGCCACTGGCTTCATTCACATGGAGAGGGCTCGGTCTTTTCTTTCTCACCCCAGTAATAACCCTTCCAGTATTTTAACAACCTTTCTGAGCCCTCCTGACTTTTTTCCTTTATAGGGAAAAGAAAAAAAATAATAAAAAAGAAATGAAATAGCTGTCATCCCTGAATTGAGGCCCAGAGGGAGAGAGGCAGAGATCAAAAGTCAGCATCTGTGATTCTGCAAATAGAAAATGAAATGTTTCCCAGGCGGGCTGGGAAGCAGCTCTTAAGGCTTGGCTGGTCCTCTATGATCTTATTCAAGGTGGCTGTGCTCAATCTAGAACCTGAAAAGGAACCCCAGGGCTGCCTATCATGGGGGCAGTGGGAGTGCTCAGCCAAACTCCCAGGTCTGCAAAGGCCCAGGCACCAAGCAGAGTGGGGGTGGGGGAGGTTGTTGGGGTGTGAGAAGATCAGTTCCAGAGACTACTCCCTGTGGTCTGTACCTTCCCCATCAGAACTCTCAGAAGAGGTGATGGAAGGAAAAGAGGTAAATGTCGTAAGTGGCTTTCGTGAGCTCCTCCGGTGGGCCAAACATGATGCCAGGTCTTTTGTAAGCATTATCCCTGTTACTCCTAGCAGGAACCCTACAAGGCAGATGGCCCCATTTACGGAGGAGGAAAGCTGAAGTCCCAATGACATGAACACCAGCCCTAGGTTCAAAGAATTGATACAAGGCAGAGCTGAATGGGAACCCAAGGTCTGTGATCTTTTCCCTTCTGTACCCAGGGATTGAAAAGCAGCCAATTCTAGTCCCAGCTCTTTAATTTATTAGCCCGTAACCTTAAGCAAGACCTTTTGTTTCTCTTGGCCTTGGTGTGCTCATTTGTAAAAGAGGGGAATATCAAGAAGCCTCCCATGTATTATAAAGTGCCTGGCACATAGCAAATCCTCAGTGGATACCATTTTTCCTCCTTCTTCCTTTAAAACAAAGGGATGGCCTTGGCACTGAGGTGTAAGTCATAGAGGTTTAGGCTGTGAGACTGACCACCCTCAGACCAGGACTACTATCTGGGATTAAAGGGCACCTCGAGCAGAGTGTTCCATGGGAGTCAGCGGGCCGTGTTTCTCTGCTCTTCTTCACCACTGCACCTGGCTGCCAGCTCTGTGTGCCCTTCTCCTCGTAGCCCAGGGACTTCGACCAGACAGGCTCACCTTGGCCCAGATTCAGTTTCCTTTTCCCTGCTCTGAACTCCAACCAAGAACGAACCTCAGATACTGGCCTCAGGAACACTGATGCTCAGCTCCCTGGCGGTACTCCCAGCCTGCAGAGCTCCTAGGGGGAGGGTGCTGGGGAGCCGGCGCTCTGCCATGAGGTCCTTGCTGCTTGCCCTCCCTCTCTAGGGCAGGGAGAGCACATGCTGAGGTTGGTAGGGGATGGAGAACCAGAGTCATCACTGCCTGGGTTGGTGCCTTAACTACTTAAGAAGCAGAGCTGGATAATTCTGAGTGACTATTCACTTCTGACCCAGTACCAGCCAAACAATCAAAATCAGATGCATTCCTGGATTGAGGGTTGACAGCAGAAAGAAATACTTTCTTCCTTTGGATATTTTCTTCTAGATGCTTGGATTATGGTTTCTTTTGGGGCTAAAAGTTTAAATGTTGGTGCTCTTTAACCAGTAATTCCATCTTTCTGAGGACATATTCAGGGATATGAACAAAGACGTATAAAGATGTTCACTACATCCCCACTTAAGAGAGTGAAAGACTGAAAATAGCATAGATGTTCAACAATAGGGAAATGGTTAAATACATTATGATATAGCTTTATGATAGACAATGGTGCTCACTAAAAATTATGTTTTCTAAGAATTTTAACGACCGGGGCTATAAAAGAATGCTGAGAGAGAAAGTGGGAGTGAGAACTATACAAACGCACTTTGTTCTAAGGAACAGAATGTTCTACAGATACCTATAAGCCAATTCATTACATTTATCAAATGTCCGCTGTGTGCTGAGCCTGGGAGTGGGAACTGAGTCACATACGAGAGAGTCTAGGTCTCATCCTTCAGGTTGCTCACACCCTCACTAAGTAAGGCAGACCGAACGGCAGAGCTGGAAGGGGCCTCCAAGAGCGGTCCAACCCTCCCTCCCCACTACAGAGAGGAAATCGAGGCCCCAAGAGATGGAGAGGGCAAGGCCAAGAGCTAGAGCAGGTGGCGCGGACGGCATGAAGTGCTGTGGGTGGAGAAAGGAAAGGGACACGGTGGGGCGGGGGAGGGGCTGTAAGTGGCGCCCTGAATGGACTGGCGGCGGCGGGAGAGGGGCAGCCGGTGGCGGGAAATGAGTGAAACAACTGGGGGCCTAGGTGCTCACTGAAGGACAGGAAGCCAGCGCTCTGGGACCTAAGCCTGCACTCCTCAGTGTGCTCACCGTGACACGGGGAAAGTTTCATCTCTCGTATGTTGTCGTGGGCCTTGTGCGTTAAATGAGAGAGTGTGTGTTAGAGCACTGGCAATAACGGTGGCTACAAAGCAGACATTCAAATGGCAGCTCTTCATCAAGCCCTTCACATTTCCCCCCAAACACGATGCAAGAAGACTGACTGATCAGCTCTGTTTGCAAGTGCAAGGAGATAAGGGACCCGGTGAGAAGAGTCAGGAGCTGTGCCCAGGGCTTGAGTTGCCTCCACCCCCACACTCTCAGTAATTGGGGACGGCGATACTACCCCATTTCACACAAGGGAACTGAGGATCTGGGTCCCCCCCCCCCCCACAACGTCATGGGGTCTTCTTCGGACTGAGTCAGAAACTAACAGATGCACGTGAAGTGCTTAGCCTGGCTCCTGAATGATAAGAAGGGGGTGGGGGAGGTGGGAGGAGAAGAGGAGGTGACCCGGTCTCTGCCACGGCTCCCTCCCTCCCCTGGTTTTACCGCCTTCAAGACACAGGGTTTTGTTCATTCGGGGCCACGGACATCTCCCCCCCCATCTCTGTATCACTCTGTCCAGCCCACAGCTGTGGAATTACTGACCCCTGCACCCTCAGCAGGATGTTCTGCCACCATCCAGGCACTTTTCATTTCAGGGTGTTGCTGACACGCAGATCTGCTCAAAATAAGTTCACGAAGCATCGAATGGTGTGTGCTCTGGCTAACAAGTGCCCCTCCTGACCCCTCCTCACACAAGTAGGGAGAGCATCTTTGCATTTTCGATTAATAAGCCCTGGAAGGCAGCCAGCATTTCTCCTTTCTCATGTGGACATCTCTTTCCCCACAGCTGGCCTCAGTGTAATCCTATCTGCTGGTCACTGTAAAGAAAAAAACCAGTTTGGTTACTAGAGAGGAGAGAGCTGGGAGAGGCATTTTTCCATTTATCAAAGAGGTGAGAGCATTGGCATCTCATTAAAAAAAAAAAAAAACTACACATTTTAAAGCAGTTTAGGTTCACAGCAAAACTGAGCAGAAAGAACAGACAGTTCCCATATGCCCTTGCCCCCCCACATACCTCTCCCCACATCCACATCCTCCCCAGAAGGATACGTGTGTTTCAACTGATGAAGCTACATTGACCCATCACTATTATTCACAGCCAACACCGGGTTCACTCTCGGTGTTGTGCATACTGTGGGTTTGGCAAACGTATAACACATATCCATTGTCATGGTATCATACCAAGTATTTTCGCTGCCCCCAAAATCCTCTGTGCTCTGCCTATTCATCCCTCCCCACCTCCCATCTAACCCTGGTGACCATTGACCTTGTTACTGTCCCCATCATTTTGCCTTTTCCAGAATATAGGTGGAATCATACAGCCTGTAGCCTTTTTGGATTGGCTGATTTTGCTCAGTAATTTGCATTTAAGTTTCCTCCATGTCTTTTCATGGCTTGATAGTTCATTTCTTTTCAGTGCTAAATAATATTCTATTGTTTGGATATACCACAGTTTATCCATTCGCCTACTAAAGGACATCGTGGTTACTTTCAAGTTCTAGCAATTACGAATAAAACTGCTATAAGTATCCATGTGCAAGTTTTTATGTGGACATACATAAGTTTTCCAGGTACCTAATTTTTAAGAAAGTACAAGGCAGAGGGAGATAAAGGATTTTCCATATGTTGTGAATGAACTGGAGGTAATTCCATAACTTATGATACCTTTTCTTGAAATCTGGAGACCAGAATTACTTTTTACAACTGGCAATGAAAAGATGACATAGGGCTTCCTTTTCTAAAAGCCTTTTCTTGAACTTCCTTCCTGCCGTATCCAGCTCCAGAAACCCCCAGGTCTTTCTCAGCTGGATCACAGCTTCTGAAAGCCCTTATGAGCTCATGGGCATACAACACTCCAACTTCCGCACCAGACCATGAGGCCTTGAGGACAGGGACTGTGTCTTTTTCTCTTGTGTCCTCGGATATGAGCAATTGTTCAAAAAATATTTGATGGATACATACAGGAAGGAGGGAATTCTCTTTCCTTTATTCTAAAAGCTGAATCCAAATTTCCATCTGTATCAATAGCTGAATCAGTCTGTTTTATTAACTCTGCTTCATTATTCAAAGGGCCTTTTAAAAACACATCCATTTTTATTAGTGCCTTTTGAGGCAGAAGGTGCTATTGTTATTCTCACAGGGATGCAAATTTTGAGGTCACAGAGTGAAATCTCAAGCCAGGAATGGAACCTGGGTCTTGTGTCTCAAACCAGTCCCCTCTCTCATCAGCTTGAGCCCAATCTTTCCGGAGCATCACTCTTTAGACAAAGGATGAAGTTGTTCTTGATGTCAGGGAGGCACTAACTTTAGCCAACAGCATCATTACTCTACAACATGCCAGCCACTACTGTACCTTAATTGCAGTTGAAAAGATGAAGAATGGGCCAGCATTGCTCCACATGGCATTGTGAGGTGAAGAGGGAAGAGAAATTCAAAGCTCGCTGCCTTCCCCTAGCCCAGCCTTGTCTCTTCCCTTCCCAGAGTTCAGCCAACGGGTCAGGAGCTTGGAGTTGTACCTGAATCACCTGGTTTAATCCTCACAGTAGGTGAAGTACGGCTATTATCCTGTTTGACAGATAATGAATCCAAGGATCAAAGAAGCTGGTTGATATGCTCAAGATCATGCACCTCATAAACAACTAAAACAAGATTTTGCCCCAGATCTAACAAACTCCAAATCAGGTATATTAATTAGTTTCCTGTAAATGCCACGACAAAGTACCACACGCTTGGTCGCTTAAAACAACAGAAATACATTTTCTCACAGTTCTGGAGGCTAGAAGTCCGAGGTCAACAGGGAGATCTCCCTCTGATGGCTTTGGGGAGAAACCTTTCATGCCTCTTCTAGTTTCTGGTGGTAGCCAGTAATTCTGGGTGCTCCCTGGCTTCTAGATATATCACTCCAGTCTCTGCCTCAGTCTTTATGTGGACCTCTTCCCTGTGTGTCTGCATTGTGTCAAATTTCTCTCTTCTTAAAAGGCTACCAGCATAACGGATTCAGGGACAACCCTGATCCTGTATGACTTTATCTTAAGTTGATTACATCTGTCAGAAACCTATCTCCAAATAAGGTCATATTCACGGGTTCCGGAGGTTGAGACTTGAACATAATTTTGAGGGGACACAATTCAACCCATAGCATCATGTTTTCCTTATTATTATCAGCTGCTTCACATGAAAGGATGAAATGTCAAATGCTTCACTCTCAGGCACTGTTTGTTCTCAGTAGTGCTTGAAGACTTCATATTACAATGGAAAGAAACAAGACTAGTCCTTGAACTGTGGGTTGTGATCCCAACTCTGCTATATACCAGAAGTGACTACTTTCCCGGGGCCTCAGTTTCCACATATGTAAAACAGGGAGGTTAGATTAAATAGGTAGTAAGGTCCCTTTGGAGCTTGATGTGATGGTTACAAAGCCTATAAAGACAAAATCTTACAGAGCACCACTCTATGTCCAAATTATAGCTATTTTAACTAAATTCAATAACTATTTACTTAGCATCTCTATGTGCCCATCTCTAATTATATTGCATTTCTCACTACTATATGTTTCTTAGGGTAGTGATTATTTATTATGCCTGGTGCCTACTGTGGGCTCAGGAAATGCTTCTTAAATAAACAGTATAATAGAGTCATAGAAAAGCGGAAAACAGAGAATTAGATTGTCAAATCATATTGCTTACCAAGTGCTGCAAGGGTTTATGCCCGGTTTTCCTAAAGGACATGTAAGCTTCCAGTGGACAGAGCCTTCCTCTGTTCTTAACAGTGCCTGGGGAGGGCTGCAGATGGCAGGGATGCAATACACAGTTTAATTCTCTGCCCCGTTATTCATTTTTACATAAATACATACATTTGATCGCATCATCCTTAGCTGTTTATTGTTGTTCCCTTTCGTTTGGTTCCACTTTTACTCTTTTCTCTACCCTCTTTAGCACCCACCACCATCCAAAATCCTGCTGGAGGGTAACTGATATTAACAGCTTGGTATGTTTCTTTTCATGTTTTTCTCCATACAGCACATGTAGACTCATATACTGGCACATATACGTGTATATAAGTACATATGGACATAAGCGCTAAGGTTCTTTGTCACTGTTTTATATGCTAGGACTGACTGCATTTTAGATGCTTTAAGAGCTAAAGTATCTTGCTTTTCTTTCTTAATAATACCTGATGGAAATCCATCCAAGTCTATTGGTGTAACTCTAATTTACACTTTTAAATGGATGCACACTATTTCATGGTGTGGGTATACTGTAATGTATTTAGCCATTTGATGGCAGATGGGCAGTATATGATTTATTGATCACTTGTTTTTGAGGAAGAGAGTGGCTAAGAATTCTCTGATCTTACAGCCAGATTATGCTGTCCTCATCTATCATCTTCCTACCCTGACCCCCAGGTATCCACACAAGTCTGCTGGTACGTGGAGTTCTGACTTTTCCCATCGAATTTGAATCCACATGGTTCTCAATATGTCATCTTAATGGGATCTGAGGCTTTTAAAAATGGAATCCAGACTTTCTGGTCTGTTTCCAAAGAAGATGACTTTTTACTTAATGGCATCAACCCCACTAATCCTGTCTGAAATCTAATCAACAGATCAGACAAGAGAAGAAAATGTTGTTTTTTATGTGAAATGGACCAAGTGTTCTATAGTAAGATGTGTTCCCTCTTAATCAGGAGCTCTGAAATAAGGGAGGGGCAATTTCCAGGGGTCCTAATAGGCTGGGGGCAGGTGAAGGAGCTGGTCCATACACAGAGAGGCAGCAGAGCCTGGCCCTGGACAGCCTTCCTAGCTGAAGCCTGAGGGTCCTTCCCAGAGCCTGGGGTCTTCAGCTGCATCCAGAAAGCAATGACTATGTTGCCTGTTTGTTTAAAACTTCTTTAAACTGTAAAACATAGCCGTGTACATAAAAGTGTGTAAAACATAAATGTTATAAGAAGCTTAATGAATTGCTAAAAGTGACCATTGTGCAAACACCATTCAGGTCAAGAAATAGCATATTATCGGCACTCCAGAATATTACTCCTTCCTCCCCTCTCCTAATTACCACCCCTGTCCTCCTCCCTACAAGCAGCAATGTCCTCTCATTAGCATTACCTCCTTGCACCTTAAAAAATATATAGTGGCTTCTTTTGCTCAATATTATGGATTTTCAAAACTTTAGCCTTTTCTTATTGAGTTGTAACATACATATGGTAAAATGCACAAAGCTTATTGGATATTTGCATATGAATAGACTTATGTAATCACTACCCAACTCAATATCACCATGTCATCCAATCAGTTGGAAGCTTAGAGCAGAGACTGAGGTTTCCAGAAAAATAAATTCTCAAGACTTCAACATAGAAACCCTGCCTGAGCTTCCAGGCTCCTACCCTGCTGAATTCAGACTTAAGACCGCAGCATTGGTTCTTGGCTCTATGGTTTGGGACTTGCCAGCCCCACAATCATGTAAGCCAGTTCCTGAAAATTAATCCCTCTCTCGTGATTTAATATAAATATAAATATATATATATATATATATATATATATATATATATATAGAGAGAGAGAGAGAGAGAGAGAGAGAGAGAGAGAGAGAGAGAGAATATATACACACGTATATCCTATATGTATTCTATTATATATGTATATATTCTAATATGTATGCATTCTAATATATATATTCTCCTATACATATATATATGTATTCTAACATATATTTATATTCTGTCTCTCTGGAGAACCCTAACATATTCACTTCATTTTTCAAGACTTAATTTGCTTATCCATAAAATAAGAGATGAAAAAAAATCAATCTTGCTAACTTGTTATGAGATTCAGATACAGTGCATATAAAATTCCTAACACAGATATTTAATGGGTATTTAATAAATGGCAATTTACGACAACAACAACAAAAAAAACCCAAAACACCTAATTTATGTTAAGTAGGTTGAGAAAATGATATGTACCCGGGATGAAGAAAAACTTAGTAGAACCAAAGGATAAAAATGAAAAAAATAGCTCCTTCTCTCAGCCCAGAAAGAACTAGTGTTAATGGTTGTGTGTATTTCTTCTGGAAATTTCTTTGCAGAAACAATACACAAACAGAAGCCAACGATACCAACAGTTCTGAGCTTTTTTAGTTTAAAGCATGAAATGCATAACAAACTGTTTCCACGTGGTCTAGATTCTGAGCAGTGTCCTAACCAAGGAGATATTCCCAATAACCTCAAATTAATGAAACTAACTCAAGTTTGTAATTGCATTTTTGAGCCACATGAAAGTTTTGTCTTAGAAAATCCTGCTTTTCTCTCCCATCCTCTTGGCTCATACTAACCTGAGCTTTTCGTTAAAATTCCCTGAAAAACTTTCTCGGCATGTGTCCTGGTTCCTCTTCCCTTTCTCTTGGTGCTTTTTCCCTCTCACACAGGAAAAGCTCATAGAAACTTCTCTGGCAAGTCAGGACTCCTCAGAGCTTTCACAAGAGGAAGGAACTGGGGGAGGGGAAAGGTTGGTGACAACCACCAGCATGAAGACGATGTGCAATGAATCAGGGCTGTGCCTTATCTGTATCACCTAACTTAACTCTCATGCAGACCTTGTGAGATGGGTGTTATTCACATTTTACGGATGAGGAAACCAAGCCTGTGTTCAGTCCCTAGTAATTTAAATAGCCAGCTTATTCCAGAGGCCAGGTCAGACCCTGGACATTAGAAGGATTCCTGCTCACATGTTAATAGGTTTGGTCTAGTTATCCCCTCTGTTGATTTTTTGTGGACCTTCCCAAAGAGATGTTTAATGTCTAATGAGGCCTCCTAGTAACTCTCCCTATTTGTAATCTAAAACCTCCCTTCCTTACACCATAACCTTCTTAGGACCATATTTAATTCCCTCTGGAAATTCTTTGGGTACTTCTGGCTGGAACCTGAATGAGGGCATCTTATCTCCTCACATACTAGGCTGGGGATGGAATGGCATCATGAGAGTAAAAATCTTAATGATATCTTTCAATCTCTATCCTCTTCAGCTTTAACATCTTAATTACAGTGAGGAAAAGGGAACGTAGGGAGCAAGAGGGCTTTAAATGCCCTTATGTGTATAAACCATGCGATAATGAGGCCTATGGTGGTTTTAAAATAGGTCAACAAATTCTATAACATTCCTCTCTCCAAAAGATGGGATATAATCCTCCCCTTAAATATGGGTTGGACTTAGTGAATCACTTCTAACGAATACAATGGGCAGAAGCAACACTATGTGACTTCCAAGATTAGGACATAAAAATGATACAGTATCTGCTTGGCTCTCTTTTGAGACCCTTGTCCTTGGAACCCAGCCACCATATTCTGAGGGAACCCAAGGCACATGGAGAAGCCACATGTTGTTTTCTGGACAATAGCCCAGCGAGGCCTTCAGCCTGCAGTAGCATCAACAGTGTGAGTGGCTGAGCCTTCAGATCATTCCAGCCCCAGCCTTTGCTCCTTCAGCTAAGGCCCCAGAAATAGTGACGCAGAGACACGCCATCCTCACGGTGCTCTGTATGAATTTCTGAGCCACAGAAATTGTGAGAGATAATAAATCATTTTTGTCTTAAGCTACTAAGTATTGGGCTGATTTGTTACACAGCAAGAGACAACTTATACAAAGCCATTTCCACCCTCATCTCGGTTTTTAGGGTTATCCCACTCACACTGTGAAATGCCAGAGGGCAAATGACTGGAGTACAATGTTCTCATTTATTGACTATCCTAGTATAATATGGACAGCAAATTGGAGACTCCTAACCAAGAGTCCTGGGCTGGAACCTGCTTGTCTACACCCCTGAGATCCAGAATACCAGGGATCTGTCCTCAAAGGGGAAGCCACAAACACCCTCGGCTCTGACTGAGGCCTGCCTGAACATCTCAGATCAGAGCTCCATTTTTCAGTCTGGAATCTTGCTGGCTCTTAAAGTTACTTCTCTTTCCTCCTCAGTTAACTGGCACTCACATTAGATGGTACCTCAAAGCAAAAATGAGAGCCAGTACCCTGTGGTTTGCTAATTTTTGACGGCACGTCATTGTAGCAGGAATTCAGTGAGAGCATGCATGTGCCCCGCCAGCCTTGTTCTTTGCGTCTCAGGCAGAAAGACCACTACAATCATTTGGGGAGACTTTGATGCTCCCCAAGTCCCCGCTGTAAGGTTATGAATTTGACATCCATCCCAGTTGCTATCGACTCTGTCAAATGCTCACTTCAAAGCAACAAGCATGACCCACCTGGAAATACCCTCCTGCCAACTCCTCTTCAGGGGGGGACTCAGAAATGCTCACACAGGTAGTAGCATCTTCCTGTTCTGGTGCCTGTTCTTCCTTGCGCTGTTTCGGTAGCATGTTCTAGACCCTTCCCAAACCTTTTCTCTGCTCCCAGAGGAAGCAGTCTGTTCAGGTGCTTCCCAGATGTTTGGTGCCCAAGGCAGCGTCCAGTGGACAAGCAGGTTGCTGGCCCTGACCCAGCCTGAGCAGCTGACTCTGATTCCGCAAGGGAGTCTTAGAGACGTCCTCAATTTAGTGACTCACGTAATCGTTCTCCACTTGGAACATCCAGTTCTGAGCCACGCTGTCTCTCAGAAATGGCAATTCCAGCCTCAGGCTCGTGTCTACCATGTCCCTTTGGCTTTCCATTGGTGTTCCAAGAAATTTTGTTCATGCTGGGTCTTCTCTCGTTCCCCTTTCAGGTGGCCAGGATGAAAACGCAATTTTGGCTCCCATCAAGGGGTACGATTTTAATTCAAGATGCAGCTGGGCACTGCCCCTAGTTCCACTCCCCCACTCCCACTCCCCCAAGTTGTAACACTTGCAAAGCCACCCACTTGGTACAGCTTTAGAGAGTGTAACAATTAATAAAATACACTGTATGTTCTACTTCATTTAATTTAACGGCTGCATCATGTACATGGCTGTACCATAATTTGTTTAACTAATCCCCTATTGAAGAACATTAAGGTAATTATTATTGTTATTAGACTAGCAGCTGAACCTTGGACACACACTCGGAAATACTTTCTCTCTGAGGAAAATGAAGAAGCTGACTATTTCTTATCAAACTAACGCTGCTTTTAGAGCTTATCCTACCCCAGCCTGAGGTTCACTGGCATCTTCAGAGGTTGTGACCGATGGAGCGGGCCACTGGGTGCCGAGGTGGGAAAGGTTGACAACCAGACAACCAGCGCGGCCTTTGAGGAACGAATTTTCACATCAAAGAGAGTGAAGGGCGAACCTCTAAAACACGTACTGCTGAAAAAGTAACCACATTTCCTTGTATTTGCTTCTGATTATACTCCTCAGAATCCTCCTTTACCCAGCCATGGAATGTCTTCCTGGATATGCTTCTGGCTGGTGTCACCTCCTTTTCTATGTTCAGAAAGGACTGCTTGCTATAAACAAGAAAAGCCAAGAGACTGGATGTCTATAGAACCACTGCCCTCCTCAGTGAAGGTAGGAGCCTCACCCGTAATGTGCCATGCTTTGTGTCTTGTGACAGTGCTTTGCAGCCAAAGGCAGCCACGTTTAGACAGATAAGAGGGAAGCCAGGGGCCTATGAGAACTCTCCATTCAGGCCCAGGCTTGCTGAGGGGACCACAGGTAGATGGCAAAGAAGCAGGGTAGCTGTCAGCAATGACTGCTATGTGCCAGACACTCTTCTAAACATTATACATGTTCTGACTCCCTTAATCTCATCACAGCTCTGTGAGGTAGATGCTATTATCCCCATGAAGAGACTGAAGCACAAAAATGTTACTGCTATACAACCAGCCCAAAGAAAGTACCTAGCAGCACTTAGATTTGAACCCAGGAATCTGATTCATGCTCCTAAGGTGACACTGGCTGTTTTTCAATATAATTGAAGCAGAAGCAGTGGGGAGCAGAGTAGATAGAGAAACAAAGAGTTCTGTGACCTTCAAGAGGACTAAAGTTAGAAACTAAGGACATCTACCTCTGAAGGGAAAACAAGGTGACCAGGTCACCAGGACAGCTGACGGTCCCCAAGGACAAGGAGCCCTTGTTCTGTGCTCCAAGGTGTGGGTGGGGCATAGCTTTGATGGCTCAGCAAGCTCCCTCTCAAGGCCAAATTAGGCCTTAAGTAAGAGGAGCCAGTCTTTGTTTCCTAGAGCCTGAAAGAGCCTAACTAACTTGCTTTATTATGTTAATTGTGCAGATAATCATTATGAGCTGAATGGGCACAGAGAAGAATAGAGGATTAGGGTAAAATAAACCAGGAGCTCCTGGGCCCAGCTGAAACGCAGATCAAAAGACAAAGGAATTGCAGTCTTGGGACCTTTAAGTCAGACAGAGCTGCCTATATAAGTACAGGAGTCTGCATCAACTCTACTGCCCATTTAATCTCCATTGCGTTTCACAGGTTCAGTATTTTTTTCATGTCCCCTATTTATTTGTCACATCAACTCTGTGAGGCCTGCCAGGTCGGTATGGCAATCTCCATTTTACGGATGAAGATGCCGACACCCAGGGAAGGTCCGTTGCAATTGCAGAGCCAAAACTAAACTCCGCGGTTTCCCAGGGGTCAGATCAGCTCTCCTGAGACCCAAGTGCACATCTCTTTGAGACTCCAAGTTTCGTGAGATCACTTTGGTAGCTTGAAATCAGTCATGGTGGGAGAGATTACACCATGGAAATTAGCAAACACCACAAATCAGGGCTCCCCCTGCCGCGTGTTAAACATTTACCGTACACCACTGAGAATATCCTCATAATTTCTTATGGGTGCTAAAGATAATGTTTTGGCCCCCTTACGATCGCAGTTGATGCAAAATAACCACAGTAGGAAATGGCTGTATTCCCAAACGTTTCAAGTTCCCCCACTGTGGCAGCAGAAATCATAAGAACTAACATTTCTTCTGTGCCTGCCAAGAGCCGTGCTCTGTGCCATGTTGCTTTATGCACTTCATAATTTATTCCCCATCACAACCATTTCCTATAGATGAGGACATTTGAGAAGTAAAATTGCTCAAGGTCACATGACTAGAAAGCGGTGAAACTGAGATTCAGATCTAGGTTTGTCTGAACTTCTTAACCATGGTGCCACCATCTTAGCTAGTTATCATTGCATAAGTAGAACAGGCTTTTCTTCTCCGTTCTATGGCACCCGTCTTTCTTCAATCTTGCAAACACATGAAGTTATAACGAAAATCAATCAAGACAACTAATTTTTAACACACAATAAATATTTGAAGAGCCACCTCAAATCTCAATAAAACTCCGTAACTTATTAGACCATTTTAGCAATTTATAATCATGGCCTATAGGAAACGTCAGAATTAATATTCTGCTCTCTTATT
This sequence comes from Eonycteris spelaea, assembly GCA_003508835.1. Taxonomy (NCBI): domain Eukaryota; kingdom Metazoa; phylum Chordata; class Mammalia; order Chiroptera; family Pteropodidae; genus Eonycteris; species Eonycteris spelaea. Next base: position 16,275,632 of record PUFA01000014.1, on the reverse strand, counting down.
ACTTCAACCATTGGAGGTATCTTACATGATAATTGGCTCTTAGCAGCCACAATCTAATTTAATTTATTTATGAATACCTTGTATTTATATTTCATGGATATTGTTTTAATTATTAAGTCACTACATCTTGGAAAAAAATGTAATTTTGTTACAGAGCAAATGTTCTTCATCTGACATCTATAATCCCATTTTAAAAGTGTATGAGGACAAGCAAGTATTTGAGATCTTGCTCCCCAGCAAATGTCGTCAGTTTGAATCAAAAGAACTCTCATAAAAATTCTGCTTTTTAAAAAAAGTATATGAGGTTAAAAATACTGGCTAGGTTTCAAAGACATTTTGCTGGGAAACACTTTGTCAGAAAATAAATACTATATCTGCAGTACCATTTAGAGGTCTAAAGTAATCCTCTTGTTCACAGCCATGCTAACCTGTACAAGCCTGATCCTGTCTGATCTCGCAAGCTAAGTAGGGTTGGGCCTGGTTAGTACTTGGATGGGAGACCACCTAGGAAGACCAGGTGCTGTAGGCATAAAAAATAAAAAAATAAGGATTGTAAGCTGACAAGGTCCTTGCAATCTATGAGGTCGACCAAGGGTTGCCTTGCCTATAAAGAAGGGAGAGAGGGAGGGAAGGGAGAGAGGGAGGGAAGGAAGGGAGAGAGGGAGAGAAGGAGGGAGGGAGAAAGGAAAGAAAAAGAAAGGAATCCTCTTGATGATTAAGGAAAAATGTACCTGCTAATGCCCTTTAACCTATAGCATCCAGAATTAATATCCCAATTCAGAGAGATGGGCTTATGTGAATCAGGTAACTAGGTCAGGAGGGTAGTGTCACTGAGTCAAAAGAACAAGGATTTGGGGTTGGTAGCAGGGATGTGGCTTCAAATCCCAGATCTGCTTTTTTTCTAGATGTATGATGATGGGTGGGTTACTGAACCCACTCTAAACATCAGTTTCCCATTTAAAAAAATGGGATCAACATACCTACCAAGCAATAGCATTATGGTGAGAACAGGACTGGTTATGTAATTTCTGGAGCATAGTGCAAAATGAAAATGCAAGGTCCCTTGCTCAAAAGTTATTAAGAATTGCAAAACAACAACAGAACAGTAAACCAAGTGTGGGCTCTTCTGAGCATGGAGCCCTGTGAACTGCATGGCTCATATGCCCACAAAGCCGGCCACAGGTCAGAATTGCGTGAAATGCCTCGTGTAAATTGTGCCTCACTTGGGAGGTGCCTGAAGAATGATAGTAATTGTGTTTTGACTCAGTTTGCCACCTTATTTTTATATATTGTGGAAAAGAACATCGTCATTTAAAATTTTTTTTTATTATTTTTTGAAGATAAGTGCAGGCCAAGCTTCACAGAACAGGTTCACAGATACCTAGCACCAAAAGGGTTTGGGGTGTGACAGTCCAGGGCGAAGTGGGCCACAGAACCCAGGCTCACAGGCCTCGCCCCCTTCAGTTATTTGTCAGTTTTTGGAAGAGGAATAGAGAACGCGGGATTCTGTTTCCTAGCAGAGGTCTTGAAACCATGAAGCTAATCTCATTGGGCTGTGCACTACATTGAATTAAATTCCTAATTCTAATTTCACCAAATAGGGTTACTGGGAGAACAGGAAGTGGAGCTTGATAACTGAGTTCCACTGTCCAGAGGGAGCCGAGAGAGAACAGAAAATCAATTTCCTTACTGTGGAGAAGTGGGTGAAACTATTTTGATCTGTTGGGAACACCTCGTTTCTTTGTAAGGAGGTGAAGACAGTTCTGACAGAAGACTTTTCACATGGAGAGGAGCCATAATGATTTTCTAAACATTTTTCTTTTGAGATCCTCTTCATTTTGGGCTGATTGGAAAGGTGAGTGTCCCTGAGTAGGAGGCGTTCACCCATCTCACCTAGATATTCCCGAAAAGTTCTCTTTTGGTTCATTAAAAAAAAAAAAAATACTTTGGTGGTTTCTTCTCAAAACCTACCACCTTAACTCTCGCAGCTCCCTACTTTGTTCCTTGGACCAGAAGGGACCCCCAACTTCCCCATGGATTCAGAGTACTTTCGGTGTTACACACTGCTGTGCATCTGCACCTGAATAATGACTTAGAATTGTATTGATCTTCACAGTTTCAACACACCTCATCTAGCTGGTAAACCTGGGGCTCCAATTCATTGTCTGGAGACTGGGCAACAACAAAGGGTTGTTTTATGAAGTGCTTTTACATGTGGTATCCTATGGAGAATATCTGCTGCTTGTTTCCTTTAGAATCCTCTACAGCACTTAGCACAGTGCCTAATGTGTAGTAAGTGCTCGGTCACTATTTGTTCAATTAACATATTCCTATGACACTATTTCTTTTATCTGTTTAGTTTTAGCATGTCATCTAGACCAGACGCTTCTTGAAGCATTCGTTTATAAAAATATTTATTGAATACCTGCTATGCGACAGAAAAATTCTGAAAACAAAAGGGATGAGTGTAATTCTATCAAATACTCAAACATATGCTCTTCTACAGTAATGACATGGCATATCTGGAGAGGGAAAGCCACTCACTGGGCAGATGCGAGTGGGTTCAGTCATCAAACGACAGCTTTCTAGGGAGTTTTCATCACTGAGATCTGGGACCGAGGTCCGGGAGGGGTGAGGGTCCCAATGCAAGACGTGGGATGGAGATCAGCTTTGGGATACTTTGTGACCATAACTATGGAATCAGACTTGTTGTCAACTGGGGGCTTCCCTAAACAAGGTATTACCTGGTATCTTAGTCCGTTCAGGCTGCCATAAGGAAAATAACGTAGACTGGGAGGCTTAAACAACAATTTCTTACACTTCTGGAGGCTGGGAGGTCCAAGATCATGGCGTCAGTGGATCTGGTACTTAAGTGCACCACATAAGAAAAAACATGCCTCCTTACGTTTCCACAAGTCCCCTGGCGGGTGGTCCTGCCTCTGACCCTCTACTGGCAAGAGAATCAGGGGCAAGGGATCATTCCTGGGACTGAGGATGAGCCGACTCCCTGTGTATTGATCTTTACTCTCTCACCCCTTCCAATGACCTCCCTTCCCCAGCCCCTACCTTGCCTTCAAGGGAGCTGCGAGAGTTAAGGTGGTAGGTTTTGAGAAGCAGCTGAACACCAAGAAATGGGGGGAAGCATCCAGCATATGTTTACCCATTTCCTCCCTCCCCTGCAAAGCTGTGCCTCTCCTGGGCGGGGAGATGTAGCAGAAGTACATGGAAGGTTTGGATGTCCTGAGTCCCTGGCTCAGAGATGAGGGCCACCAGGACTCTCTGTTCTTTCTGGAGGACACAGGGGAGAGGGAAGGTGTGCTCAGCCATCTCACTCACCTCTGTTGCCTCCCAGCAGGAACTAGGGCCCTCACCCTGACTCTGGCTGCCTCAAGCTCGTTGTGTGGCCTTCTTTAGGGCTGGTAGTCTGGCCCTTCGGTGTGGTCCCCCTTCTAAGGTTGAGGCAGACCCAGTCGTCAGGCCCTTGCTCCTTGAGGCTGGGCCTGCAGGTTTGTGACAAGGGGCCCCAAAGTCTCAGGCATGAGATGGAAAGCGACAACTGCCCTCCTGCAGCAGGATTCTCTCACATGCAGTTCATGAGACCACCCCAAGGGTGCTCACTGATAGGGTGGGGGACTGGGTACACCAGCACAGCAGAGGGAGGAAGACCTGCCACTTAGGCCGGACTCTCTTTGACTCTTTCTTCTCAGTGGCAAATGAGTCACTTCTAAGAGACACAGACACCCTTTCCCAACGATACCTCATGGGCACAGCGCCCCTGTTGAGGGTCTTTGCGCAAGCCCAAGAAGAGGAGCATCTCCGGCCACCGGGGAGATGTATTCAAGCCTGCCCTAAATCAGCTGTGAAGCAGAACTCAGTTGTTCTCTGGGTTTCCCGGCCACAGGGCTGAGGGGCCTGCTCTGAGCTGGTTCTTGGGCCCAATTGTTCCCCCGAGATCACCATCAGCTCTGTCCATGAGGAGAAGGCGCCTGAGGTGGCTGGCCTTTTCCTGGCCTGTCTGGAATTTCCTCTGGCCCAACATGAGTGTGGCCACTGTTTGAGGGAGGAAAATGCCCACCCAGCCAGACCAGAAAATGGTACATTGCTGCCCTCTGGTGTTCACATGCGAGACTGCATAGATTTGCTGAGAGGAGACTGACTTTTTTAAGCACTATAATTAATTAATTATTGATGTATAACAATGAGCGGCTTAAAACAAAAATACAAATTTAGTATCTCTGCGTGTTTCGATGGGTCCAGAGTTTGGTTTGGCTGGGCAGTTCTGGCTCTGGGTCTCCCACATGGTTGCCATCAGATGTCACCAGGCCTGCGCTCATCTCAAGGCTTAGCTAGCTGGACCTCAGGATCCGCTTTGGAGGTGGAAGCACTCCCATGGCTGGCAAATTTGCACTGGCTGTTAGCAGGAGGGCTCAGTGCCTCTCCGTGGGGGCCTCTCCACAGGCCTACTTCGGTGATTTCATGGCATGGAGGCTGACCTCCCCCAGAGCAAGTAAGTTAGGAAGTTGAAGTAGAAGCTGCAGTGGCTTTTATGACTTGGTCTTGGAAGGCATGCACTGTCACTTGCACTATATTTACACGAACTAGCTGTGATTCAATGTGGGGGGAAACTACACGAGGGTATGATTCCAGAAGGCGAGGATCCCTAGGGGCCATCTTTGGAGGCTGGCTATAATAAGCACCTACCCTGTACTAGGTAATATACGAATAATATATAACAACAACATCATAACATATAATTGCGAATTATTCATGCCAGATGCTAAGGACTTTCTCTGAGTGATCTCATTTACTTCACAACCACCCTCCAAACTTTGTCCTATATTACACACTGAAGAGGTTAGGAAATTGGGACTTAGGGAGATTAGGTACTGAGAGCACATGGCTAGCAAGTGGTTGAGAGAGCATTCAAGCTTTGTTCTGTGTTCCCTATGCTTAAATGTCTCCTTAGGCATTTAGAGCTAACAAAAGAGGGGGTGAGGACAGATGAGGAAACTGAAGCTCAGAGAGGTCAAATAACATGGTCAAGGCTACAGAATTAGTAAATGGCAGCGCCAGAATCTGAACAGAGACCTGACTCCATTGCCCTATTCTGCCCACCCCACCATACTGATCCTATTAAACAGAAGAGAAAGACCCAGAAAGGAGAAAAGACTACAAAGAACAGGGTGGCCATCTCATTGAGCTCCTTTGTGCCTATTAGAAAGGACACCCCCTTCAGGGAAGCTGGAGCTCTGCAGGTGCTGGCCATGGCAAGCTCAGTCCCCACTTTCCTCCTTGGCTGGGTGCTCTTAGCCAGGGCAAAATCAGTGCGGCAGCCCTGTGGCAGGAAGGGAACAGGTAAACAAATAGGAGAGAAGTAGTGGTCATAAGCATAAGAGGATGGTTGCAGGGGAAAGAGAAAGGTTGGGGGTGGAGCCAGGAATACCAAACAGGGAAAAAAGAAGAGAAGAGAGAGAAAAATTACGAGATAAGGAAAGATGGGAAAAGAAAGGACAAAAGAAAAACAGACCAAGTATGCATGGTTAGATTAGTCCTTTCAAGATATGTGCTTGGGACCTTCTCAGCGTGTGGCTGGGAGGTTCCGACACAGTCTGTGGCTAGCCAGAGAAGCAGAAGACCAAGTAGGTGCCTGGAGGCCTCCTCCAACTCTAGTTCACATGCTCCTCCCCACTTCTTTCCCATCTCTGTTATTAGTTGGGGGAATGAGACAAAGAAAAGATGTTCCAGCGTGTAGCTGGCCAGAGGACAGCCCAGTTTCAGCAAGGTGAGTAGTCTCCTGGGGGACTCAGGGAGACCCAATCCAGAGGATAATCATTAGAGTATCTGAGAGCTAACTGAGGGATAGATTAACTAGAAGATAAAACTGGAATATATAATTTGTGGCTTACCACAGTGCTTCCTTTTGCACTTTGATCCCCAAAGCTAATTAATAGGTAGGTTCAGCTTTGCTTGTCAGTGGCCATTGATGATTTAATATCTGATTGCCTGTGTGTTTCAATTCGTCAAGTTTTACTTTTCACAACAGGATATGGAGTTAGAAACTACCTGGAGCTAATGATTTGAGGTTAGTATGAAGAGTTATGAAGCTCGGAAACAGAATGACTGGGTTTGCGTCTTTTACCTGCTAGCAGTGATGAGCAATCCCTACCCGACCCTGCGAGAATCAAGTGCTCCCTCAGTCAAGCTTCGCTTGGGCTGCGTCTCTTAAAAGTTCAGCAGCGTCCCAGGGGCCAGTCCCTAGCAGGAGACTAAAGCAGAAAAATCACGTTTTTTTCCTGCCTCTCTCCATTCCAATAAAATATTCACAACTTGCTTTCTAAAAATATATATTTGTTTATTTCACTCTCTACTTACAATCTTTCAATGATTTCCATCTACTTATAGCATAAAATTCAAATTTCTGAGCATGGTAAGCCAGGACCTTCATAATCTGCCCCCTCACTACCGTTTTTAGTTTTATCTTCAGTCAGTTCCTGTGTACCTTATTTCTGGGTTTTTGCTTATGCGGTTACTTTTTATTAAAAACACTTCTCCCTCTCTTCTTGTTACTCTCCTATTCAGTTTCAACCTGATTATCCATCCAACTATCCATTTGACCTTCCATCCATCCACCATCCCATCCACCCACCCATCCATCCATCCACCCATCCACCCAACCACCCATCCATCCATCCTGGATCCTGAAACTCAGTGCTTCCCAAACTTGTCTGTGCATTGGATCCACCTGAGATTTTAAAAATACTAATGCCCTGTCCCATTTTCAGAGATTATGACTTAATTGGTCTAGAGTATGTCCCGGGCTTTGGAACCGACCACTGCCCACACTCTGGACCAGATATTATAATAGCCCCTGAGGACTTAAATTCATAAAAATTAGTTTAGACTAGGACTTATACATAGAAGGGGAAATATCGGTAAATATATAATTACCCAACAACGTATGCAAACGATATGAAAGAGGTAAGTCATGATATTCTTGAGACGGTACAGGAGGAGCACAGAACCCACACTGGTGGGACTGAGGGATGGGAGGTCAGAGCTGCTTAGTCTCCAAGAACAAAAGTATTCCAGGCAAAGAATGGGGTAGGCATCCTAGTCAGAGGGATAACTGAACACAGCACCGTCAGAGGGGGCATGTTACTTTTTAAGGGTAGACAAGGAACTTAGTGGAACTGAAGCTTTGTAGAAGCAGGTTGGGGCCTTGCAGAGAGCCAGAAGCAGGGAACAAACAGAAACAGGAGTGTGTCCTGGTCAGATTAGTGGCTGTCTGCAGGGAAGGGGGAGCAGTTGGTAGGAACTGGTAGGAAGGCCTTCCCTTCCCTGGCAAGTCTCCCTCACATCTTCTCCACCTGCTCACTCAAGCCCACAACAGAGACCTTAAGTAAAGTTGTATGACCTTGACCTCTAAGCATGTGTTTTGGGCCAGTCGCTGGTCTAACATTTTCTATGTATTAACTCATTTTTATCCTCACAATAGTCCTAGGAAGTTAGTACTGTTATTACCCCCATTTTAGAGATAAGGGAACTGAGGCACAGAAAGGTTAAGAAACTTGCCCAAAAGCACAGTTATTAAGTGTTAGAGCTGGCATTCAGGCACAGGCCCTCTGGGCTCAGAATCCATCCTCTTAACCACTCTACCTTCCAAGGCTGTTTTGAAAATGTTATCAACATGCACAACATTCAGCATACTCAGTAGTGTTGAATGGCCTCACCCTGAAGTTTTCTGTCACTAACAGTGAGAACTTGGCCTAGTCACTTCACCTCTCCAACCCTTAGTTTCCAAATATTAAAAACGAGAGGCTGGACTAGATGAGGGATATAAGCCGGAGCCCCCGCAGCCTAAAGAATACGCTGTGTTGAGCCAGCTATTGTTTCTTTTTACGTTGAAAGTGCCTGTCTTTAGTACATGTTCCCTCTTCACCCTGTAACTGCCACTTTCCTTATTTTAATGAACTCGCTGGCATCTAAAGACATTTGAGTTTGAGATCTTAAATTTGAGGTCCTATGAACGCACATTTCTTCTACCTTCACTTTTCTTCTCCCCCTACTCCCCACCAATCCGATTTAAAGAACACTTTACCTGGGATGTTTCTTGGGCAGAGGCTCTGAGCTTTGGCTCCCCACCTCTGTTATGGAGGTCCTCTACTGGGCATGGCTGTCAGATGTGAGCCACTGTTCTTCCTTATTGCCATGTGCCCTGAAAATGCTGATTTATATTTGCTTCTGGAAGGGAGACAGATGAAGCTCGTTTTAGAATATATGGTTAATCCACTTTCAGAATCCATTGCACATGGAAAGATGATTTCTGTTATTTTCACTTAATCTGGAAGGTTTCCTCTTTTTCAACTTAGAAATTAATCAATTGCTGGAAGAACAAAGGCCTATTATGCTTCATGAGTTTATGCATGAGGCACCTATGTTGAATGCCTTTCATTTCCTGCAGCAGGAATACATTCAGTATTGATATAGTGGCTCTGAGAATTTTTATTGGGCTTTGCAAACATCCTCATATGGCCCCTGGGAAGTAGGTGCCAGGTGTTGCTGACTAACTATTACCATATTGCCTGACACACTCCATATCTCTCAATAGGCACTGAATAAATGATCAAGCAAATACTTTCTAGCAACTGGAGCCAAGCTATTTAACTCACTGAACCTCACTCATTTTACAGAAATATATCTTTAAAATACTGTATAGTTTATAAGTTTTCACACATTTTCTGAAAATTTTCTGTATTTTAAAGTTGAGGAAATGAGGTTTCAAGAGGTTAACTAACTTCAAAGTCACACTGTTTAATTTTCTATGACCAGGGTGTCATTATCAAAATAAAAGCCAATATTTAAAAAGTTGGGAAAATTTTTGAAGCTGTGTAAGCTAAAGCTTTAGATACTAAAACATGGAAGAAAAAAATGACCTATCACAAAAACTGGAAACAGTACTATTATTTGTATAGTACTTGGTAGTTTCCAAAGCACTTTCTCACGTGTGATTTCATCCAACCCCACAATTCCACCCTTTTGGAAGAGTAAAATTGTCTTACTTCAGGTTAGCTGACTAGTGGCGACAGTGGCATACTGCCCCAGACGTCATTCTTTTCCAAAAGAAAGGTCAGGTTGGCAGTTCAAAACTGAATTTTTGGCATACTCATGCCACCTACTGGTACTTTTTTGGTAGCTTGGGTTCCAGCTGATTCTAGATTAACAAATATTTTTCTTCAGTGTAAACTTCAGCAGGATCAAATATTTTACTCATTAAGCAAGTCCTTAAAAATAACCCCGTCCAATCTTTGAAACTCAATTTCTAAGGAGCCTCCTCTAAAACAGGACTCAAGACTGACGTAGGAATGGGACTGAAATTCTTATTCCTTTGGCATATTGAAGGTTTTAGAAATGCCTCTGAGCCCTTCCCATTGGCTTAGACTTGGGGAAAGGGAGATGGTTCAGTTAGGACAGATAACATGCACAGAATTATCATGCATTCATGTAATGTCTCCACTTTGCCCAGTAATTCCTGGGAAGGCTAAAGGTAGAGAGAGTACGTTGAAAAAGTATTGAGGCCCTCCATAGGGACTTGATGGTTGGTGGAAAAAGAAATTCCAGGTAACATGAAGCCAACCTCCTGACTCAGGGCACACCAGTGGGGTTTCTCAAGGCTGCGCTCCGATCCCCCTTGAAAACCTCTGGTCGACCCTCAGGAACACAAATACTTCTTTTAAAGCTGGCCCTTGCTCTGGATACGTTTTTTGAATTATTAGGTTAAATTTGTCTTTGCACTTTGATTTAAATCCAGGGATAATAGGTGACTTGTTCATTTTTAGGGCAAACTGGAGGAGGATTAAAATGAGATAATTTGGTATATAAACCACCACTTTTCTCACAACCTTAGAATTCTTTAAAAACTAACACTATTACAGCAGTAACGTGAAATAGGCTGAGACAGCACAGGAGAAAGAAAATTGGGCATGAAAGGTAACTAGTCATGATCAGTTGAAATTTTGTAGGATCCTTTGGGGGGAAAATGGAGGCTTTTTTTTTGTTTATTTACATTATCACTGAGGTTGTATTCAATGTACCTTCTATCTTTCTTCCTTCTACTCCATGTAGTGAAAAATATTTTTTGCAAGCAAAGTAAAATGTCGTTTGTAGTAGATTTTGAAAGATTCCTTACAAAGGTCAAGACAATAACGTTTGATTAACAGACTTCACCCTAATTTGCTTAAAGGTTTAACAGTGCATATCAAGACCAGTAAGAATTTAAAGAACTTTGAAAGTGGTCTGGTCATTCTCTAATTTAGAGCAAAATTAGATTACTGAAAAAATGAGTAGTTATCCCATACATTTGCATAATAACAGGTTTTTAGGCCAAATATTTCACTACATTCTAATGAGAATCATTTAAGATAGGATTTGTTTTTATAATTCATACTTGGAAAAACTAAGTTTCAGAGGTTAAATCACAAATTTCCCAAAGTCACAGCCAAATCAGTCAGCATTGAAGAAAGGTCTTGATAGAGTCTAGTGATCTTTCTAGAAACTCTTTCCCAGAGACCCTGCCTCTCCTTAAAAGTCAGTTTAACTGTTGTTCTTATCCATTTTTTGTTCTTATCCCATTTTTAAGTCAAGTTTTTAAGCAGGTGGAAATAATATATTTTTTTTTTCTTATTTACACTTCTAAGCCTGTGGGCCTCTTGTAACACCTACTTTTACCAGGTTTTACACAACCATATAGTCTGAGTTTGAATAACCTTTTGACTAATGATTCTTGTGAATTAGCACATAGGTTATTTTTGCAGTTGGCAAAAAAAAAAAAAATGGATTTCTTGTCTCTAACGCAGAGACCCATTCAATATTGGGGGAGGGAAAAAGGGCCCTGATTCACTGTTTGCCTCCCAAGTCATCAAATTGCAAATGAGTTAAAAAATCCAAATATGTAAAGTCATACTCAGGATCACAAAACCCTTTATGGTGCTTTTCAAATGTATATTTTATGCCTAAATACATAAGTTTCAATATTGAAAGTCCCAATATTTTAAAATAAAGAAGCCATACATGCACATCCAATTTAGAATGGGTATCCACTCTAGTTTCTCTTAGTTCTGCTATACTTCTGTAACAGGTATCTTCGTCCATTGCAAAATGCTAGCCTAATAGGATTTTTCAGTTTAATCTTGCTCTATTTCAAATTCACACCTTCCCTAGATTAAAAGTAAATTTAGGTTTTATATGGCCCACGGGGGAAGCTGGCCAGACATGAAATTAGTGTAATTTCTATTTAAACTGTGAGATATTTTTATAAATGTTGTGGAAATGAACCATCATAAACATGTTCTGAATATTTTACGATCTATAATTTCCCAATCACGCCCCATCAAAAATTACCTATGGACTGATTCAGGCCTGGGCTGGGGCCCATACTCTGCATTTAAACATCCCATATGACTTTTATGAATAGGTAAATTTAGAAAACAGACGTGGTACTATTTTTCTCCTCCAATCTCAAAGTACCCACTCATGATTTAACTTTAAACATCACAAAATTGCTTAACAAAAATTTAACCTAGGATATTCACTTTAGGGTCCCTTTAAATAAAAGCACTCATGTTGTTTAAGATCAAAACAACTTATGGTCACTGTCACCTAAAACTAAGAGGAATTGATTCTAAAGTGTTCAAAGGAAAAAGTTTAACCTGTACACCTTTCAGTAACCCACATATTATGCTGCATATTCACCTATATTTGGTTAAGCTTCCCATCCCAAAGTAAAATCATTCTCATTAGTGGTTTCCCAACTCAATGTGTTTGCTTTTGTGCAAAGAATACAAACTGACTGGATCTTTCATATTGCTTGTTGTGGTATCTGCCACAGTCACCCAAAAGTCACCCTAGCAACAGGACATTTTATATATACTAAACTGTAGTAGTATCTGAGGCAAAATCACCTCAATACGTTAATATTGCTAAATTCAGTATCTCAAGGTATAAATTTGGTAGAGTTAACAAAACCAGTATGTCCCTGGCTGCCAAGTGAAGAAAGCTATAGCTAGTCGAAGGTACGACATATGTGTTCATAGGTAAAAACACAAGATGATTATTTGACAAGGATCAGTGGAAAATAAGTAGCAGTATTGCACCAATGCAAGACAAAATATACTTTATTGTGACAGCAAATGCACATAGTGCTATAGGTAAGGCATGCTACTAGGAATCCGCATATAATCAAAGGCCGGTATGGAAATGAATGGGAATGGATGCGGTTCTTAACGCTTGAAGATTGAGTCCATGGTGAAGGAGAGAAGAATTTATGTCCACTTATCTCAAATGCAATATTATACACCTACTTAATCAGATCCCTATGCCCCTAACCAAGAGCCCAAAGGCAAATAAGAGAAACTTAAAATCTTAACTGTACTCAGATGTCACTTCTAATACCAATGACAGATTTTGCTAATTGAGGCAAATTTCCTCTCCAGAAAAAGGCCTAGAAATTGAGCACTCAAACACCTATTCATTCACTTAAATTAGCCAATTTTAATGTCATTTATTCCACCAGAAACAAACACTAGACTATCTAGAAATAGTTTGGAAAAAGAAACATTTACATTTTAATACTCTGTTAAGTTGTAAATTTTGGGCTAAAATAACACCCTGAGTCAAATTTGATCCCTATTCATTTGAAGGGACCAAGTACAGTTTCAATTTCAATAGATGAACTTCTTAGTTCTTAGGGAAAATCTGAGAAAATAATGCTAACAAGAACTAGTCCTCTGATGAAACTATTAGTCTCTACAGACTTGTCAAAATCAACACAAAGCTGAGGATAGGCTGAAACACAAAACTGAGGATAAGCTGAAACACTTTGCAAAGCAGTATTTTTAGATAGGATGCTTCAATTCTCCCCTTCTTTTAGAACAGATGCAGATTAAATTATTTCTGCATGAATGCACACTGACATTCTGTTCAACTGTTTTCTAAATACAATACTACGGGTTTAAACAGTATGCTTTAATTTAAACAAAGTAATATCTTCTACAGTCAATTTAGCTTAAGAGATGAAAAGAAACACTACTATGAAAATTACTTATCAGATACTCTGCTCTTTTAAAAGGTGTTTTTAAAAGCAACACAGGACCAAAAACATCCAACTAGTACTTTATTTATATTACTATGCTTAAGTTACATGAAAAAGACAACCAAGGAGTTCTGCCCCATTTCAGGAAGCTTCCAATCAACACCAATTATGTGGTGACAAATCACTAGGAATGATGACATCTTTGGGTCAAGACTGACAAGGAAGAATGGGCTCTGGTGCTACGGTTCATCTCCAACAAGGATATGGCGCAATGGCCAGCACAAGCCATACTGACACTGAACCTTTAGCTCTGGCCACAAATTCGGATCTCTTCTCTGAAGCTAGCAAATCAAGTGAAATAATTGGGTTTAAAAAAAAAAAGTTTGAAAACGAAGCCCAAATAAGTTTAAAAACCATGCTCTTGACACTTTATCCTTTCAAAATTTACATAAAACACACTTTTTCACTCTAATAGCCCAGATTTTTTTCCTCACATAGCCCACCATGTAGCTACAGATAAGACTATTCTGCCTTAAGATGTAAACATAGGGGAAAAAAATTAATGGCATCTGCATAATATTCTCTCTACACACTGCTATTGGATGGAAAATAGAAAATTAAAAAAAAAAGAAAGAAAGAAAGGTTCCATCTTAGATTCTCACAACCTCTTGTTCCGCAGTTCATGAATCCGACTCTGATGCTAAGGTGACAGTGTATGTAAGTAGATTTTTGTTTTCAGTGAAGGAGACCTGGGAAAAGATGGAGTTATCTCTTTTTCTTCAAGAGTTATCAGATGGTACATGCTCCTCAAAGCCCTCACTCTCTCGAACTAGAGCGCGTTCCAGGATCACACGGCCTTCCTTATAACGCTGGCTGTCTTCAGTGGCAAACTCATAGATCCATCCCAGTTTGCTATTGCAGTTTTTGCAGCTCACATCTCGAACCATGTGGCGGCCAGTGAGCATGACCCGGTCTTGAACTTCACTGTACTGCAGGTTAACTACCTAGAAACATGCAAAAACAAAATTACAAAAGTATGTAAATTATTTGCCAAAAAGTACACAATATTTGGTTGGTGCAATAACAGCAACTTCAAAAACATGAACCTCCATTGTTACTGTCAAACCAAAAAAACCTTCCCAAGAGCTATTTTTTAGAAGCTGCTGGGACAGGTAAACATCTGGAATTGCAATGCACTGGACAATTAGTATGATCACGATCACATCTTATTCTACTAGCCCAAGCCACACTACATATTAAATAGTTAAATTTGTGTTGTTGTTAAGAGTCCTTGACTTGGAGTCAGAAAATGTAATCTTGGGTTCAATTGTTGTTATTCACCATTCAATGATGAGTGCAAATAAGGCTACCAATGTAAAAGAACCTAGTACACAACAGGTATTCCATAAAAAAGAAGCCAAATTTGCTTCTGAAAATACGTTTTTTATATAAGCAGACTGGGATAATCTACAATAGACAGACCAAACATTGCAATACATAAGTTTCCAAAGAATCTGAAGAATTTCCAATGATTCTGAACACCAAACTTCTACACTTTAATTTTCTGTAAAGTGCCATATAGCAAATATTTTTGGCTTTGAAGTCTACATGGTTTTTATTGTAACTATTCAGCTTGCTGTTGTAGCACAAAAGCAGCCATAGGTAATACATAAATGAATAAGCATGGCTGTGCTTCATTAAATTTTATTCACAAAAAAAAACAGGCAGCTGGCCTGCGGTAGTGAGCCAACCCCTGTTCTATACCTAAACAAAGATCAAGGGGTATACACTATCAAGTCTTTGAAAGAAAAGCTTCTTTATAAATGGACAGAGGGATGTCCACTGGGGAAGTTGAGTTTCTAAGAGCAACACCCTTGCTGTTTCTTAACCTAAAAGATTTGGAAATTCAACTTTGCTAGTACAGACTCCAGCAGGCAGAAATCACATCAACCAAATTCATAGCAAGCCAGAAATTACAAAAACAGGCAAACTAGACATTTGTGAATCAGGAAATGCTGTTCCTGTTGGCAAACCTATGTAATAAACTAAATCATAATCAGAAAGACGACTGGTGGGCATAAATCAGAGCAAGTTAGATGATCCTTATTCATTTACATTATCAAGCTATTAGAGCTTAATGCAGCTATCTCACTGTACAGATAATTCAGTGACATGGGCATAGAGTGTCTCTGAACCCTTCATTCATTATGTGCGAAGTTATTACAAATTCTTACACTGAATGTTTTCTGGAGACAACACTACTTATATCACAGTCTTTAAACTTTCAATATTAAAAACCACATTCTAGTAATGCCTTCCTAAGGTCCCATCAAAGACAAGCTAACGCGCAATAATGTCTATAAATTGAGCTCTCATTCTGACTCTTCCTGGTATCTCCAAGCTCTGGAGGGGGGGATTCTGGTAGTGCTGACAAACATATTCACCACTGAACCCACCAGGAAATGAATCTAGTTTTCCCACCAACCTTGTTAAAAAGAAACGCTCTGCCAGTGGCGCCTGTGAACCGAGTAGAGATGAGCTCTGAGCGATTGGTGAGAATCGTATCGCAGTTTGCACAAGAAAACAGACGGGTACCTCCGATGTGATCAAGGAAAATTCTACCCATTTTTACAGTTGAAGTTCTAAAAACCTAGGAGTAAATGGAAAAGGACAAGAAATGCAATATGATTAAAAAAATTGCTAGTATCTACTGGTGGAGATGAGAAAACCACTTACTCAATATGTGGAATAGCTGACTCTGAAAAAAGATTGATCCAAAGTTCACACACTGAACAAATAAACAGGCATATGCAAGCAAAGAACATTTTAGAAGCAGTGAGCCAAGGAAATAAACATGCTTAGGCAGGAAAGGAATGGTGTCTTTCTTTGGTTGGTATGAAAAAAAAAAACAGGAAGAATATGGAATGTCAGAAACTGAATGATGAAAAGCACAGGCAGAAAGGTGAGAAAAAAGGTTTAGCTTAAGCATTAAGTATACATTCTGAGTATGTAATTTAAGCGAAGACTGCAGGCCATGAATGAGATGATCAGATAAGAGTAGAAAAGGGGGCAATCAGAAAACAAGAGGGTAGTCTGTTTTGACAGCATGGGTGAGTGGATTTCTGGTCAACCGGTCCATCTACATCTATATAGGGGTGATGGCACTAACATTAGCTAAGTTTGAGTTTGTAGAACACTGTACTATGTACTTGTTTCAAAATCATCACAACTCTGTGAGGTTATCACCCCCACTTCATAGATTATGCAAGGTTATTAACTGGTCAGAGTTTATTTACACAGCTTTCAAATACAAAAAGTCATAACTGAAATGCAGTTCACCCATTTCAAAGCCAAACTTCTTCCATTACCCTATCTGTCTTTTAAGAAGAGGGCACACAAAATGGTCTGGCTTGGTGTAAGGCTAGGAAAAAAAGAACAGCAGAAGGGAAAGATGAAACATTATTACATAATTTGTTTATATTTAATAAATCATACTGATTCAGTAAGTGATGAAACATTGAGGGAGAAAGTGCTGAATCCAACTTCTGAAACAAGGATAATCAAACTTCATTATTTCAAAAGTTAGAACAGTTAATATATGCAACCCTTAAAATCACAGCATTAATCCTCTACTGGTACTTTTACAGATCTAGATATAGTCAAGAATATACAATAGCTTTCACTTTAAAAATAATTTTTCACTTTAAAAATAATTTATTCCTGGGTGTAGTTATCAGCTTGTGTGTTTTATTTAATATTACATGTCTTAAAAATGGCATGCAGAGCTGATACAGCTGCCATTATGAAAAAAAAATCTAGAATCTATGTTTGTAATAAGAATCCACTGTCATCTTAATTTGGAGAAATTCCATTGTCCATTTCGTCTTAAGTCTGTGAACTTCCTCAGACATTCAGCAGTCCTAATGTCATCAGAAGTCATCATCATGAAGATCATTAAGACTCCCATTAAACATTATGATACGGAAGTTTAATAAGCAATAAAACAAATGGTGAATATAATTACAATTTGTAGCTGGTAAAAGGACAACCAGTGCATTAATAAGAACGTTAATGAATAAACCTTGGGTAAAAATACAAGACTTAATTATAATATTTATTTCTGATTACATTTCTGCAAAATGACAAGTAAGACTTACTACCCATTGTCAGCCTTTAAGATGATAGCATTACTTTTTCCAGATGCTTACTTACAAACACAATACTATTACATAAATGTTAGAGGTTGCAAATTTGAAGACTGTAGGCTGAATTCATTTGCTGGCTGAGATAGTAGTGAACAAAACAAATGACCCTTCCCTCATAAAGCATGTGTGGAAATGTTTTGTTTGGCCCACACAATTTTTTATTCTTATAAAAAAGTTGAGTCACCACTTAAAATTTGAAAGATTTCATTAAAGAGCCTGTATTTTTTGTTGCTGTCGTTTGTTTTGTAAACAACAGGGAGACGTAGCAACACAAGGCATGTATTCTATGGCGACAACTCACTAGAGTTGAGTGGTAACTGCAGCTTTTCCTACAAGGTCATTTCATTTGCTCAGTATTACTTTGCATCACATAGTTACTTCACTGCTAAGACATCTGAGTTTATGACTTGATATAAATAAAGCACTCAGCAATGAGCAGCTGATTTTGGTCACGTTTCTTAATACTGGTCCTTTAAGTGAGGAATCAACAGCAAAGTTTTAGTCTCACCTCTTAAGACAGTCTCAGATTCTAGATTTCTCTGAAAACTAACATTTGTGCAGTGATTTAGCCTCTAGCTTTGGCTTCTGGGACTTGTTACTTTAAAGCCAGTATTCCTTCAAACTTTTAAATAAAATATTCATATTGTAATTTATTTCAACCATAACGCAGGAGTAGATGTTTGAAATGACCGTGGCAGATACAATGCTATTGTGGAAAATGTACTGGACTTTAAAACAAACTCTCCCTACGCCTCTATAGCATTCTATCTTCGGTTCAAAATTACAATATAGCTGTGACCATCTGCTACTGGACACAGGCAAACTCTTTATTCCTAAATGGGGTAAATACATTTAAAATGTTTTCTCTGCCCTGCTTCAAATTCAGTCTATTTTTTACTCTTTTACCCAACTATTTTTATTGGATTCAATTATATGATTCATTAGCAAGACCAAAAATATCAGTGCAGAATAACCATTCCTATTTGTGGTTACCATTTATAGAATACTGTATGAATAAAACTGTAAAATGTAGTTTTTATAAGAAAACTCTTATTTGCCAAGAGATAAGCTAGAAATGCCATGGAATCTGACAAAAGCAAGCAAAACATCACTGCTGTCAAAGTTCTTCAGGAAGTAGAAAAACCTTAGCTTTGTAGAGCTAGAAACACAACTACCGACTTACATGATCCAAACTGTCAAGAGGCTGACTGACATCATCAGAATGCCACTTTATTATTTAAGGGGACAGGTCATTAAAAACTAAGACACAATACCTGACTCAGGCTTCTCCGAACGTGGATATATTGAACTCTGCCTTAGGACTAATTATTTAGCGTCTAACTGTATGAGACACTGCACTTGGTACTTTATATACCACATTTAATCTTGACAATTTCTAAAGTAGGTATTTATTATCCCGCTTCTATAGAGGAACAAAAATTGTGTGACTTTCTGAAATTAGTCAAGCTGGGATCCAAATTACATCTTGTTCCAGTTCTCTTCACTCCGTTCACTCTCTAGTGACCAGAGGGCTGCCAGATTGTTTTTCTCCCGCAGATTCATCATGTACCCCCTCCAGTCTCCATGCGGATCCTCCTGTGTTCCCTACCTTAGTTAGTGGCAATTCCTAGAAACCATGGCAATTTCTTAAGACAATCTACAGAATCTGTAGTACCTCCTTCCCCCTCATCAATGTCTTAATTCAAATGCTCATCACTTCCAGATAAACCTCTGTGGTCAGGGAGTTATGAACTGTATTATTAAATACAACATATAATCACAGGTGCCACTACATATGTTCTAAATTAGCTAGTGCCACAAAAATAAGGTCAATGGAATGTGCTTAAGTCATCCTTTTCTATGAGCTCATATAGACCACAAACTTTGAAACATTTTTCTGACAGGATAGAATATAGGTGATTCCTTGGCGGGGGGGGGGGGACCCTGATTTTTAAAGGAATAATTTACATACCATAAATTTAGCCACTGTACAACTGAATTTTTAGTAAATTTATAAAGTTGTGCCACCATCATCACAATTCAGCTTTAGAATATTTCCATCACCTCCCTCAAATTCCCCAAAACCTCTCTGCAGTCAATCCCTCCTCCCACCCCAGCCAAAGCAACCACTGATCTACTCTGTTCACATCTAAAATATTTCCCAGATATGCTAATCACCTTGGTTGGACTTCGAAGAGTCCCAAATTTCTTCAGCCAAATATTTCTAAAATATCTTATGAGCGAGTTGCTTTCAAAGATGACTAATGTTCTGTGTTGATTCTGTGTCCCTAATAAAATGCATGCTTTGTATTTGTCAGTGTGGAAGTTCAAGTTTATAACCAAAATTAAGGCCAAACTCATCACCGCTAAAGCTTTAAGATGTTTTTTTCCTTTTCAACTTAAGAAAAACAGTAATAATCTTAATTTTTTATAAAAATTAATTGCCATTTCCCAGATAATTTAATAAATAAGACTTCTTTGGCACTAGTCTGTGTTATTAAAAACTTTAAAAGGTTAAAATAAGAGAAGTACCAAACTTACTGGGAGCTTATTATCAGTTTCTCTGGAATTACTAGAAACAATCAGGGGCCAGGTTGAAAATATAAGTGAAATTCACAGATGATATATAGATCATACTTTAGTAATTTTCAATTTCCTCCCTCCTTTAACAAATAGCACATTTAACAATCTAGAATTTTCAATTTCTATTTTAAAAGGAGACTGGTACGGCAATCACATTTTTAGGACTTCTATCTTTTTATAGAATTTTCAAAAATTTTACAGGAGTACAGAATCTGTTAAAAAAAAAAAAGATTTTTCTCTTGCAGAAATCCAGGAAAGCCAAAGTATCCAGGAATGTATTCCTTTTAAAATTAGACAATATAGACTACACAATTTCCTAGTTTGGTCCAGGTCATAAAACAACTTTCTAAAAAAGACTATTTTTAAAAATTGAGATTTAATTTTTTAGAGGTTTTAGGTTCACAGCAAAATAAGGAAGATCTTTCCTATATGTCCTCTGCCCCCACACATGCACAGCCTCCCTCATATCAACATCCCCACCAGAGTGGTCCATTTGTTACAATTAATGAACCTACACTGACACATTACCATCACCCAAAGTCCATAGTTCACATTAGGGTTCTCTCAGTGTATATTCTATTTGGACAAATGTATGATGACACAAAGCTACCATTATGGTATCACAGAGTATTTTCACTGCCTTAAAAATCCTGTGCTATACCTATTCGTCCTTCACCTTACCATCCATTATCTTTTTATTGTCTCCATAGTTTAGCCTTTTCCAGAATGTCATGTTGTTGGAAACAAAGACATACAGGATACAACTTTTTCAGATTGGCTCCTTTCACTTAATAATATGCATCTAAAGCTCTTCCATGCCTTCTAAAGGCTTCATACCTCATTTCTTTTTAGTGTTTAATAATGTTCAATTGTCTGGATGTACCAGTTTATTTATCCATTCACCTACTGAAGGACACTGTGGTTGCTTCCAAGTTTTGGCAATTACAAAGCTGCAGTTATTAAACTGTGAATAAAACACCCATGTGCAGATTTTTGTGTGGACCTAAGTTTTCAACTCCTTTGGGTAAATAACAAGGAGAACAATTGCTGGATTGTATGGTATATTACATTTTGTAAGAAACCACCATGCTGTCTACCAATAATCAATGAGGATTCTTGTTGCTCTACAATCTTGTTAGCATTTATTGTCAGTGTTCTGAATTTTGACTATTCTAATAGGTGTGTAGTGATATCTCATTGTTGCTTTAATTCACATTTCCTTGAAGACATATGGTGCAGAGCATCTTTTCAAACACTATTTGCCATATGTATATCTTCTTTGGTGAGATATCTGTTAAGGTCTTTGGCCCATTTTTTAATTGGGTTATTTTCTCACTGTTGAGTTTAGGAGATCTTTATATATTTTAGATAACAGTCCTTTATCAGATATGTCTTTTGCAAGTATTTTCTCCCAGTCTTGTCTTCTCATTATCTAGATGTTGTCTTTCACAGAAAAGTTTTTAATTTTAATGAAGTCCACCTTATCAACTATTTCTTTCACAGATCATGCTGTCGGTGTTGTATTAAAAGTCACTGCCATACCCATGGTCATCTAGATTTTCTCTTCTAGGTTTAGTTTTGCATTTTACATGTATGCCTGTGACTCATTTTGTAAACAGTTTGTAAGGTCTGTGTCTAGATTCAATTTTTTGCATATGGATGTCCAGTTGTTTGAACACCCTTTAGTGAAAAGATTATCTTGGCTCCTCTGTCAAAGATCAGCTGACTATATAACACTATAGCTTTAAAGTTAAGACTAGAAGTTCGGTAGTGTCAGTCTTTTGACTTTACTATTCTCCTTCAATATTGTGTTGGCTATTCTGGATCTTTTGTCTCATGACAGAAACTTTAAAATGTTTGTTGGTATTCACAAGGTAACCTGTCGGAATTTTGATTGGGACTATACTGACTCTACAGACAAGTTAGAAAGAACTGACATCTTGACAGCATGGAGTCTTCCTATTCATGAAAGTGAAATCTCTCTCCATTTATTTAGTTCTTGATTTCATTCACCAGTGTTGTATTTTTCCTCATATAGATCATGTACACAATTTGTTACATTTATACCATTTCACTTTCTTTGGATGCTAATACAAATGATATTGTTTTTCATTGCAAATTCCACTTGTTCTTTGCTGGTAATGATACACAGGCACACACACAAACTAAATATTATGGTATCTTGTTCTTTTGTCAGGCTCATTGCTAAATATTTTCCTTAAAAGCAGAAGTCAGCAAACTAAGGCCTTTGTGCAAAATTCAGCTCACAACCTGTTTCCATATTGCCCACTAATAATTTTATACTTTTAAATGATGTGGGTGCGGAGAAGGAATCAAAAGAGTATTTTGTGATAAATGAAAATTACATAAATTCAACTTCCAGTGTCCTAAGTAGTTTTATTGGGACACAACCACACCCATTTTTCCTGGCTGCTCTCACTACAATGGCAGAGTTTGAGTAGCAGTGACTGAATGAAACCTTATGGCTTGCAAAGTTCACATTATTCACTAACTGGTCATTGACAAAAAGTATAAACCCCTGCTTAAAAACTCATTTTGGGCACTTAAAGAGCTTTTTCAAAAATAAATTTGGTTGGCATTCAGGTTCAAGGATTGACAGAAGTATTTGAGAAGATCAATTTAATCCTGCTCCCTTTTCTTCATGGATATTCTAGCTTAAAATTTTTAAACTTTTTTGTAATCAGTACAGCATGTTGAAGATAAACTATAAAATTATTTAAAAAAGATAATATATACCCAGCTGTTGCCTCCTTCTCACCCCACCCCCAGGATTTAAACAATGTCCAGATTTTTGAGCACTTGAGTCAGACTGCCCACCTTTAAATCTCAGCTCTATTTCTTAAAAGCTGTGTAAACTTTTGAGTAAGACATCCTCCCCGCTTCCTCATCTAGAAAATGGCAATAGCAGTGTCCATCTCCGAACTGTGAGAATTGACTGGTGATAATACATTCTGAGAACAGTGATGGGCACACAGTGAATGCTAAATAAAGGTAAATCTAGTAAAATAGATAACCTTGGTCAACATTCCTCACCCCAACTCCCCCCCCCGCCCGCCATTACAGATGAAAATAGTGAGGCTCAGAAAGGATACAGAACAAATAACAATTAACCAGCTTCACCTCTTGTTAATTACGGCAAAGCTAAGTGACCAGGTGACAGAAATTACAAGCAGAAGGAAAGTTAGAAACCTTCTGAAGCATCTCAAATTCTTAACGTCACAGTTTTAGTCTTAAAATAGGCCCCTGCACTCCCTGTAATTAATAATCCAGTTCAGATTCAACACAGGCAAGCAGAATTCCCTGAAAGAGGCAACACATTTACCAGCCCTAAAAATACCAGGAAGGAGAGCAGTAGGTACTGATTTGCATCTCTAAGGACTCTCTGATGGGAAAACACCCAGTTCACAGACTTCTTTAATAACATCCTCAGAACATTTCCACAGACCGCAGAAAACACACACTACCATAAGTGAGAGGAATTTTTCCACTGCACCAGAAGGTGGTGGTGGGCAAATGCAAGGCATAAAACCTCTCATGCAGGGAACTGAGTGTGCAGGAGCCTAGTACAAAAAGGGTTAAAGGAATCTTCCATTCAAGGGAGGATGTGTTTTGCAATGGCTCTGCTAAAATGGAAACATGCGGAAGCATGCTTGTATATCTGGTTTTCAGTCTCTTCTCTCTCCAATACAAAGAAAGGAACAAAAAAAACCCAAAGAACTTTTTACAGTGCTGGGTTGACTACTATAATCAACATTCAAGGCTACCATAATCTCATCAACTGTTTCATACCGATTTTTGTGACTAAATTCTATTGACAATCTAGAAAGGAAAATAAATTGAGTTTGAGCCATAAAACCAACTTTTTAATTGTTGTACAAAATATTCACTACACCAAGGTTCCAGTGACAAAAGAAAGCTGTGCTTTTTCGCAATACTAACCAGTTTCCTATGGTATGTCAAATGATGTTCTAGTTGTGGTAGCAGGTCTTCATGTAACAATAACTTTTATATTTTTGTTCTTGACCCTCAAATAATGTCTTTGTTGTTGTTAAATGTTTTCCAAGTTTACGATATTTCTATACTTTTCGTTTAGTCACCACTAGAAAATAAGACTAGACATGCAATTCAGTGAGTGAGCTAAATAATCTGAGTTGGTAATCTCCCCAACATGTCTTTTGGCAAGACAAATTCAAGATCTCTCATTTGTTGAGATGTAATACAATGAGTTAAAAAAGGCTATAACTGGATAGACTGGAGTATAATTTAACTAGTTTCCTCATTTAGGTGTAAAGTATCAAGTTCATGTCACAGCTAAGGTCAGTTCCTACATTACCCAAACATCATTGCACAGGATTACTAGAGAAAGTGATATTGATCTACAAAGCCATTTAGCCACTTTAAAACTTAAAATGATATTCCAGGTATAAATGTACTTAGGACTACTTTCACATCTCATAAATATATTTAAGACTAGCTTCATATCTCATGGACTGGTTTTTTTAGATAGTAGCTACTTTAATCTCTTCTTTCTAGACTTTAGATTTTGGTCTTATTTCCTTTCTGTTTGTTTATGAACGTTTTTCTCTCTTCTACTTCTTAAGCAGATCAAACGAAAAGTCAAATAATGAAAAATCCTCAATGATCCAAAATCTACATGGATTTTACTAATCTTTTTAGAAAGTTGTTAAAATTTAATTTACTTAGCTCCCCTCTATAGAGTTAATTTACTTGAGCACATTTCATCATCTCCTTGTCTTATAGATAACGTGGTTTCTAGAAATAATCTTTAAAAAAGTCAACCAGTAGGCCTGGTTGGGCACCAACTGAGCTGGGTGAGGGCACTCCCTAATAAGGTAGACATCAGTCCTTCCCAAGGAGCTACATTCTACCTGGTGTTCTGCTACATACCCAGAAAGATAATGGAATATGTGGAAAATATTCTGTGTGCCAAATTGGATGTTTCACCTTTTCATTATTTGCAAATCCTCCAGGCTGTCTTCCCATGCCTAATAGCAACCCAAAGCCTCTTCATTCCCTAGGTCTAATCAATATCAATCCACTTCAGAATGCTTCCAACTTCACCTTACTTCATTTCTCAATGCCCCATATTTGAACTCATAATACTCATTTCATAAATTACTAGTACTTAACTTTGTACTGTTTGTTATTCAAGTTCATTTGTCTAAAAGCTTTAAAAGATTCAAAATTCTCTGCAATCTCTTACCTCACACGGTACAAATATGCAAAAAACTTTTAGGAAAAGAACCCACCGAGACTCACATCTGGCACAAATATGTACCCTGGAAACATTTCGTGCATTTTGGTTCGTCTGTGTCGGAACACAGTTGCAACACTGCAAAATTAGCCAATATCCTATTACCCCCAGTTACTTCACCAGCAAGTCTAATTTTCCAAAAACACAAAGTTAGCCTGAGGTTACTTCAGGTTTTCCACCTGTCAAGGAGACCTGGAATAAAAATCCTCAGATTACCAACAGGGCTCTGTAAACAGAAAAAGTTTAAAAATAAATGAGCTGTACACCTTCCCAGTCTCTCCCTTGAAGGTAGGATTAAAAGGTGGTGTCAAGGGTTAAACAGATCTTTGTAGTAGTTCGTTTCCCAACTCCCGCTGTTCGTAATACCCGTCCTACCTACCTACAAAGCAGTGTAGGATAAAGGGGCTGCAAGAGCACGCCTACCAGCCCCCAACCAGCAAGGAGGCAGGACGCGGCTAGACGCGGGGCAGCTGGACGGCCGCGCGGCCCCGGGGCTGGGCCCGTTCGGCCCGCAGCCGCCCAACTCCGCGAGCGCCCCGCCGCGCAGCCCGCAGCCCCGGCTGGCCCCAGCTGATTGCGGCCACGTGACGCCGGGGGCCAATAGGGAGGGCGCCGGGGTGCGGCCCGCAGGGGCCTCTTTGGGCACAACAAACACGGGCGGAAACAGCTGAACCGGTGACGGCGCGGGGTCCCAGCGGGTCAGCCGCGGCCCCGCGGCCCGGAACGCCCTACGGCTACCCAACAGCCGCACCACGCCCTCCGCTAGGCCCCTTCCTCGGTTCAGGGGTCAGCGGGGGAGGAGGGCAGAGGCGGACATTCACCCGGCGGGGCAGAAAACAAAAGCCAACACCGCCTCCAGCCTGTGGCAAGTGCTAGTCGGCCAGGGATGCGGCCCTTTTGAAGGACGGGCCATGCCGTGGCGTAATCACAGCACCCCAACTCCGAGTCGAGTTCGCACTTCACTCCAGGGACGTGGGCGCGGCGAGGAGGCCAAAGCGGCAGGCCTCCCGGCGACGGCGGCGGCGCGGAGCCCGGGGCGCGCCCCCGACACTGCGGCGGGGACGAGGCCCGTGGGGGCGGGGCAGCCGCGGCGGCGTGGGGGGTGGTCGCCAAACTGCCCGCGGAGCGGGCGCCAGAGGCCTCGGCCGCGACGTTCAGGGGCTCCGAGGCGGCGCCGGAGGGGCCAGCCGGAACCGGAGAGCGAAGTGAGGGATTGCGGCTGTGGCGGTCGCCAGTCGTCCCGGCTGCTCGCGGCGGGGACGGGCCGACAGCGGCCGCCGAGCCTGGGCCTCACAAAGAGGAAACACCCCAGCTCGTCAGCCCGCAGCCCCCGTCGCCGGGGCCCGCCCAAAGGAGCCGGGGTCGCCCGCGCTGGGACCCCGGGGGGAGCGCGACAAGGAAGAGGCACTTCCTGCCTGGGCCCCCGCCCCGGACCAATTCCCGAGTCTTCGAAGCCGCTGACCTGGAGGGCTTCCTACCCCAAAGCGAGCTCCGAACCCAGCTTCCACCCGTCTTACCCCAAGCGGCTGTAAGATCCGCGGCCGCCTGCGGCTCCTTGCTCCTCAGCTGGGATGAAGCCCCTCGGCCACCGGAGTCTCTGGGTTTAGTCAGGCCCCGACCTTGGCCCCGCCTCTCCCTGGTTGGGCCTCAGCGTCAATCATCCAGCATAGCTCCGCCCCTCGAACTGTCGGCTCTCCCGATTGGCCCAGAACACTCTTCTTTTCTAGGCCCCGCCCCCCTCCCAGCCCTGCCCCTTCCTCTGGTCCCCGCCCCTTCTCTGGTTCACCGCTCCACCCCCTTCCCCGACTTCAGCTCGGGTTCGAGTTGCGACCAACCCCTCCCAGAAGCTGCGGACCCAGGGCTAGCTCCCAGCAGCTCGCCCCGCCCCTGACCCAACACCCGGATTCGTACAGCCAATCAAAAAGGATAACTCTACCCCCTCTCCAGAGGTGGCCAATGTGCAGACAGTTAAGATCCACCCCTTTCCCAGCTGAGAGCACACAACACAGCGTCCACGTGAGTCAGCTTCTTAAAGGAGACAGCTCAGCCTTTCTAATTGCGGCAGCTGTGAGACATCGCGCGTCATCAGCGTCACCAGGCTGTGGCTAAGGCCTAGCTTCCTGAGGCCCCGTGATAACAAATGAAAACAACAGGCTGTTTTCTAGGCAAAGCAGGTGCCTATTTAGTTAACTTGCACTATGTAATTAATGTCTTAGAGACTGCGTAATCTTGCCAGTCCTTATACAGGGCCCTCTTTTTATTTACAAATCCCAAATCCTTTGAATTTGAGCGTACAGGAACTCTTGAAGATTTGTGGAAAAAAGACTTATTCAAGTGTGCTCGATTCTATTTACAACTCCCTCAATGTTCTCTTGCTAGTGGAAGTGATTGTCAAAAAGATGAGGAAATTCAGTCTTTCGTATGAAGATTTTCTTCCTTAGTATGAATTTTGTTGAAAAGGGTAGCAGTTCCCTTAACCCTCATCAATGCTGAAGATGGAAGGTTTTGCGTCTCCATTCCATTAGAATTTCCCAGGTAATTGCGTTAATGGTCTTTGCTGACTTTCAGGATAAAACATACGTAGTTTATGATGCCTATTTCTCAGGTAAAAATCAAAGACTAATATTTGAAATTAATATACAAGGTGTTTAAAGCCACCAGTAGTGGGATAGAGGTTTTGAAGCAAATCCTAAAATTTGACTCCTCATCAAACCCAATTTCACTTGGGTAAGATAAAAATCTGAACATCAAAGGCAAAATGGGTATCTTTTGATAAGTGAGCTTTCCAGAGATAAGGAAGTTTTAAATATTTTTCAGTTTTTTTCTCCTCATTTTGTTTTTATTTAATTATAAAAGTAACATGCTCATGTAGGAAGGTCATTCAGCCTCATTTCATAACAGAGACCTCTGTTCTCTGCTTATAGTTTCATTTTTACCTTTCTATTCTTCCCAAAATGAATGTGCATGAAAGCTTTCTTTAATCTCATTCTCCAACCTGCTTTTTTCACTCTATGATACAGCCAATCCTTCCACATCAAATTTATATTTTATCTACAAATTTACCTTTGTCTCCATAGTTTTCTATTGTATGACTTCACCATCTTTTATTAAACATTATTTTTTCTACTCATAGATACGTAGATGCCTTTGGTCTTTTGCTGTTAAAAATGCTGCTGTAATGAACACGTGTGTTCACCAATAAAATATTTGTCCAGTATTTCTGTATATAATCATTTGAAAAGGGCATACAATGCCTAAAGCCACAGGAATGAGTTTTTTTTTATCAAAGTGAGAACTTTTAAGTACCTGGTAAAACAATGGGGAAATATTTATTTATTTAATAAATCCATATGAAGTACTATTCTAAGTGCTTTAAAATTATTAACTCACTTAATTTTATAACAACAATATGAGGTAAGTACTGTTATCCCCATTTTACAGAGAAGTAAACTGGGAATGGTGATTAACTTGTCTAAGGTCACACCATAGCGTTGTTGAATACAATATTTGTAAACTTGAAAGAGAATGAGGAAACTTATATTTTAGAGAGTTTTATCTAGATGATGGTGATATGCAGACTTAGAATCCAAATATGAGGTAAGGATGGCAGATTGGAATGGAACCAAAGGGGCAGGTTTACCTTTGACAAGAATGGCTTCACAGGACGTACTGTTCATAGATAGACAGAATTTTCAAAGATAAATCAGAGATTTTGTTCTAGACAACTGGTAAGGTGATGATTTCCCATTTCTATATATGGGGTGGTTGGGAAGATTAGGGTGAAAGATGATGGGTCTGAGCTGATGGCAGCATGGCCATTGGAAATAAAGAATATACAGTTGAAGATGATGTAACAAATATGGAAGAGAAGTAAACACAAATGATAAGAAATTTGAAAAATATCTTGTTGGGCTTTCGGTTACTGTTGTGTTATGCCTACTAATTTAATTTGGAATAAATGAGCACTTTGTAATGCACTTTCCCACCAAGGACATGGTATATTTCTCCTTTATTCAAGTGTCCTTTTATGTCTTTCAGTAAAAATTTTATGGTATAACTGCCTTCTTTTAGGTTGTTCATAGATCTTCTTAGGATTATATTTAGGCAACATGTATTTTATGGAGATATTATGGGCTGAATTGTGCCTCCCCACCAAAATTCATATGTTGAAGTCCTAATATAGTACCTCAGAATGTGACTATATTTTGAAATGGGTTCTTTAAGAGATGATTAAATTAAAATGAAGTCGTTAGCATGGGCCCTAAAATAATCTAACTGGTGTCCTTACACACAGGAATACTAGGGCTATATGTACACATAGAAAAGACCATGTAAGAACACAGAGAGAAGATGCCTGCAAGCCAAGGAGTAAGGCCTCTGTAGAAACCAAAATTGCTGACATTTTAATCTTGGAATTCCAGTCTGCCAATACCTCAATTTCAGCCTTGTAGGACCCATTTTGGACTTTTAACCTCCTGAACTGTAAGGCAATAAATTGATGTTGCTTTAAGCCACTAAGTTGGTGGTAATTTCTAACAGCAGCAACAGGAAATTAATACATCACCTAATTTTCCTAAAGTCATATTTTATATTGCATGTTTTTACTAATCACTTGGTGCTCTTTAAATTAGTTTTAATTTTGTTACCACACACAAGTATATTTTTTCTGATGTGTATTATTTCTACAAGTCTGATTCAGTAAATGTTCAAGTGATCGGGGAACAGACCCTCGGGCCACAAACAACTAACCCTTACTTGCACCAGGTGGCACCAGCCAAGAGGATCTTGTAATATTCTCCCCTAAATTCATTTTAAAACCAACAACAAAAGCTTTAATAAAATTTCCACAAACTTTCCTGACAATAAAACCTTACATCTCAAATGAGTCCCTGAGTAAGGATAGATAGTGTCCCAAGTCAAGTAGGGCAAGTTGGAGAGCAGAATAAATGGTGGTGAGGACCGTGGGCTTTAGAGTTATTTAGTTTGAGGTCAAACTCCAGCACTGCCATCTCACCTTGGGTGAGAACTTCAATTTAACTACTAAAAATAGTAATAATCTTAGGGTTATTGTGAGCGTTAAATAACATAAATGATGTCAAGTGCTTAGCCAGTGTCCTTGACACCTATTAAGTGCTCAATAAAAGTTACTATTTAGTTGGTTCTTGTTATTATTTCCATGACTCTTGATTATGAAGCTAGGTTTAAAGTGATTAGATTTTGCTGATTCTCCTTTACTGTCCACATTACAGAATGTTAAGGTCACCTCACAGATTGTCAGGCAAATGCCTGATAGCTCTCTTGTGTGGTTCAACCTTGAATGGAGAGAGTACTTGAAATACTGCCAATACTCTGACATAATTTATATCACAGAGGCAAAAAATGAGCCATTTGATTTCTTTCAAAACCTATCTGCACTCAAAAAGTCAATAATAAAGGTCTCTGGGCTCTAAGCTAGAATTCCATCAATGAGATAACACACTCATCATTTCCACTATTACTAATGATAGTCATTTAGGAGGACACACTTTGAACATAAAGTAAACATTTAAAACACCACTAAACACCAAGCAGTTCTATGTGAACTGATATATCATGATATCTAAAATACATTAAGTGGAAAATACAAGCTGTAGGATTCTATGATAGTCCATCTATTTTTTATAAAAGAATAAGAGCATTATATGTGTTCATATATCTACAAATATCTAAAATATTCATTTTCTACACTGTCCTAGTTTTCATAAAATTGTTTTACAATACATATATATAACTTTAGCAATAAGAAACTGATAAATTTTAGTACCAAAAGCATTTTAAAGTTTAGATTGCCTTCACCTTTTATTGAGGAATGATTCAAAAAATGATAGGGTGAAGAATTTGCATCTTCTGCAAAATTACTAGTATCAGTCAACACTAGTAGGTTGTGAGTAACAGAAATCCGGCTTAAAGTAGTGAAACCATAAGGAGGAAATTATTGGCCCAAATCACCAAAGAGCAAGAAAAGCAGTTTAATCTGGCCTTAGAGAGTTTAGATGGAGCCCCAACTGGCTGATTCTGTTTCCACTTGTTTCTCTTTGCAAGCTGACTCCTTGCACTTTTCTGCTATGGTCTCAAGCAGCTTCTTGCTTACATCATTATGGCTTCCTGACCAGAAAGGAAAGTCTTTTCTCTGTGATCTCCAGTTAGGATAGTCCCAGAGAGGGATTCTGATTGTCCTGGGTGGATCAGAGACCAGCCATCATGGCCAGGTGTGTGGAGTCTTATGATTGGCAGTCCCAAGACCTCCACAGTACTATAAGGTTGGAATTGGGGAAATGGCTGTCTTAGTCAGTATGGACTACTATATCAAAGTCCCATAGACTGACTGGTTTATAAACAACAGGAATTTGTTTCTCAGAGTTCTGGAGGCTGGCAGTCCGAGATCAGGGTGCCAGCAGGGTCAGGTTCTGGTGACAACTCTCTCCCAGACTGCAGACTGCCAACAATTTGTTGTATCCTCACATGGTGAAAATAGTGAGCTAGTTCTGGCTTCTTCTTTTTAAGGGCGCTAATCCCATTCATAAAGGCTCCACCCTCATGACCTAATTACTTCCTAAAGGCCCACATCCAAATACTATTACATTGAGGATTGGGGCTTCAACATATTAATTTTGGTGGGGGCAATACAAGCATTTAGTCCATAACAATGGCATTCCCTAAAGAAGGGTGGTCCTGTTCAAGTCAGACAGAGCCATATATTTTTATTGCTGAAGGCATTGCCAGAATGTATTCTAACTTCCTGGATGATTAATTTGCCCTTAAGCAAATGCTCAGAGACAGAAAGTGTCAGTGCTTGGAGAAGACAGGAAAACTGAGGGACTCTTTAACAGAATAGCGTCTATAATCGGCATTAGCCAAAGACAATGTTGAAAACCCAGGCTGAGAATAGGTAGTAGATAAACCATAAGTGCCAGTCAAAGGAATTTGGCTGGATTAATCCATTCCTTTTGAAGTTTAATTACAGATAATTTGTTTTTAATCCCAAGAACTTTAACAACTTAAGAGCTTCAGTTCCAAGTTTTTTGAAACCTAGATTTTCAGGAATAGGAGACTTACTATTGGAAAGGGAATAGTATATGTAATTGTTTATTGAATGTCAATTAAATGAGTCTGTTAAATATATATATATAGGTAACAAGACTGATGGGTTTAGAAGTTCTGTCAAGATATCTCTATTAGTCAGGATTCTCCAGAGAAACAGAACCAATAGGAAACACACACACATCAATTTCTAAAAAGAGATTTATTATAAGGTATTGGCTCATGTGATTATGGAGATTGAGAAATCTCAAACTTGCTGTCTGCAAGCTGTATACCCAGAGAGGCAGGTTCAAAGGGAGGAGAGCCAGAGAGATGACAATAGAGATTCCAGTCCAGGTCTGAAGGTCTGAGAGCCAGGAGTGCTGAGGACAGGAAAAGATCAATGTCCCAGCTCAAAGAGTGAAGCAGAGAGAGGTCGATTCCAACCTTTCACTTCCTTTTTGTTTTCTATTCAGGCCCTCTGTAAATTGGACGATGCCCGCCCACATCGGGGAGGGCAATTCACTTTACTCAGTCTACCAATTCGAAGTCTAATCTTTTCCAGAAACACCCTCACAGAAACACCCAGAAATAATGTTTAACCAGATATTTGGTATTCTATGATCCAGTTAAGTCGTCATGTAAAGTTAACTATCACAATACCTTTACATTCTTATTGTAATTCTGAGTTTTAACTGGTACCGGCTAAATAAACTTTGATCTGAAAAGATTTTATCATATGGAGTTCATGGCAAGCCCTTTGTTTTGACAAAAGTTATCATTATATCAGTAATCTGGGAGGTGGCTCATGCCTAGCACACTTTTTTTTTTTTTTTTAGTCTCTGTCCCTGTGTTCTCTGCCTCCAAAATGGACTTTGAAGAATGAGCAAACTGATCACTTCTGGGAAAAAAGAGAGAGAGAGGAAGAGGGTGTTGGAGGAGGAGAAGGAGGAGGAGGAGTGGGAGGTGAGGAGGGAGAAGGGGAGGGAGAGGAGGAGGAGAGGGTGAGAGGGAGGGAATTTTAAAGGTACAAAGATAATAACCACATGGTAGATAGATACATACATTCTTGTTTATCAAATTGTAAACGGCCTTTTCTTTCCCCAGTGCTGTGGCCATTGCGTTCCACTGTGTTCCTGGGGAACCTCACATCATTTAACATACACCCTACAAAGAGGGTTAACTATTCCCACTGAACAGCTCTGTTTCACCTAGTGTGTCTTAGTTCAGTGGGAATTCTGCAGAAAGACTTTAAACAGGGCAAAGTTTTTTCTTTTGTGTATGTGCATCTGAGTTTCAAGATGAACACACCATGAATAATAACCAGTGCCTTTTGGTGATGGCAGTAAAAAACGGTGATAGCATTATTATTATTATTATTATTATTATTATTATTATTATTATTATCTCAGAGCAGCACTATGTAATTTCCTAGAAATCATTGAGAAATATCGGCTTTTTTTTTTTTAATCTAGTTTTTGAGTAACATATATACAATGTAGAGTAGTATTCTGGGTGACATGTGAACAAGTTGAAATGGATTACAAATTTAATAAAGAGTGAGAAAGCACAGGTAAAGGGAAGGAAATGGTGAGAGAGATTTTTATATTTTATGAAGATGTGAGGACTTTTATATAAACCAAAAAAAGTATGACGAAGTATTTAGTTAGCTCTGTTCTTCCTAAGGTAATGCTTTCTATGCTCCCAAATAAATCACAACAACAAAAACACTAATGATACCTAGTACTTACACAGTATTTACTATATGCTACTAAGTATTTTACTCATAATTTTATTTATATAATCTATGGGATGGATACTATTATCCTCATTTTATAAAAAGAGGCACAGAAAGGTTAAGTAATCTATCTGTTCATAGAACACAATAAACAGTGATGCCTGTATTAGCACTCAGGCTTAGTCTATGAAAACACCCAAGGGTGCAAGAATATATGTACAAGAGAGTTCTGTCAAGCACTATTTGTTTTACCAAAACCAAACAAATACAAAAACTAAAAATGATCTACATGGCTATCAGCAGGGAAATGGGTTAAGTTACAGTACAAATGTAGTGTGGCATCTTGTGTTAGGAGGGGGTTTTAGATGCCCTGACAAAGAATGTTGTCTGTGTAATATTTTTTGAGTGAAATGAGCAAGCTCAAAAGAGTAAATATACCATAAAACCATTGTTTTTAAAAACCTGGATATGTATGTATGTTTTTATTCTTTCATTCAATAAATATTTACATTCAATAAATATGTACCAAGCACTGTTTAGAAACAGGGGATGCAGAGCCGAGTAAGATCAAGTCCATGCCTCTCGCGGGTGATGGACTCTAGTGGAGATACACGGAACAAGTAATTAAATACTAGCAGATTATTGCAACCACCTTGAAGAAAACTAATCAGCATCTAGGTAGGGGTGGGATGGCTGTTTGAAGTCGTGTAGGATGGGCTATTTGAGAAGGAGCACCATGTGCAGATGCTGGAGAAGAGTGTCCGGACAGAGGAGACAGAAGATTGAAGGTTTCTGTGTGGAAGGAGCTTCACGTAGCCTAGAAAGACTAGTGAGTCTGGGCAGAGGGAGTGAAAGGAAAGGGTTTAAAAGCGGGCACATCATGAAGGGACGAAGGGAGTCGGTTTGATTTCAAGAACGATGGAGAAAGCCCATGCAGTCATTTAACCGCAATTTCTTTTTGCATTTCAAGATAATTCCTCTGACTTAAAACCCCAACATCATTAGTCATAAGATGGAAGTCATTCCCAAAAAAGGACGTGACCTTTGGCAAGGCAGATTTCTTCACTGAGGTCATCCCCAGAGGCGGCTGCCAGCTGGTGGGGGGGGGGGGGGTCTGCCAGCAGTGCTTCTGGCAGCTGGGGAGGAAGTCCAAAATCCCGAAGGGTGTTCTGGGTAACACATCACGGCTTTGGCTGCACGTCGCACGTAACTTTCTGCATTGGGCTGGTGACAGAGAGCTGCGATCACGATCCTTAAGTTCTGGCCTGCCCTGGGAGTTGTAGGTTCCCAATGATTTTTGTGTTCTTGATTACTGCTTTCAAGGAAGAGGTAAGACTGGAATATGGGCTAAACAAGCTAGACTCTGGCGACGAGAGCGAAACTCTCATCCTGTCCTGCTCCACTGTGTCTGATCCCGCCAACTTTGCTTCAATTTAAACTCTTTCAAGGCTGAGCTGCCACCTTTAAAGATATTATTGTTCTGGTACTAATAGTATGATTATAATTTATCGTGCATCACTCTGTTTCTGCCAATTTACTACCTATTTTATTAAGTGCTCACAATTACTCTACATGGTAGAAATTATTATTCCGCATTTTGCAGATGAGGAAACTTGGGCTCAGAAAGATTAAATACCTGGCCCCAAACCTACAAGCTGCCAAGAAGCAGCGTCAGAATGAGACACGTGTGCTTCTGCCACCACACTGTGCCATCTGCCTCCCATTCAGCGGGGTCTCAGGCAGCTTAACGGAACCATTATTATGTAGCACATTCGCTCTACGCTCTATACAAAATTTCATTTTTAGAAAAGAATTTGGAAGAAGATATTCAAAATATTTACTTGGGTTCTCTCTAGATTGTTAGGGCTACAGGTAACTTTCTTTTCTTCTTTTTAGCACTTACCAAAATCTTACAAGAACATGTATTACATGCATAAATAGGAAAAAGCCTTTTAAGAAAGAAAATAAACAGTCAGACAAAAAAGATGGTTCGAAAGTGAAGTCAGCTGTCAGTGGGCAAAGTGTGAAAAAAAAAACAACATAACAGAGTCCAAGAATAGACACACTTTATATACTCTGTCCTCATTTATAGAAATAATTCCATTTATATATTAGATGAGTTTCTGAAATGCTTATTCTAAATCAGTTTTTTCTAAGTTGAAGACTTTTCAATAGGCTAGGAAAAGTGCTTATACAAATAAATATTGCAGTGATTCCCAAGTAAAGTTACAATAATACATTTATCTGCATTTTACAGTTTACAAAGTGTTTCAATATATATTCCCTAGTTTCGCCTCCCAACACTGATGTGTGAGACATTGCTTTCTTTCTTTTTGCAGCCCCTGAACAAGTCTAAGATTCAGAATTTTCAGTACCTCAACTGTCAACAGCTAGAAAAAAAGTCCATCTAGTACTTAAATTCGTGCCTTATGACTGCTCAACCTGATCTTTCCATTAGTCCAGATTTACCAGCTTTAAATTTACTTACAAATAATAATTTCCATGTCTGTTTGGAATTAATTTGTTTATAAAGCATTTCTTTCATTCATTTATTCTAAAGCTATTAAGTGCCTGCTACGTGCCAGGCCTCCTCCCTTGCCTGGGAATACAGAAGTGAGCTAAACAGATGAGACCCTAGTCTCTTGGAGTTTATGATCTGCTGTCCAGGGGTTGGGGGTGTCGGAGAAAGAACTAATCCAACAAGGTCATGCCAGATGGTGGCTAAGATGACAAGTGTGATGCTAGGATAGAGAGACTCGGTGTGTGGGTGTGGGTTCACTTCAAGAACGGTTTTGGGGGGTCCTTTCTTAGGGGGTGGTATTTGTACTGTACCTGGAGGTGGAAGCCAGTAATGATTGGGGGGGTTAGAGCATGCTAATAGGAGAGAACCATCATAGCAAATACCCTGAGATGGTGGGATGGACTTGGTTTGAGGAACCAAAGGAAGATTTATGTGACTAGAATGGGGGCTCTCGTAGGGCCAGTAGTGGCTAAGAATTTGGCCCCTGACTTACTTTTGGCTTCCCACAGAGCAAGGAAGGGGCCCTAGACTCTTCCTCGAGACTTTTGTGTGAGCAACAGCCAGTGTGGTCTGGTGGTTTCCTTGGCCTGGCACTGACTCTGTCCCAATCTTGGGCAACCAGCTCCCCATATTGCCAGCCTCAATTCCTCCCACTCATCAAGTACAGAGACTGTCATTGTCCTCTCCTATTGGATTCTTCTTCTTCTTTTTTTTAATCTCCTTCCTCACAAGATTATAAACTCTGGCAAGACTGGCATGAGGTCTCTGTTTTATATCTAACTTCTCCACACCCACAACCCTTCTACCCACCCACACATCAAAAGCATTGAGGCCATTTTTGTTAAATTGTGACTGGTTAACTGATATAGAAGATAGAGTTAAGAAAAACACAGAGGTTAGAATAAACTGGATTTGTTGACCATGTGGGGGAAGAACAAACTTTCATGGTTCTTCTGGCTAACTTAATAATCGAATAGACATAAGACAGATTAGCAAGACAAAATAACCAAATTTAATACATACACAAGTATGGAGACTCTGCAGATGTAAGAGAGTCAGAGGCCCCATATGCATGAAAGGTTCAGAGGTAGAAGAGGGTTTAGGCATACAAAATATCCTGAGCCAAAGATGAGGTAATGTACTTTAAAGGCTTAAAGGAGTCATTGCAGGAAGATAAGAACAGATGTTTGGTAAATAGAAGTTTGCCCTGCCCTATAGATAGGTTAAAAGAAAATATCTCTGATGATTTCTTATGGGCAAGGCCTCTAATTCAAAATTTTCTAGGGAGTTAAAGGAGAGGCAGAAGTTTCTCTTGAGCCTGCGGCTAAAGTTGCTTTTAGTGCAAAGTAATCTGCAAATCACAGAGGCACATCTTGGGGTGGCTCATTCTGAACCCCCACAACCAATTGCAAAAACCAGCAATAAATCTAGCTATAAAAAGAAAAAGGAGGCATGTGTGGGCACTGCAGCTGGCTTGCCGCTAGCTCCCAGCCAGCCCTCACCATCTGGGGCCTGGGGGCAGAGCCCCATTCTCCAACCCTCCCCCCGGATGAGTTGCTGGGAAGAAGTGTGCTCTCTTGCCTGATAGGCTCTTGAAAGTCAGGCCTCTGGTCTGCAAGTCTCTCGGAAATGCGATTTACCTGAAAAGGTAAGTCTACCTGAAAAGTCTACGACTCCATTCTAACTACAACCTGGTCTCTAAAGAATTCAGTGAAAGGAAGGGGTTGGTTCAGCTTCACATTTAGGAATCAAAGAGCGAGCTTTCCAAATTCAAATCTGATCCTTCACTTCCAGTTCTCCTGGGGCTTCTGTCACCCTCAGGAGAAAGTCCAATGTCATTATGAAGACCTTTAAGGTCCTGCACTTGCAGCTCCTGACTCCCCTCAGCGCCACCCCACACCATTCTGCTGTTCTTGTTCTACCTTCTTGCCTTCTCCTCACCCCTCATATTGGTTATCTTGACCTCTCTCCCATTACTAGGACTTCTCTCCACCTTTCCCCTTGCCCCTCTCTTTGGCAGGTAAAGTTGTTCCTATCCTCATCCTTCATGTATCATTTTGAATACGACTGCCTCTCAGAGATCCTACCCGGGACACAGGTTCTTCTGTTCTATGTTCCCACGGCCCTCCAAGTCTCTCGTGGCTCACTTCTTGCCATAATTTGCCTTTGATGCCCAACCTCCCTGAGGGCAGAGGCTGCTTGTCCTGTTTACATGATGACCTTCCTGCCTTGCTCAGTGTCCAGCATGGGGACCACGAAACTTTATTGAATGAATGGCTAAATAAGCGAACCAAGAAGTCCTTTGATGCTTTTCATCGTTGCTTAGATTTTAGGGCAAAATTTTGGGGATCTCTTGAACTTTTGTTTCTTTGACTCTGGCAAATGTTAAGATGAACAGGGCCTGTGGCTAGAAAGGAGAAGGCAGGATAACAGTAACAATGACAGAAGCATTTTAAAGCTCTTACCTTATGTTAGGCTCTGCTCTTGTCTCTCTACCTGAATTATCTCATTTAATTCTCACAATTACTATTATTATCTCTGCTCTGCAGCTAGTCCTGGACGGGGGGTGAGTGGGAAGGAAACCAAGTAAAGTAGGTGCTAGTAACTTTAAAAAGGAAGAAAATCAGACTCAGTCTGGGGTCTGCTTGAAGAAAGGGAAGTGGTCCCAGGATTCTGGCTTCAGGGCCGGAAAGTGATTCTGCGTCACTTGGTCAGCAATAGACAGAGTTTACCCGGTGCTGGCCAAATGCTAGGCATTGGGCTAAGAATGCTTATATGCATCCAATCTGCACAAGAGTCCATTGAGGAAAAGGAAGTTCGGAACAGTCAAGTCACCTGCTCAATGTTACACAGCTGGTTAGTGGCAGAGCTGCAACTTGTGCCCAAGTTAACCTCTGTCTTAGCTCGGGCTGCTATAATAATATACCATGGGCTGAGTGGCTTAAACAACAGACCTTTATTTCTCACAGACCTTTATTTCTGGAGGCTGAGAAGTTTGGGATCAGGGTGCCGGCATGCTCAGCTTCTGATGAAAGCCTTTTTCCTGGCTTGCAGACAGCTGCCTTCTTGCCTTCTTGCTGTGTGTTCACATGGCAGAGAGAGAGAGAGAGAGAGAGAGAGAAGAGAGAGAGAGAGAGAGAGAGAAAGAAAGCGAGCACACATGAAGTGAGTGCTGGTTTCTTCCTCTTTTTAGAAAGGCACTAATCCCATTGAGGGGGTTTTACCCTCATGACCTGAATCGCCTCCTGGAGGCTCATCTCCAATACTACCACAGTGGGTTTCCACATATGAATCTTGGAGGGACAAAAACATTGGGTCCATAACAA
Organism: Eonycteris spelaea; assembly: GCA_003508835.1. Lineage (NCBI taxonomy): Eukaryota > Metazoa > Chordata > Mammalia > Chiroptera > Pteropodidae > Eonycteris > Eonycteris spelaea. The sequence goes on along the minus strand of PUFA01000014.1, from coordinate 16,235,817 downwards.
CCTGGAAGCCTACTTGCTCAATGGGAAATCCAAGATGGTCAAGGAAGCACCAAGTTCTGGTTCACTTCTTCAGCATAGTTGCATAAGTTTACTGGAAGCACTGAAGCTATATTAGGGTTTTATATGAACAATATGCTGCCCAGGTCAGCAAGATCAATTCTGCAAAGGCAGATATAGAACCCACCTTTGTCCCAGTAGGAGACAGATGATTTTAACTGTGATCCCTCAGTCTGGAGGCCCCCAGAGAATCCCCTGAGCTTAGCCTGGTCTCTTGATCTAAGATATTTTTGGCTAGTGCTCCGAGTAATTTCTCTCCTCCCTGGTTGAGCCTCCCCTCTCCAATATTCACAAAGCCCAGTCTCTTCTGTAAGAGCAAACATTTTCTTTCTCAAGCCGGGTCTTCGGCCCTAGCCAGATGCCTGGGGTCCCTTCTTTCTTACACTTTCTGCTTTCATCTCAGAGTAACAACCCATCCTTGTTAGCGCAAGATCTTTCTGGTTTTAGCACTGAACGTTCTCCGTCCTCGGTCCCCATTCAGTCCCAAGTAAGTTGGGATGGGTGGTTCCTACGCCAGGAGAGGGGAGAGGAATGTTTTTTCTAATCCGCACACCATTTCTTTAGCTCTAACTGTATACACCCTGTGTAATTGTGTGACAAACTTTCATCACCATTCCCAGAAATTGATAAGTTAGAAGCAATGTGCTTTTTAAAAAATTGTTATTAAATATATTGGGCTAACATTTGTTAATAAAATTATATAGGTCTCAAGTATACAATTCCATAATACGTTATCTGAATATGGCATTGTGTTCATCTCCAAAGTCAAATCCTTCCATCACCAAATATCGGATCCCCCTTTCTTCTGGTAACTAATAAACTGTTTTCTGTGTCTATAAGTTTTTATTTGTCTTGTTCATTTGTTTCTTTCAGTTTTATACGCCACAAACGATTGAAATCTTATGGTTCTTGACTTTTACCATCTGACTTATGTCACCTAGCATAATATTCTCAAGATCCACTCATGTTGTTGCAAATGGCAGTATTTCATTTTTTATGGCTGAGTAATACTTCATTGTACACGTGTATCACATTTCTTTATCCAATCATCTATCGAAGGACACTTTGTTTCCATGTTTGGTCACAGTTAATAATGCTGAAGTAAAATAGGGGTACATATATCTTTACGAATAAACGTTTTCAAAATTTTCAGGTAGGTATCCAGAAGAGAGATTGCTGGGTTGTATGGTATTCTATTCTTAATTTTTCGGAGGCATCTTCATACTGTTTTCCATAGTGGCTATACCAGTTTACATTCCCACCAGCAGTGTATGAGGGTTCTTTTTCCTCCACAACCTCTCCAATACTTGTTATTATTTGTCTTGTTGATAATAGCCATTCTAACGGGTACGAGGTGGTACCACATTGTGGTTTTGATTTGCACCTCCCTAATAGCTGGTGAAGTTGGGTGGCTTTTCAAATATCTGTTGGCCATTTGTATGACTTCTTGAGAGAAGCGTCTGTTAAGGTCTTCCGGCCAGTTTTCAAATGGATCAGAGCAAAGTGCTTTTGCAGACGTAGTTATATCTTTCATGCATGCATGCCCCCTTTTGGACACTAGATGGCAGCCTCTGCCCCTTGTTTAAAGGAAGGAAATTCCACTAACACGCCTTTTGGATGTGCTAGGCCTCTTGCCTGCTAAAACCATGAGCTACATGTGTGTGGAAGGGGGAGGGAGGAAGAGAGAGATAGAAATGAAATATACATATTTATAGAATAGACTGAATAAGCACATTAGTGTGAAATGGCAAGTGTTAAAAAAGCAAAAGTAATCACATTCAATTTAAAATCCTTCAAGCATTTAGAATTTAAGGTGGGAAGAAAGGTGTGTTATTTTGCTGCAGAGTGGGTCTACTTTCACCATCTGATCCTAATAACATGTCCATTGTGAATAAATTGTGTAAAGGACGAAAAAAAACTACCCGGAGCTAGTAGAGAAGCCAGGGAACAGGACATCTTCTGGGAGATTTAATGAGGGGTCCCAGAACCCCGGGCCGTGGACCAGTACCAGTCTGTGGCCTGTTAGGAACCAGGCCGCTCAGCAGGAGGTGAGAAGCAGGTGAGCATGCGAAGCTTCATCTGTATTTGCAGCCGCTCCCCAGCGCTAGCATCACCACTTCAGCTCCACCTCAGATCATCAGGCATTAGATTCTCATAGGAGCACCGGTCCCTGGCGCCTAAAAGGTTGGGGACCTCTGGATTTAATGACAGCTTTGGTTCTCTGAGTGAGGGAGCAGCGCGATGCAGGAGACATTCCTTCAGGTGTGCTTAACCAGGCCTCACTGACCACCTCGACCGGCTGACCGGCCTCAGCGGAGAGGCTCCTCTGGAGGCTGAATGACTCATGCCCCCTGCAGAGAGCACAGTTGCTACCCTCGTCTAGGAGCTAAATTTCTATTCTGAGAAAAGAACACTGTGGTGCTGGAGCTGGCAGGAAGGAACAGGGAGGAAATGGGAAAGGAGAGTGGGATCACCTTGGGGCGGGTCCCAGTTGGTTTGAAAGGGATTTGCATCATAAGGGCTTTGTAAGTCAGTCCAAGGGATTTTTCATGAAGAAAATAGTGTACGAGCCACTCTAGTTTTCTCTTTAAGCATCTGCCCCCTTAAATCTTAATGTATACTAACATTGAATGTACGAGGCCCAAAAATTATGCTACTGACCCTACCAACCCCTTTCAAAACCTTATTTGAGTTGAGGATTAACATACTGCACCTCCAAGCTATACTCATGAACCCAGGGAATGACGGAACCCAGTGGCCTGGGGGCTTTCAAACTGTTGGAGTGTCCTAGCTATCCAGAGTTACTCCAGGGTTTCCTTAAACAGTGAGGCATTTGCTACTGCACATGGAATAATTGTTAAATGTCTTAAGAAACTGGTACCACTTTTATCTCTTTTATTATGAGCTCTGGAAAAAAGATTGGTTTAAAAAACAATGCCTTATTAAAAATACAAGTTTGAAGACTAGGTCCGCCAGAACTCTCTCACTGATCCAGCACCTGCTCATAGTTCCTCCTGTGCTGGTCTTTTTTGTTGCAATTGTCTCAGTCAGTTTCAGCTGCTGTAACAAAGACGCTAGACTGGGTGGTTTACAACACTGATTTCTCACAGTCTTGGAGGCTAGGGTCTCAGTCAATCACCAGACAAATAGGTGAGGGATCCCACAGATAATTCCAGGTCCCAGCCGTCAAGTCACCCCTAATCTCTGAGCCCCAGCTAATACCACCAAGTCTAAAGATGACAGCCCTGCCCACATAATAGATTAGAATAGTAACGATTCTTATAGATTTGTGAGCAAAAATAAATTATTGTTGTTCTATTAGGCCACCAAGTTGGGGGGGGGGCTTGTAAGAAAGCAATAAATATCGGAAACATGAACTTGAGAATAAGAATTTGAAAGTTCCAGCAGCCATGTCCACTATCTGAAAAAAGTTTTTTAGCAGAAGGGACAACAATGCCAGAGATAAAAGTGAAAAGAGAGAGACAGTTCCAACGATGATTGAGTCCCCAAATTCAAGTCCTGTAGTCCTGTGCTCTTCACCACTCTCACTAGAGCTACCTACTTGTTTCCTGCCAAAAAATCAATACTCTTACTCAAGATGATTTGATTTCTCACTTAAGATGATGCGGGTTGCTGCCACCACTTTCGTGCAGCGGTCCTAATAATGCCGTTTTGCTTCAGCACGTGTTGCACATCGTTTTTACTCCAGGTGGTGCAAAGATGTGCAGCATCAGCCTCAAGCAAGAGACCGAGGATACACATTTCTAGGCACCATCCCAAACTCCCTGAATGGGGGGTGGGGGGGGCGGGCCTTGAAATCGTAGTTTAACAAGCTCTCCAGGGGATTCTTACGCATGTTAAAGTTTCAGAAACTCACTGAAACAGCAGTGCCTCGTTTTTCTTGCTTTCTCTAAAGTATTGGTCAGAAGACGATGCAGGGCTATGAGATTCTCAAGTTCGGCTTCTGGCTCTGCCTCATGCACTGCATCACTCACATGAGCAGCATCCCAGGGGTGGGGCGCTGTTCACAGAATGGATAAGGAAGTGTGGAGGGTGGTGACACCGGGCGGCAGACATTTCCGTGTGGAGATTATGGATTTGAAATTGTTCATTCATAACGACTTCTTTATTGCTTTTGCTGCCTAGATGTTGGGAGTATATCTAGGCATGCACACAATTCCTCTCCCCAAGCCATTAAAGTAGAGTTTGAGAAAATGATATGAAGAAGAGAATTTAATTATGCACTGTATGGAGCTCATGCCAAACGATAGATAAAGCCATATATCCTGGACGCCCTAGAAAAGCACCATTTCGAATATTTTCTTCCCTGGCCCCTTACACTATCAAAACATCCTCCAAAGTCCAATTTTCGAGCATTCAAGCAACATTTCCCAGACTGTCTTTCACATCTGTCAACAGCACAAATTCTATATCCACATGTCCCAATTTTGGGTTCAGAAATACAGTCTCTATAGATAGGTTTTTAATGAAAGGAAAGATAAATTATCATCTAGTGGTGAAGCCAAGAAAGGATTTGCAGAGGATGTAAAATTAAGCTGGGTCTAAAAGGATGGGCTGGGCTTGGATTCTAGCAGAGGGGGGAAGGGCAGCCTCGGGGGCAAAAAGGAACCATGTAACCTGAGGAGAGCTGGGGAAGTGCTGGGGGAACTGTGGGCCTATTAGACCTGACTGGGGAGAAGTTGGAGAGAAGAGAAGATGGGTATTATATTTGTCTGTGAAAGTCACTTGGGACCACAGGAAATGAGAGTGAAAGTGCACGTGTGAAAACGATCCTCAAAAAAGATCACTGACAGTGGTGCCCAGGATGTTAGGAGAGATAGTGGAATGACTTCTCTTAAGGCTTTGCTGTGTCCCTTGTCTTTTCTGTCCCTTTCTGTGGGGGGATGGCACTTTGCTTTTCAGGGCTTTTAATCCCATATCAAAACAGTTTCGGGTTTATGTTAACTATAGTCTTTCCCAAGAGGTTTGTTCCTTTCTACATGTGCTTCAAAATGCTGACAATCTCTTTCTCACCTGTGAACATTTTATCCTGCATCTTATTTTTTTTTTCCCCCTTACATGTGACATTCTCTTCCTAGATCAGTGTTTGGAAAACTGTGACAGTTATTGGAGAACGTTAAAAAATCTTTATTGAAGTATAATTGATGTACAAAAGATGGCACATTATTTAACATGTACAAATGGATATTTTGGTATTTATATAACCATCACCACAATCAAGGAAATGAGCATATATACTATCCCTGGATGTTTCTTCTTGAGGCATTTTTAGCTGCATTTTGCAGAAAGAATATCTTCCTGATAAGGGAGTGGTGATAGAAATAGAAAATGGATCCTCTTTGGGCAGAAACATGGACTCCATACTATTTCATGAGAAATTCCATCTATCACTCTTACCTCTTCCAGCCCCTGAAGAATTTAGGGAGTGGTCTGAATAACCATTTTATATGACGTTAGCAACATTGACAATCATACATTGATACAAAATGTACAATGCCTTGCCAACTATGCCTTTTATTTATCCTTAATCTTCTTTCCTGCTAAAAATAAAAATACCCATCATTTTTGATTGCCTACCAAAAAGAAAAATACTGGGCTAAGGGCTCCACATACCACTTTTCCACTCAGTTCACACTTCTGAGGTGATATCTCTTTTCAGTCTACTTCTGAGGTACATACTAACGGAGAAGTTAGTGACTTGCCAAGGACCCCACAGTTGTTAAGTAGAGGCATGCTGGCATTTAAACTTTGATGACTGCAAGGAGAGTCTTTGTGTATAGCAGCACAGGTTGGGCACTGCACAATTCCTGGGGATCTCATTCAGTTAGATTACAATAGCCCTCGTGAAAATCCTTTCTCTTTGTACTATTACTTTGCCTACATACATGGACCTGTTGTTTCCTCTTTCCAAATGATCTAGGTGAGCTAGAAGCTGTTGGTGCAGAGGACTATTCCTCAGGAGAGGCTGGCTGGACATTAGGAAGTCTCATGTAGTTGTGTGAGTTCACCAAGGTTCAGAATCTGGCTTTTGATTTTGTTGGTCCCAAACTGGTCTTTCAGTGGGCCAGAATTTTCCAGTCTTGAGAATTCTAACCCGCATTGGTTAAGCCACAATACTTAGTGTGTACCAAGTATACTCAGCTTTCATCTTGGCCAGACCAGTGCACCTTTCCTTAAAGACCAGAGGAAACAAGATTATCTGAAGATGACTTGGAGAGCATGGACCTCAGATACTGCCTTATTACTACCGCCAGGTGAGGATGGAAATTCAGGTTCTCCTTCTGCCTCAGTGGAAACCTGTGGAGAAAGAGACTTCTTGTTACAGTGGTGGGAGTTAAGGTTCCCCATGTGGCCTCTAGTGACACCACAGGGATGTGGTGATGGGGGGTAGGTGGGTTAGCTTCATTATCACAGTGGCGGTGTAAGTCCCACCTCTACTAAGCCTCTTCTGCTACTCTAACATCACCCAGCAAGGAAAGGGAGGGGCGCCACCTGGTGGAGACAGAAATCCAGGATCCCACGTGGTCTCCACTGCCTCTGCACATGGTGGGAGATGCTTGTGACTGCTTAGTACTTTGGGTTTCTCTGATACCACACAAGTTGGGGGTAGGGTGAAGGAAGGGAGTTGGGGTGCTTTATTGGGACCTGACAAAAGTGGAAATCTAGGCTCTTCATTCAGCCTTTACTGGTGAGAGTAGGGGTGGGGCTGCAACTTTTTCTGTAGTATTTGATGGGAGTTGAGCGGTTTTGTCTAAAAGCACACACTCTCTCTGTCTCTCTGTCTCTCTGTCTCTGTCTCTGTCTCTCGCTCTGTCTCTGCTCATTTGTGTTTCCAGCTGGCTTCAGTATGCAATCTTGAGGCAAAAACAAACAAAACCCCCCACGGAACTTACAATTGTGTACTTTCTTGGGTCCTGAGGTCCCTAGTCTGTCTGCTTTCTTCTCTAACTTTTAGATTCTTCTGTTTACTTTTAAGTTTCTTATCAATACTTAGCAGGGAAAATGGGAAATATATGTCTTTTTCATGTTTCTGGAAGTGGTAGTCCTAGGGTCAGTTTTAACTCTAGTAATCCATGGGTCTTTGATCCTGGAGCCCTGTGGAATGAGTTGTGAATTCAGGACCCCAGAGTGACCAGTGGCTAAAAAATGACTGTGCCCTGACTGCTGTGTGACCCTGGCCAAGTGACTCTCTTTGATTCAGATTTGGCTTGAGTTGCTAGAAATGTAAGGTCTTCGAATTCAGAACATTCTTTTTTCTTTCCTTCTTGCTTTCTTTAACCATTAATCCTGGCCCTGTTCTTTATTATTTGCCCTTCTCTTGTGTCTTTCTTTCCTTATCTTATCCTATTTTTTTTTTCTTGTTTTTCTCTGACTTTGCTTGCAACATAGGAGCAAAGTATCAGGCAAACCCCTGAGAGTGCAACTTTTTTTCTTCTGCAGGTGAGGGGAGTTGAAGGACACTTTTCTGTTGTGATTCTCATGTTAATTCTGCCCAGTGAATTCAGAGTGCTTACTAGTGAGTGCCTTTCCTTGCAGGTGCTGAAATAAGGTTGAGGGGCTAATACCTTCAGGGATCCCTGCTAAATATGTATGAGTTACTTTACACCTAACTTTGTTGAATATTGCCACCTTGTGGAGTGAGAGGGAAACTCAGAGAGCAGGAGACTCATGGATAAGGATATTTGACAGTGTGATTAAGATGTACCCTGGGTAAACTGCTCTTCCTGGATGATGACTTTCTTTTCTTGATGTGTAACCATGTTAACCACTTTGTGATTCTGATTCATATGCATCCTTTTGAAGGAGTGCTGTGGGAAGCTTAAAAAGTAGACTTTCAATTCCAGATAACTAGGGTTGAACCTCTCTAAGCCTTGCAGGAGCTATGTGACCTTGAGGAGGTCACCTGACATCTCTGAGTGTCAGAGTAAAGGGGCGATTCCAGGGTGATTCTAAGAAAAATTAGGTAAGGGGAAAGTGCCCTGAAATGTTCATTTCCTTAATGCAGTGATGAAGGAAGAAGGGTCCACAAGTGAAACGTTCAGAGAAAGGATTCCACCTGGGTCTGGAAGTCATGGCTGGAACTGGATGCACTGAATGAGAGGAGGAAGGGAGATGACATTTACTGGGGTGTAAAGTGCCAGGTTCTGTGCTAGGTACTTAAATGATGTCCTTTAGTCCTTGAACAACTCCATGCAAAAGTTGTTAACCTTACTTTACAGGTGCTAAAACAGAAGCTTGGAGATGTTAAGCAATATACCATATGGCTAATAAGTGGTGTGAACAGTGGAGTCAGGTTTTAAACGTGTCTGCTTTTTTTTGTTGTTTTTTCTTCCTTTGCCACATTCATCTGATGAATGTTAGCAAGGATAAAATTCTGGTTTACTCCTAGGTTAGCCAGTGACATCAATTTTAGAGTCTGCCAAAAGGTAAAAAGGTGAGGGGGCTGATAATTTTGCTGCTGCCTGCCAGGTTCCACTTCTTCCTCTACCATCTCCTAGGAGGGTGAAGTATGGGTTGTCTAAAGAAATTTGAGTGCTGGGCTGAAGTGGGAAGGAAAGGGCCCTGAGGAGCTGGGCTGAGCTGGAAAAGCTGGAGAAGGTGAGACCCTGAGTGTAACTTGTCTGACTAGAGGGAGCATTTTTGGGATCAGTCCTGTTAGCTACTCCTGGAGACCTGTGGAGGAGAGGCTTCTGTTCTAGGGGTGCTCTTAGGAAACACTGGCAGACTAAAGATGTTGGGAGTACTGTGACTTAGGTGGTCTTAGAGATCAGTTGAGCTGGGGGATGCTGGAAGCACTGCTGTCCTTGACTACGAGTTGCTTGATGCATATTTGGGGATATCACACTGGCAGAAGAGGCCTGGGGGAAACTTTTAGGTTGAAGGGCAGGCTTGTTTCAGGGGCATTGCTGGTGCAGTAACGGTGCTAGGAAAGGAGGGAGCATGAGTGAGCAAAGGAATGCAGATGGTCTTTACCATTTGTATAGTACTTGCTGGTTTAAAAACATCCTTTGATATCATTTGAGCTATCATTTAACCCTCCATATGGGTTGAGTTTACTAGAAGCCCAGCACTGTGCAAAGGGCAGCGGTTCAAGTAAGGAACAAAGTAGACACACATTCTGCTCACCTAGAACTTAGTCATCGTTATTAATTCTGTGAAGTGTGCCGATCAAGTATGATCCCATTTTCCAGATAGGAAAACCAAGGTTCAGCAAGGTTAGGAGACTTGCCTGCTAGTGTATGGAGAGCTGGGACCTGAACCTAGGTTTACTTGCTCAGGGGACTGGTGCTCCTTCTTACTCCATGCAGACTCTGTCCACATTTGGATCTTTTGTGACTTTTCATTGTGGAAATATAGTTCAGACAACTATACAGGATTCCTCCTACAGTGTGTATTGACACTGGAAAGGTGCACACAAATCCATCTGCTCACAGCCAAGAGATGAGCAATAATGAGTGGCTGAAAGGAAGGGGGATATGAGTCTCCTTTATTTATTTGCTGAGTTCTCTTCAACGATGTTTAAACAGCCTATTGGAATGCCCCAGAGTCCTGCAAATAAACCAACCATTTTCTCTTTTTCATTTCTCTCTTTTAGCATCAACTGGGAGTTTCTTAAGCTGGCAGTTTGGTATAGAAAAGGACTGAAATCATAAGAGAAAAATAACTAATTCATCAACTGTATTTATAATTATTTTGTACTTTAGAATTACAAAATTACCTAAATATTTATACAGACATTGAAGTACAAACACGATGAACCTTAGCTGATCCTCCTCCTTCATGCCTTTCTCCAAACTTCATGGCCAACCAGTATCCTTATCTCTTGCATGCACCCTCAGACATCTTTCCCTTTTTGCTTTGTAGTATTCTCAGAACAAAACTCTAACCTTGGCTAAAGGTACTTCTCTGTCTTCTTCATGCCTATACTCATGTAGCCGAAGGTGGCTGTAAAAATACACAAAATTATGCCGATTGGTCTTACTCTAAATTCATTACTACAAACTTCAACAGGCCTGTTCAACAGACCTATCATCTTTTCAGTCCATTTACTATCTCCCACTTTTATAGATGATATTATGTTCATATTTTCCATTATTATTTTAAAAGAATATTCATAGAAGCTTTATTTGTAATTGCCTCAAACTGGGGGAAAAAAACACAAATTATCCACAGATAGCTAAATAGATAAACAAATTGGCGCATCCATATAATGAAAAACTGCTCATTAATAAAAGAATGAACTATTGATATATGCATGAACATGAATGCATCTCAAAATAATTATGCAGAGTGGCAGAAGCCAGAAAAGTAAATACCATATAATTCTATTTATATAAAATTATGTAAAATATGAACTAATCTATAGTGTCAGTGATTGTCTGAGGGGTAAAGGGAAGCCAAAAAAGGCAGAAGGTAGGTATGACAAAGGGGCATGAGAAATTTTTGAAAGTATATTCACATTCTTGATGGTAGGGATGGTTTCACGGGTGTACACATATCTTAAAACTTATAAAATTGTACACTTTAAGTACAGTCAATTACATGTCAATTATACCCCAACTGAGCTCTTAATTTTTTTTTCAAAACTAAAGAATAATAAATTAAAAATACCTAACCAATGTAAAAGCCTGCTTCATGTTGACCCAATATTTTCCTTTTGTACCTGGACGAGGAGCTAAAAGACCTCCACAAAATGAGCTATTGCTTAGGAATAGCAAAACATATGTTCAAGTCTTAGATCTGAGATCCTCTGAATTTTTCTACAATTTAAATCGGGTACATTGGAAAGAAAACTCCATGATTTTGCTAAAGACACTAAAAACTGTTGCAAAAGGAAATGATATAGATGAGGATACTGAAAAAAATCACGCTAACATTTCTGGGCCTGCACATGGGAAAGCATGGTTGGTACTGTACTCATTTCACAGTCTGCGGAGGAAGGAGCGTGTTGTGTCACAGGCGTGGGGGTGCCTGTGGGTCACACTAAGACCAACTCCGTTAGGCCGCGTCGAGTCCATATAAAGAAACTTCCCATGGCCTCTCATATTCCTACCATGTTGTAGATCCAAATTCTTTTCGCATTTAATTTAAATGTGGAGGTTTTCTCCTCCCTCCTCTCCCCGTTCCTCATTTGATCAATGCCATTGGTATTCCTGCTTATTTCTCCCCGTGATGCTTTTGTAATCACATGCACTACACACACTGCTCTCAGTTTACATGCACTGAAAGATTGTAACTGATGACCAGCTCAGGTTTGCCAAGGATACACTAAAGCGACGTACCACACGCGACGAGAGAACCTGTGTTTGAAAAGGACACAGAGACTGCTGACTACCCACAGTGGCCCGGATGGTTCCACTGGAGCCCGGAACGTCTCTTCCCATGGAGCTGTGGGCGCGCGGAATGAATGCCGGGTGGGCTATGCGCACGTCGGGCGTGCAGGCAGGTGCACAGCTCGGTGGGCCTGGGCTTCCGGGGCTGCGAGCGTGGCGCGTCTCTCTTGGATGAACGGAGATGGGGACTCCGAGGATGAAGTGGACCAGCCTTGAGTGATCTCGACATTGGAGGGTTCGCAGCGGAGCAGAGGTGAGTCGCTTCGGTCGCTGAAAAAGCCCTCGTCAGGGCCCTCATCCATCTGGAGGGGCCTAGGTTTCCTTAGAGGAGTACGAGAACTTATCGAAGGCATGGGCGTCTTATTCTCAATATTTGGCCAAAGCTGCGTGTGCGGCTTCGGGGTGAACGTCTGACCGACCAGAAGGACTGCCTTCTCCTGTTGGGGCGCCGTGGCCGCGGTTTGGGAAGTCAGGGCACCTATTCTCAGCTTGAGAGGATGGTCTACTCCTTAAAAAGTGGTATGTAGCGTGCCAAAAGCGTCGCCCTTTTCATATCCTTGTTGAGTGCTGTCACCTTCCCGTAGCTCCAGTTCGGCCAGGACTGGGTGTGGGGCTGGACCTGGAAGCGGTGAGGTGGCTCAGGTGGCAGTGGCTATGTCTCTCTGCTGAGCCAGCTGGCTTTTTCCATTACTTTTAGCGCTCTGCTATAACCTGCAACGTGACATTCTTACACTCAGTTGAAGATCTTGTTTCCTATTTCTATGAGACAGTTAAAGCAACCAGAAAACTTCCACCAACACCATCGCATGTACCCTCCTACGTCCCTCGTATGCTCCATCATCCTTCCTGTGAGTCTTAGTTTAATTCTCAGGCTCCTAAATTTGGCTACCTTTGGCATTCAATACTATCCCTTCACTTCTGCTCGGGGGAGTTGCTTCTGTAATTCTTCATTTCTAACCCAATTCTTTCATCATTTTTCTTTTCACTGCATCATTCTAATTAGCATACAAGCATGCTGTTTTTTTTTTCTCTCTTACTGTTTTCTTTAAGACCTGCTTTTCACGCCAATTCTCCTTTCAGATACTGCCCATTTCTCTGATTTCCTTAACAGCAAAACTCTTTGAAAGAATTTGTCTATTATAAAAACCCCTTTCTCCATTTCTCTCTTCCCATTCTCTCTTAAACCAATTACCAAGAAGGCAGCATAAAGAAGTGCTATTTTCTGAATCCTATGGTCAGTTTTCATTCTTATCTCACTTAATCTGTTACCAGCATCCCCTTGAAATGCTTTTCCCCCCTACTTGGTTTCCAGAACCCCACACTCTGATTTGCCTTCAACCTTACTGCTTGTTCCTCAGTGTCTTCTCTCATCAACCTCTTAAGGTTGGAACCCCCTAGGGCTCAGTTCTTGGATTTTTTGTCTTTCCATACTCATTATTATTATTATTATTGTTATTATATTATTATTATTTAAAAATTTAAAAATGATTTTACAGTTCTCTGTAGTATTAAAATACTGCCAATATGATGGCGACTTACATTTTTATCTTCAGCCTAGACCTCTTCCTTGAACTACATATTTGTATATTTAAATGTGGACAAAAATATCTCTATTTGTGTAAGAGCCAGTCTGTAAAATGGCTGATCATTTACCCAATTTTATCTTCCCGACCTTGTCACCTACTGTTTTTCCCTCTTCTTGTCTGAACTTAGCCACACTGGCTTCTTTGCTTTTACTTAAATATGCTAGGTAAGCTCCCTTGTGTGAGTCTTTGCAATCACTGTTCCCTCTTCCTGCTGTGCTTTTGGCCAGATAACCATGTGGCTCACTTTACTCACTTAAATCTTTGCTCAAATGTTACCTTCTCAGTAGGCCATCCTGATCATGCTTTAAAATTACCACTTCTTCCTCAATTCTTTATTCTTGTTCATATCACCACCTTCTAAAATATTAAACATATTCCTTATTTATCTGGTTCATTTTCTGTCACTATTAGAATATAACCTCCAAGAGGGCAGGATTTTTTTCTGCTTTGTTAACTCTTAGGCCCAAGGCATGCAAGCTGCAAAACTTCTAGGTAGCTGTTCTGATAGACCACTAACCCTTTGTGTGGTTCTATGTGGCATTCCTGGCTATATTCCTGTTAGAACACAATGCAATTGGTTGTCCTTGCCACATAGCACTTGACTATATTCCCAGGAATAGAAAAATGACAAGTCACATGGTAGATGCTCCACAAATATTTGCTGAATGAAAGAATGATTGATGAATTTATGAGATTTACTTTATGGTCTGATATAAGGTCCTTTTTTGTAAACGTTAGATGTATGCTAAAAAAATATTTTTTTTGTTGTTGAATATAAAGTTCTAAAAACATCAGATAGCCAGCATGGTCATATAATTTATTGTTCAAACTATGACATGCTTGAGAGTGAAAGGGGGCACTATTAATAAATAGCCCCAGCAACAGGCGTTACCAGTACTATTTGAGATAAATCAGGGCATATTCTGATAGTTCAGATTTATTAATTGTATTGTTCAGATATATTCATTATATTGTTCTAATCTTAAATATTTTATTTCTGTCTGCTTGATTTATCAGCTTTCAAGAGGGGCATATTAAAATCTCTAGTGACAAATGTTAATTTATCTATTTCTCCATATTTTGATATTAATATATTTTATGCTATTAATATATTTTACTCTAATGTTTGGTGATCCTTGAACCCTTTCAAACTTGTTCATTTTCTTTCATTATAGGAAATTTATCTCTGTTATTTCTTCAACTATTTGCTCATCTTTTTTCTCTTCTTCTGGGGCCCCTATTTTCCTTATGTTGGCCTGCTACTATCTACTTATTTGACAGTTTAAGAAAATCTTTTCTCTTTTATTTTCCTGCTTGATTTAGAGACAGTTTATTAATCTAATTTTTGAACTCACCAATGCATTTTTTCAATTGAATTCATCCTTCTGTTTATTCCATCTACTGTGATTTTTATTTCAACTACTATAATCAAGTCTAATACTTTTTAAAAGTTATTTCCAAAATATGTTTTGTATTACTAACATCTTTACTTATTAGTTATACTTTTAATGCTTATTTTAAAAAACACTCATGGTTCATCTGTTCTAATATTTCTATTTCAGATGGGTACATGTTTCTTTAGTTTGTTGACTTTCTTTTGAGGTTGTTGTAACTCTCAGGGATCTAGTAATTTTTGGCTTCTGAGCTCAAGCTCCACTGGGGATATTTGTTACTCCATTTGGTAATGCATTTTAGAAGTGTTTTTGTTTGTTTTCTGTGGGTGTTTTGAATTAATTGTATTATGATCAGAAAATGTGGACTATTTTATATATAGTCTTTGAACTTTATAGAGGATTGCTTTACAGCCTTCCTAATATGTGGTCAGTTTTTGTAATAGTTCAACATAGGAGTGAGAAACATGCATATTCTCTATTGTTGAGGGAAGAGTTTTTATAACTATTAGATCAAGCTTATTAATGTATTGTTCAACTCTTCTGTAGCTTTTCTAATATTTGAGTGTGTGATTTTTTTGAATAACTGAGAAAGGTAGATTAAAAGATTTCACTATGATGTTGAATTTATTAATTCAGTCAAATTTTTGCTTAACATACTTTGAATATCAGTTATTAGTTATATACAAGTGTAGAATTGTTAGATCTTCCTGAGAATTCAAACTTTTATCAGTAGATAGTGACCTTCTTTATCTCTAATAATACTCTAATAAATCGTATTTTGTATGATATTTAATATAGCTCTCTGTTCTACCAGTTAATGTAGGGATGGTATATCTTTTCCAATCTTTTATTTTCAAATAGTCTGTCATATTTTAGGTGTATCTCTTATAAATAGCACATAATAGGATTTTGTTTGTCATCCAAAATGACAGTCTCTTTATTTTAACTGCTGATGTAACCAATTTTACTTTTTTATAATCACTGTATTATATTTATGTATCATTTTTGGGCTATCTGCCTACATTTTCAGTGCTTTTCTCTCCTTTCTTAGCGATCTTAGATTCATTTACTTTTTGTTTAATTCCATTTTGTCTATACTATTTTGAAATATGTATGCTTTGTTTTTTATTTTTAATGATTTTATTTTTAACAGTTGCTCTTCACATTTTAGTATACATGTTTATTTAAAATCTAAAATTACTAAGTACTTTTAGAATTTTCCTGAAAAATACAGATATATTTAACCTTACCTTTGATCATCCTCTTATATTAGATATTTTATGTAGTCTTTTTATCATATTAAAATTTCACAAGTTAGATATTGTTACTGTGATTTTACACAAGTAATGTTTGTGTAGATTTACACAATGTTTCTCAATTTCTTTTCTCATTTTTCCTTTTTGCAACATAGATGTTTTCTAGCTGAAGTATTTCTAGAAGTTTTTTAATGAAGACAGTCAGTAATAAAAACTCTTGGTATTTATTTATCTGAAAACACATGGTTATGGATATGGGTCAGTTTTTTTTTTTTGTATGTTTGTTTTTGTACATAGATGTGCAATTACTCCAGCACCGTTTGTTGAGAAGGCTGTCTTTTCTCCGTCGGATTTCTCAATTCTTCGTTGATAATGGTTGATGATGTATGTGAAGGTCTATTATATCTCTGTTCTGTTCCACTCATATGTATGTCTCTCCTTTCACTAATACCAAACTATCTTGATTACTATAGCTTTATATCAACTTTTGAAATTGGGTAGTGTGGGCCCTCCAACTTCGTTCTTCCTTTTCAAAAATTTTTTGGTTAATTTGATTCCCTTTGCTTTTCTATATAAATTTTAGGATCAGCGTATCAGTATCTGGGGAGAAAACTAGTAGAATTTTGTTTCAATTGTATTGAATCTATAGATGAATTTGGGGACAATTGACATCTTAACAATAATGAGTCCTTCTATCCTTTAACTCATTTTAAAAGTACCATTTAAAATAGCACTAAAAAAATGAAATAATAGATCTGAATCTGTCAAAACATGTGCATGAGTTGTATATTGTAAACTGCAAAACAATGAAGAGAGAAATCAAAGAAGACATAATTGATTGGAGAGATATACCAGTTATTTTAAGAGATGATTTAATATGAAGAATTGTTAACAAGGTATAAATTTATTGACTAGATTTTGAAAACAAATCAAAACAAAAGGACTCTCAAGTGTTAGAGAGGCAGCAAGCGGTGAAGATACATTCCTAAAGCTGCGGAGCAAAGGCAAGAGGCTAGAATTGCTAAAATTTGCAAGATTGGAGGGGAGCCTCAAGAAGCTAAACTGTAGACCTTTGGGTAGTGGGTACTTACTGCTCATCTGGTGCTGGTGTCAGTGAGCTTAGAGGAAGGGCCTTGTGAGACTGGGATCCAGCCCTCTGAGGAGGAGGCGCAGCTGGCTAGTGTTGGTGTCTCTGAGGGTTTGCAGTGAGGGTGGTTCTGCTGGAGCTGAAAAACTGCAAATGGAATTCAGCTACCACCATCAGAAGGCACTCCTGCCTGGGTGAAGAAGATGCTCGTGGGAATAGGAAGCAGACTGGAAGACAGCAGGACAAAGTCTCTTCTTTCTCCTCCATCCTCGCACTCTGCCTCTGACACCTCTTGTTGGCAGAGCTGAACAGGGTGCCTTCTGGTAAGGCAGAAATGTGGTTTACAGGTTCTCAGCCATAGCATCAGAGGAAAGTAGAGAAGGCTTAGCTTAATAACTGGACTAACAGAGAGGAAAGGAAATCAGGTACTAGAGTATTTATAGTATAAAAAACATGACTTTGCAGTAGTTGAAACACTGATATCAATATTAAATAAAAGCTAGTTTTAGGTAATAACCCAAATAGAAAAGACTCAAGAGAGAAACCATATTTGAGAAAATTAAGGATAATTCAGCGAATTTAGAACTGTATACAAATCACAAAAATGGAGACATGGCACAAATACAAAGCCTTATGCTAAGTTAATAGGAGTTGTAGATTTTGCAAACATCTTCTAGGCGAGTTCTTACCAAAAGTATCCATTTCTTTTTAAGATGTCATTGGTTGATATGAACAAAGGTACAAAATTCTTGGCTTAGGCTCAGATTTATTTTAATACTGTGTTTTGTCAGTAAATTCTCAAACCTGTGCAGTTTTAATCTTGAATATTTGGTTCATTTAGAAATTTCTATATTCCTAATAAGATGTGTTTAATTGTGGATTTTGGACTTTAATCTTTATCTTATTCTAAGATGGGCAGACATATTATGTCTGGAGTGTAGCTATTGTGTGAAATAATGGTGATTCAAATTTTCATTAGGGTTGTAAGAATGGAAGATTATCCCAGAAAAACAACTGTAGTTGAAACAAGTCTCTTTTTAGTAGGGTTTCTTTATTTTCCCTCTTTCCTGGAATGGCACTCTCCTAGTTCATGAGGCTGATCCTACCATCTGGAATTTTTTTAGATACTGCCACAAAACTAAGTGAGGGACCAAATTTTTCTCTCGGAGAATCTGCTAAAAATAATTTCTGATACACTTAAAGTCCTCTTTCCACTTTTGAATCATAAGTTTCCTTTTACTTTTCTGTTCTTGATTGAGTATCTCTTAGGCACTTAAAACCTTGAGCATGGCGAAGGTGATGGAGGAGCGAAAGCAGGTATCAGAGTAGTGGCAGCTGTGCTTCTGGAGTGGTGACCACTGTGCTTCCTTTGCATTGGATGCCCTCAGGGGCCCTTGCACAGTTTTTCATTGAATGAGAGACATCGTGCTTGAAAAATTGTAGAACTAACCTGAGGTTCTGGATGAAACCTTCCTCCAAAGATGATTTCCTTTTGCCTCAGTCAGGTGATGTGCTCGGTGAAGATTTAATCCATTTTGAAATTTTGTTGATTTGATACTGGTTTTGATTTTTGGGAGTGCTCTCACTGCTACTCCTAGGTTACAGGTCTGCTAGGTTTCCACAGGAAAGTCTGGGGATACTTTACAAGATCCAGAACTCCACTATTTATCTCCCTGGCCCTCGAGAATACCAAGAACTTGGCCTACCCTCTCAACTTCTTTGTTGCCATTTTCTTCCTGACCTCCAGTACTCGCAGTTGGCCACTTCCAGCATAGTTAAGTATCTCACTCCCATCTCCATGCCGCTTTTTTCTCTGAGGCCTAGGTTTAAGTTCTCACTGTTTTGGTAGTTCTCTGATATTTGAAAAACCTCTCTTAAAATAACAATTATGTCATTTTAAAAATGTTTTTGATAGAAGATTTGGTTTGCTATAACACAAAGCTTGAAGCAGCACCTATTCAGTTTTGATTTCAATGATTATATTTTTCATTTGTAAAATTTCTTTCTGGATCCTTTTCAAACATTCTGGATTATTTTTTTACAGGCTGGGATATGATTTCCATTACTTTCTTTAGATGTGTGTGCATATTTTATTAAGATATAATTAATATACAATAAAATGCACAAACCTTAATAGTACAGTTTGATGAGCTCTGATAATTGTATATCCTATGAAACTACTATCCTAAAGAACATATAGAATATTGCTATGATTCCAGGAAGTTCGCTTGTGTAACTTTCTGTTTAATTTTTCTCTCCCCCAGATATTCTGATTTTTTCATCCATAGATTAGTTTTGCTTGTTTTTTTTTAACTTTTTATATAAAAATAGAATTATACAGAATGTGTGTGTGGCTTTTGTATCTGCCCTCTTTTTCTAAGTATAACATTTTTTAAAAATTAAGTTTATTGGGGTAACATTGGTTAATAAAATTATATAATTTTCAGATATATATTATCATTTAACATCTGTATATTTTATTGTTTTACCACCCAAGTCCAGTTTCCTTCAGCTACCATATATTTGATCCCCTTAACCCACTTCATCCTCCCCCTCCCCTTGACCCCTTTACCTCATCTACCTCCTTCTTCCTTCCCCACCTCACTAGTAACCACTATTCTATAGTCCTCTGGTAACCACTAGCCTATACTCCTGTCCATGAGTCTGTGTTTGTTTGTCCTGCTCATTTGTTGGTTTTAGGTTTATCTCCCACATATAAGTGATATCATGTGATTTTCAACTTTTTCTGTCTGGCTTATTTTGCTTAGCATGCTTATCTCAAGGTCCATCCATGCTGTCGCAAATGTCAGCATAACGTTTTGAGATTCATCACCTTCATTCCTTTAATTCATTTCCTTTTTGTTGTCGAGCAGTATTTCACTGAATGAGTATATCACAATTTGTTTATTCATTTTCCTATGGATGAACATTAGGGTTATATCCAGGTTTTGGCCATTGTGAAAAAGCTGCCATGAACATCCTTGGACAGTGTTTTTGTTGAAATATGTCTTCTTCTATTTCTATTTATTTTATATTCTCTATCTGCTAATTTTAATATCTGAGTCATTTGGAATCTAACATCTTTGCTTTTTTTGTTCATCCTTTCCTGGTGGTTTGTTTTTTGTGTTTTTAGTAATTTTTGATTTGATCATATTTAGCTGACTCTAGGAATCCTGAGGGGTTTGAGCAATTTTGCATTTGCATCGGCCAGGTACCCAGGGTGATTTTTACTGAGAAGTACTTGAAATTAATTTTCCCTTTGATGTTCCCTGAATATAGATAGCGTGTTTTCAGACCCCTCCTATGGAGGAGGCTTGTACTCATAGATTCCAGGAGCCTTTTTTTCCTAATCCCACACGGTGGCCAGAGACAAATTTCCCTCTCAGCTCCCCTATTTGTTGACATTTTCCTCTAGCTCATCCCTCTCCCAGGGTGTAGCTTTTCAGAGATCCTGAATTCAGCAGAGGTCTCACTTCTAGCCTTCACCTTGGGTCTCTCAGCACCTGCTCTTGGGTCTTCCACTGGACTGTTAAATCAGGGCTTCTAGATTGTGGGTAGAGAGCCCAGGGCAGCCCAAGACTCTCATCAATCTCCTTTCAGTTCTCCCTTTATTTTTAGACATCGTGGATTTCTCTTACTTCCCTATGAGCTTAGCCGTGCATTAAAAGATATTCGTTACATCTAGTTCATCCGCCCCACAGTATCTGGTCACCTTTTTACCAAAAGTACAAGTCCTCAAAATACTTTTTCACAGACTTTGTCTTTTCTTCTGCAGAGAGTATATCTCTCCTTCTTGCTTTTCATTTCCTGTATTTCTATTTTTGGAGAGAGCAGCAAGTTTGCTTACTCATCATTAAATCCTGCATTGTCAATTTTTTTGAATAGCATTTTAATATTCTTTTTTGGCTATCTTGGATCAGAATGGCAGAGCTGTTTATTACCTAGCCTCTCTGATGACTAATCTTGTGTAAAGATTTCTCATTGGGCTGGCTTCCTGCTTCCCTTGTCTCTTGGTGGTATCTAGTGAGTTCTGAGATGTCACTCCTTCCTTACTCAAATTAAATGGTTGCTGGTTTGGCCTTTTTTTGGTGCATGCAGACTTCTCCAGAATTGTGCACTGCCCAAGGCCTTCTCTGCCTGCCCTTGACTTGGCCCAGAGGGCAGTTACTCTCCATCCACTGGGCTTTGGGGTTTTACCTGTTTCCTGGTTTCACTGAAGGTGAATTTTCTTCTCTGTTTTCTGTTCTTTTTAGAAAGGAGAGTGGTGTGTAGAGGCGGTCCGGTGCACAGGGAAGAGCACTCACTGAGGTGACCATGGCTGATCTGGAGCAGATGTGCTGCTGCCCTTTGGTCCTCAGTCCTCTTCGGGAAAGCTGTGCCTCTGTGGCACCCTGGGCCTGCCAGTCACAGCCCCATCCTGTCTCTTTGTGCTTTTGTGCTTCCTTGACTGGATTAAAAACTTTGGGACAGAAACTATCTTTTGTTCTTGTACATATAGTTCCTGGCACAGAGTTGGTGCTCAAGAAATATTTATTTACCGAAAGACTTCAGGATCGCGCAGAGGGTGTGTCTTGGCATTTGGGCTCCAAATATGGGCCTCTAGATACTCACCCCCTTTATTAAGGTATCACCTGGCTAAGGCCTGATGATGTGGTGTTAAGGAATGAGCACTTGCCTTCAGACCTGGAGACCTATATTTGTAGATAAATGTTAACTTCTCTGTGAATTAGTCTTCTTTTCATTAAAGGGGGTTGTGACAAGTTGCTCTGGCTGTTTCATAAAGTTAAGTGAGAATCAAATGAGGCAATAAATGTGAAAGTACTTTAGAGACTGTCAGACTCTCTTTTTACAGGTCTCATCATGGGCAAGGAGGAGCTGGTGACTCTGGTGATTCAGAGTTTAGTTAATTCACACGCTGTCACTTAACACTAACCACCCCTCAGCCTGACTTGCCCTCCTGGCCATGGAAGCGAGAGGGAGTGAGTCCTCTGCTCCCTGAACAAGAAGGGAAATTGTTGAGAGCCTGGAGTGATCTCCATAACCACTGGGTGTCACTCTTGATCTTAAAATAATGTATTTCCCCTGTCCTGTAAATTTTCCTCTTCCTGTCACGTTTGATTCTGGGCATTGAGCATGGCAGGGCTCAGATGTCTCATATATTTCCAGTATGTGTCCCTTACAGTTTTTAAAATTTCTGGCATCAACACTTGGAGTTATCACTAGCATATTTAGGCCATTGCTTTCAGGTAAAGGGTCCTTGTGCAATTTTAGTTTATTTTTAATTTTTACCTAACCAACACTTAATCAGAAAGGTATATCCTGGCCAAAATGTTCATAAATTGGATTTCAGCACCAAAAAATAAGTTTTTGTAAGTTAGCATGTTTGCGATTGGTCATTGCAAGTCTCATATACTACCTTCTTCCTCAGGTTTTTACTGTTAAAAAATGTTTAAAAAAAATGCTGCCTCAGTGGGACCTAGGTATTCTAAAAGCAGGACAGGGGAGGGGAATCTCTGACTTTACTTCCACCAAGGCATTCCAAATGGACAAAGCCAGTGCATGCTCAGGTTTAGCTTTTTGTTTCTGGAGGTCTCTAGGGGCATTTACTTGATTATCCTTTTATTTTAAAACTCCCTCAACTTTTGTTCACAGTTTTCTCCTGCTGTACTATCAGGTTCTCTCGTCGTTTCTTCTCAGTTTCTGGGCTCCTCTGCACCCATGGTCTCTCACTGTTTCCTGGGGTGCTGTTTTTGGCTTCTGTTTTTCTACTCTATACAATTTCCTGACCCATTAGTTCCAAATCCATGTGGTGTATCTAGACCTCTGACAGTTGCCATCTCCACCGGGGTGTCCTCCCCCTGGAGGATGTAGCTTTAAAAAGTAGCCGTATTGGAGTATTTTTATACAATAAAATTCATTCATTTTAGGTGTATAGTTTCATGAATTTCAGTGATTGCCACTTCAATGAAGATACATGAGCCGTAGAAAAATGTACTCTCTTCCATTCCGTACCATTTCTTTCTCACATCTTAGTCTTGGTTCTCGGTATCTCCCCACCCTTAAAGGTTTCCCTTTGGCCCTTTGCAGTTGCCCCCGGCCCCTTTCCCTGACCCTTATCTCTTGGCAACTACTGATCTGCTTTCTGTCACTATGCTGCTTTGCCTTCTTAGAAGGTTTGAACATAGAATCAAATGGTAAATAGTCTTTAGTGTTTAACTTCTTTTACTTAACTTAATCATTACTTTTGATATGTGTGAAAAACAAGCTCATCTCTTGCTCCAAGCTTCTCTTGTGATGGTGCCTCTATTAACCCTGACATCAAAGCCAGAACCTGAGTGTCATCCTACTGAGGCCTCTTCCCCTCATTCATCTCCCCTTCAACCCCCTGCTACATGCAATTAGTCAGGAAGTCCTGTCCTAGAGCTTTTTTCTTTTATATTTGAGTCCACTCTTTATTCTCAAGGTTGCTGACTTAATTGCGGTTCCGTTTACTTCTTACCTCTCCTAACTGGTCTTCATGCCTCTGGCCAGGACCTCTTCAATCTGCACCTCACAGCCACCAGTGTGAACTTCTGAAACATCGGTCTTACACTTCCACTTCTGTACTTCAATGGCCTCCTATAGCTTCCTAACTTAGCAAATGCCACCCTCCATGATTTAATTTATTTCTGCCTAAATCTCTGTATCTTAATTTCCAGAACTTCCTCAGATGCAGCCTATGCTCAGTTATTGCTTGTGATTTTCTTGCAAGGGCCATGCTCGCTCATGCCCCCATGCGTTTGCGCATGCTGTTCCCTTGATGTGGATACTCTTTTCTTCTTTATCTAGCTAACATGAACTCATTCTTTAAGAGCCAACCCATATGACTCCTCCTCTGCAGTGCCTTCACTAGCCACAGCCTCAGACTGGGTTAGGTGTTCCTCCAAAGTGTTCTCTCTCCATCACTGCATTTATCATAAGTTATATCAGATTGTATCAGTCCAATTTTGAGTAAGTAATCTGTCTCTCCCACTAGACTCTATGTTCCTTGAGGAGTTTGCGTTCTGTTCGACTTTGTATCCTCTGTACCTAGAACAAGGCCGGACACATGGGTGGCATCTAATGAATGTCTTCTGAATGATTAAGGTCGGATGGAGGGAGAGATCTAGAACTTCATGGGGAGGCAGGGACAAGGGTCAGGAAGACCTGGTCTGGGAAACGCCCCTCTTTATCTGGCCTCAGTCATAGATAAATTGGCCTGTTGTGGAAAAAAGAAGAAGAGTAAGGGTGGGAAACATGGAGGAAGATTCGTGGAGGGAATCAGTATGGGAAGGTACTGTTCAAACGTCTGGATCTTAGGTTGTAACCGGGAAAGTATCTGACTGAGCAAAAAGTTTAAAATGATTTTGAGTGAGGAAAAGTCAAGAGGTAAAGAGAGCCTGAACTATGGCAAAAGCAACAAAGATAAGAAAAATATACATTCTTAAATTCCTGTGTGAGAGCAACACGACTGAGCCCCAGACAGTGTTCTTTTGACAACTTCACACAACTGGATGGGTCACAAATGTCATTTCTTACTGTGAAGACTGTTTGCATTTTTCACAGTACTTTCCCCAGTGTTGTCTAATTGTATCTTCACACCAGTTCCAGGAAGAAGGTGTAGTTGATGTGATGAATCCCATTGAACCAATGAGGTATGGGAGGCTTAGGGTCTGGCAGACTTACTCATGCATTAGAGCTGGAACTCTTCCAGTTATAGCTTCTGTCTCTAAGGTGAGATCTTGGGCTGAGTTGTCAATATCAGGTGTGTTTAGAGATGATGTGCCTGAGAAGACCTGTGGCTATTTGCAGACTCTACAATGAGACAAGAGAGACATGACGAAGAACGTCCTCTGGCAGAAGCTACTGTAGGTTGGAGAACAATCTCTGAGTCAATAAAATGTTAGAACAATTTGATATTAGATTAACAGGAGAACTGTGAGTTCCTTAAAGTCTTAATGTCTTCCAGTTGCATAGCTGGGGCAATTGGCCAAGGAAACTTTTGATTAGCTGGAGCTTTATGGGATGAAACATTTCCTGTGACAGTGCCTTTTTTTTTTTTTCTTTTTAATGAAAGAGAAAAGAAATGATTCTCAAAAGGGAAAAGGGATAGTTATAAAAGGAAACATTTTTCTTTGCTCTCTTTAATAGATATTCTTGTGTTAAATGATGTTGAATCTTATACTATGTTATCAATCTATTACAACATGAAACATGAAAGTTTTCGTTTTGAGTGGAAGATCAGCATTTTTCTTAGTCTTAGTCTTGGAGATTAAGAGCACAGGTTCTGACCTCACACTGTCTGGATTTAAATCTTGGCTGTACCTCTTAGTAGCTAGGACTTTGGGCAATTTGCTTAATCATTCTGTGCCTTAGGTCTGTTCCTGCCCCTGGGCTTATTTAAGTAGTAACTTAAATATCAATAGAAAGCACTTAGCATATTATCAGTAACTTAATGATGACTTATATTTGCATGTAGCTGGTTTTAACTTTTAAAAAGCCCTTCCATTGCATTATTTTAACAACTGTATGAAATAGGCAGGGTGGGGATTATTGTTGCTCTTTTGACAGAGGAGAAAATTGCAGCCCAGAAAGGTTAGGTGATTTGTGAAAGGTCGTAGCACTCATAAAGGATGGTCTCCTGCATGCCAGCTCAGGCTTTTAACAGAGATGGTGGAATTGGGAATTATTGTTGGGAAATGAAAAAGTGGGTATGGTTGAGGTCTTAACCCCTCTTGTTTTTCCTGGTCTGGAATTTGCCTTCACTGGACTCTGGCTCTTAAGTAAAGGTTTGAATATCAGCTGAGGCCCACGTACAAATTAGATTGTTATGTGCCAATTCCTACTCATTGGTTTTAGAAATGAAGTTTTTAAATTTTAATTGATTTCTTCTTGGGATTGTTTTATGTACATTTTATTCTCTGATTTAGAGCTGGAGTCCATTCTAGTTTTTCAATAAATATTCGTCGAGTACCTACTATGTGCCAGGAAATGAGTTAAGGGATTTCACATGTATTTTCTCATTTAACCCTCATAACAACCCTATACATTATGGTTAATTGTAAAAAAAAAAAAAATGGAAATAGAAGCTCATAGACATTGAGTAATGTACCCAAACCTATTAAAGATCATCACGAAATTACAGGTAAATCTCTCTTCGATAGTAATACAAAAACCCAACAATATATCAGCAAACTGGTCCAGCAATAGATAGAAAAGATAATATATCATGACCAAATTGGATTTGTATAGGAAATCAACATTGGTTTAACATTCAGAAATTTGCCAATGTAATTTACCAAATTAACATAATAATGGAGAAAAGTCATATGATTCATTTAACAGATAAAGTACAACATTTCATAAAGTTCTATACCATTCATGATTTAAAAAAAAAAACCTTTTAGCTAACTAGGAATAAAAGGACACTTTATTATTCTGATAACAGGAATTAAAAGAAAATAATCAAGATCTATAGTAAACATGTTTAATGGTGAAATTTTGAAAGTTTTCCGGATAAAATCAGGAAGGAGACAATGATGCCCCCAACACCACTTCTCTCCAACATTGTTTTGGAAGTCCTTGCCAGGAAATAAGTCAAAAAAAAAAAAGCAAATGAATGGAAAAGAAGAAATAAAACTCTCATTATTTGCAGATGACACAATTTTGTACACAGAAAGTTCAGAGAATTCCACTGACGTGGGATTTGAATTATTAGGTGAAATTAGTAAGGTTGCTTGGTAGGTACAAGGTCTGTAAGGTCAATGGTCAATAGGAGCAAACAATTAGAAAACGGAAATTAAAAAACATACTGTTTGCAATAATGTCAATAACATCAAATATATATTAGGAATAAATTTAAAGAAAGGCATGCAAAACCTCTATGTTAGGTCTACCTCTTCAGTATGTAGAATTTCATTTAATACTGTTTTTTTGTCTTCTGATAAGTCTGGTGTGGTGTGCTTGAGAGCCTCTTCCAAAGTAGGGGGTGCAGTCACTTGGTTGCTTGAGAGTGGGGCTCTTAGCTACTTTTAGTCTTCTCCTTCTCAGCCTCATTCCTTACCTTATATATTTGTTTTCCGTTTTTGTTTTTTTTTTGTTTTTTTTTTTCCAAATTCAATTTCTGTGGTTCTGAGGTGCAAATTGGTTTGCTTCTTGATGACTTCTCTCTCTTCATGCTCAGTTTTCAGCTTTGCTTAATTATAGCTTTCTCTATATTATTAAATTGGCTATCACTTCCATTTTTCCAATGTCTTATTGATATCCTTGTCTGACGTCATCCTCTCTTCTTTTTGTCCTTACGGATCCACACTTAAGAAAATTCTTTTGCTGTCATTTTACTAGAGTTGAAGGAACAGATGGGTTCAATTTGCCATGTTTAACCAGAAGTTCCACAGGAAGTTATGAAAGCAAAATTCCTGGGCAGTGTTTGTTTTGTTTGAGTCTGGTACAAGCCACTGAACACCTACCATCCAATACCCTGCGTGTTTTTTCACAGTTCTTTTAGCTGCTCCCTCATGGGCTTTTGAGTTTGTTGCGACTAGACCAGGTGATCTCTGGGGCTCAATCCAGCCTTGAAAGCCTGTCTTGACATTGTATCCCAAAGGGTGTTTCAAGCCATGAGGATCCAGAGTTGACTGACAGGAAGGAGACTGCAATCCCCGAGTCCCCAATTCTCCACTTTATTCATTAGGTTTTCTTTTGGGGCTTGGAAGAGCGCACACTCGCTTGAACAATGCCATTAATTAACGCATATTCTAAATGATTGGATAATCCCTAGGTAGCTTGAGTTCAGGGAGCGAAGGGATAAAGGAAACGGGAATAGATGCAGAAATCTAGATAGAAAATTCTCTTCTCTCAGGCTCATCCCATCTCCAAGCACCTGATAAAAACAGTCTCTTTATCCTGTTACTTGCTGAGTGAATGGCTCTCTCCCTACCTTTTCGTTGCCTTTCTTCTACCCCCAAACAACTGTAGTGTCTCCTAACTGTGAGGTTGTGGAGTACAGTGACCAAGTGTTGGAATGTCTGTATTAAAATCATGCTTCTACCCCTTACCAGCTCTATGATTTTTGGCGAGTTAATTTATCTTGCTGTGCCTCAGTTTCCTCATCTTCAAAATGGGCCAGTAATAATGCCCACCTTATTTGGTTTTGTGAGTTTAAATATATTAGTATGTAAAAGTACTTAGAACTGTGCCAGCCATGTATTAAGCACTAGATGCACATTAGCTGTTATTATTATGTTTTCTTTTTGGCAAATGAAGTTGAAATATATAGTCATTACACTCAAGAGTTCTCCATCTACATGAATAGGCAAGATAGACATAGCCTAGTGTGTCGTGAGTGTGTAGGATGCTATGAGGAAAAAGAGGGACAGTCACTAACTCAGTGGGGATTGGTGACTGGTGCTTGTGGGAAGGGAGTGTGGAGGGGGCATTTGGGAAATTATCCTAGAGCAGGTAGTGATCCTTAAGTTGAGCCACAGGGGGAGAGTACGAGTTAGTCATCACCATAAAGTAAACACTGTGAGGGCAGGAGCTTATTCTCAATACATAGAACAGTGCTTCCCACATAATAGGTGTTCAGTAATTATTTGTTGAACGAATAAATGAGTGATAAGCTGGAAGGGTAGCCTGGGGGAGTAAAGAATTTCAGACAGAAGAAACAGTGCACGGGAAAGCACAGGGCTCAGAGGGTACATGCCACAGGAGGTGTGAGGGCACAGTATGGCAGGAGCTCAGAGTCTGTTAGAGGAATGGAGACCTGAGAGTAGGCAGGCCCAGAACCAGCAAGAATGTGGAAGATGGGAAAATGCACTTTATGGGACACAAAACAGATGAACTCATTTCAGTAGCACATGGGTCCCACGTCCTCATTTTCTTAGACACACTGTTCAGTTACATTAACAATCCAAATAATACCAATCAAGTTTACATTTTTAAAATGCTTTCTACTCTACAAAGCAGTGAAATACTTTCACATGTATTATCTCTTTTAAGAATCATAGTACCTTTTGAAGTTGGTGATATCTCCATTGTATAGATAGGAAAACTGAGGCTCAGAGAGGTTATGGAATTTACAAAGGTCATTCAGTTAATAAGTTGCAAACCTGGGATTCAAAGCAGGACTTTGAAGAGCATAGTGCTTCACTGATTTTTGTTGTTGTTGCAGAAACATACTTTCATAATATGTTGAATAGTTTTAAAATAAACTTTGTCATCTAGATTAAGCAGTAGAAACAATATCAGTAATCCCAGAAGGTCCCCATATACCCCATTATGCTCTCCACCCCCTTCCTTCCTTTAGAACGAATTACTATCTTGACTTGTACAGTAACTAGTCCATTGCTTTCCTTTCTAGTTGTAGCACCTATAAATGCAAACTTGTTTTCTGATCAAATAGTCATTTATAATCTGGGCATTTTTCTATTAGCTTGTGAATTTCTTGAGGGACCATCTCTGTGGCTTAATGCATAATTATTCTTTTAAAAAATGTTTAGGGAACATCTCTCAAGAGCCCAGCATCTGGGTTCTGAAGAGTTAAATCTAAAAATAGGCCTGATTTCAAGTTGAAATAACATTATGGTCCTGGCTTTAGTAATTTGTATGATTTTTAATTAGAAATAAAGAACAATAACAGCAACAATGACCCCACATAGCTCTGAGATTCAACTGTCTCGTGTCATTTGCCTTTGCACAGGTATGCCTTCACCCTTCTTGCCTGGGTTGTCCTTTGTTCTGTGGTGGATGGCAGGGCAACCAGAACACCAGCTCCTTCTCATTTGACCACTTCATATCATGTTGGCAATTGAAATTTGTAGGTATTGTTCACTTCAGAAATAAATTTATTGTTCAGTGTTTCTCTAATTTGAGAATTCATGGGCTCCTGAGTAGATATCTGCATATTTCCAGCTTGAGAGATCCTTCATTAAGAGTAAAGCACTTGTAGTTCTGGGTAATAACTTGTTGTCACTGTGATCACTACCCAATTATATAACACTAGCACTGAGTTCTTATGGCAGTTTTCAGTTATCAGTGGCTATCCATGAAGTACAGAATAAACTTAGATTAATTTTTAAAGGTTTTCATAAAAGACAAAAATAGAAAAAAAAATCTTACAGAGAGCTTTGATTTCCTGAGGGCATTTTTTCAGACTGATGTACTTTGTCAAAGGAAAGGCATGAACTCCCATGCTGATTGGAATTAAAGGTAAACCCATGACCAGTCTGCTTTTGGATGCATCTTGATATCTTTAAAGTAGGTCTACCTTCCAGTTATTTTTAAGTTACATTCTTGTAACACCTGTTGACTACAGGGGAAACTGTTCTTGGGTAAAGGGTGGATGGTTTAGGATTGTAAATTGTTCTTGGATAACCATGAATAATTAATAGCATACTAAATTAAGAGATCTGTCTTTCGATCCCCAGTGGAATATTATTTTAGATTCCTATTAAATAATTGGGAGATGATCAGTTTTTTCCAGTCTGGTTGTCTGGTAAACCAAATGCTTAGTTTTTGCTCTGTTAGTTATTTCTCTAACCACTAAATGATCTCACTATGACAGTTTGACCTATTTCTATTCTAACATACGGAGCAGAATTAATGAGCTTCTTATGACTACTAGGAGGATCCTATCTAGAGAGTTGTGGGATTTCAGAGTAGAACAGAAAAGAACGAACATTTCTTAACTGGATTGTTGCAGTAATTTGTTTCCCTGCCATTACTCTTCACTTGCACCAATCCATTTTCCATATAGATCATAGCTGCTTTGTGCCGGGTTCCCTAGAAGCAGAGCCTGAGCTAGGCTTTGGGATGCTGGTGCAAGTGATTTATTGAGAGAGTGTTCTCCAGAGAAGGGGAGCAGGACATGGCAGGGGAAAAAAATGCAAGGACATGGTCTTAGCTAGAGCCCAGCTTCAGCTTGATCCCATGGACGCTCTGGTGTGGAAATGGCACCACACAGGTGGTCCCACCTGAAGTAAAAGGGCTAACCCTTGTACCCTATGTCAACCAGCCATTGGCTGTGGGCTCTCGAGGATAGTGGAGAGTGAGCTCAGGATGATTCTTCAAAGTAGGAGGCAGCTGTGAATGTTAGCAGCCAGCCCTCACAACACCGGAGGATGGGTGCTGTACTAGAAAAGAGTCTGGGCTGGGCACCAGCTGCATACATTACACTAGGTAAGCCTAACATGCAAATTTGGTGCTGACAAGTTGTAAAGTGACTTGCCTAGGAGCAAACATCTAGTGCTTTGCGGATATAGCCTGCCGGCATTCTTTCAAGTTTAGCCTAGCTTATGTAGTATTTGGTTATTTGCCCAAGGCCATATAGTTTATAGCTCAAATGCTTCAGCTGAGATTAAGTTTTTTGGGGGTGTAGCAAGAACTCATCCCCAAACATTTCTCTTAATTCATGCAGGCTGGTAGTGAGACGCTCTGGGACTGGACTGGCTAGTTATAGCAAAGACTCCTGAGGAAGGTAACCTGTTAATGTCCAAAAGACTCTCTAATCCAGTAAATTGGACCTAACAATGATGTCTCTAGAAAATGATGTTCTTATAGTCAGGTGGATAATAGAATAATTCTGGAATGGGACACAAAGGGCCCAGGTATTATCCCAGACTCTGGAGCTGTGTTAACACAACTTATCTAAACCTTAGTCACTGAAAGCTTTGGAACTTATGATATGCCCTTGTCTTGGCTGGGGTTGGGCCTCAAAGACTTTGTTGAATAGTGTGTGGTGAGGCAGAGGAATTAAACTTTGAAAGCAAATCTTTAGTAAGAGGTAATATTTTCCATTTGAGAAGCTCAAGTGAAGAGTTGGGTCCCAAGGGGAGCTGTATTATTTTGTTACAAACTAGTTGTTGCTTTATTTTGTTGAGAATTAAGCTTTTTCCTAAAGTCGCTGAATGGCTTGAGGATTTTCATAGCAATTACAGATGTGATCTGTTAGCTGGTGCCAGATGAAAGGAGCTGTCCCTGTGGTCTGTATCCCCCTGTGTTTTATTGACTGGCAAATATGGCACAGAGAATTTCAAGTATAATGATTGCTCAGCCAAGCAGATCAAATCTCATTTCTTAAAAGCTGTTTTCTTTTGGAGCAAATACGTTTGTTCCTGACTCATTCTAATCAATGGGGCATCAAGTTGTAAGAAACAGATTAGAAATTATTTTATCGATACTTTTGCTTTTTTTTACCAAAGGTGAGAGTGAATTTCTCTTCACTGAGTGTTCTTTAGATATGAGTAAATTGAAGGACATTAGGAGCTTTGGGGAGAGTTGATTTGGAACCATCACAACCTGATTTTGCTGCTCTGGCTCGTAAACACTCGGGAAGGTGACTTATGGAGCAAAAGAGCAACTTCACTCTGTCTAGGGCAAAGTGAGCTTTTCTTTATGGTCCTGGCTGCAGTGATCATGGGGAGCTCTCAACTACCTGTGAAATGGGCGTCCAGTAGAGGTCTTAGGGCCTCACTGGCACTCGAGATCATGGTTCTGATGTGGGACTGCAAAGGCCGCTCTTTTAGCTCAGGTCCTTTGGATTTGTCTGATTCAGAAACCTTCATTCTTCCCTGGTCCTCAATCTTTCATCAGAAGGGAGAAGAGAAGAGTTGATTTCTGTTGAGTCCAAAAGAACTTTGTTGAGTATTCACAAGAGGGAGGTTTGGGTGAAGAACAGAAAAACATTTATTTCCCTCAATTTCATCTTCCTCAGGGGCTGTCCCATTCCAATTTCTAAATTGTTTAAAATCTTAACATTGAAAATCATATTTAGCATATCTGTGGCCCTCTCTGTTTTTTGTTCTCCTAAATGGTTTCTAAAATTATGCAAAATGAAAACTTTATGTACACTATTAGCAAACATTAATTACTTAGCATGGCACTGTCCTAAGTAGCTTTAGATGCTTTACTTCATTTAATCCCCAAAAGAACTCAATTTATTAGTTTATCATAACTACTTAGAATTTACACAACCAAGAAGTGTTGGAGCCGAAATTCACACAGAGGCATATCACCGGGCACTTCAGGGTCCGTGCTCTTCACCATGAAGCTGCACTACCTCCCAGCTCACTGAGAGTGACAACATACCTTATCAGTGAGCCTGCTCTGGGACCCGGCTTCATGGTATAGTAGGACCCCCACCCCTAACCAAGACCTTATTGTGGGACCACCAGGGTGAACAGAATTGGCTGTCAGCATCAGGCAACCCCACAGAGGTTCCCTTCTGACATTTATACTACCCCATATGATATGCCCCATCCACTGAGAACAGGCCGTAGAAGACAACTCTTAAATATAAGAGAAAGATGCACATTGGCCTACAAGGAGCACTTCACGATAGAAGGAAGATAATTCTTTATCATGTTGGACTTGTGGATTACCTCTCTCCTCTTTTAGTTGTAGCTGCTTAGACCTCAGAGTTCTGGAAGTGGTAGATAACCTAGAACTAGTGTTGAAAGAAGTACCCTGCTTTCCTTTTCCTGGATGCCCACACCGTGAGCAGCACAAGAATATCTCTCCAATTCTATAAAAATATTGAGATGTTACAGATGTACTCAATTAAGTTGAATCAGTATCCTATAACTTGTATGTGTTTGATATGGACTGTTTCGTCGATAAGCATCACCCTTGCCTCACATATAGGTATTAACATAAAGATAATAAAGCAGTAGTTCTCAACCCTGGATACACATTAGACTCACTTGTACAGCACAGCAATACCTGGGCCCTACCTTGGACCAATTAAATCAGCATCCCTGGGTGTGAGGCCCAAGTATCAGTACATTTTCAAAGTTCTTGGATTCGAAGGTATCTAAGGCTGAGAAACACTGGATGAAAGCTAAGTCATTTATAAAACTGTGCTAATAAACCGTACCGTAAGTAAACTATGATACATGGGGGAGCTTAAGCATTAGTATCAATTCAGTTGACCAGCTGAGAAGAGGTCTTGGTGGTGGCAGTCAGATTACCCATAATGAAGCTTTGTGGAAGCAACGTAAGGGAAAGGTTGAGAATGAAGGATAAAACGATTGTCTGGCAGACAGTGCTGCAGTGGGTTTGAACTCTAGTGGAATAACTGGTTGGGACTATGCAGGGGATTGTGTCAGGTGGCTATAGTTCCAGCTAGGTGGTAGCATTGGTGGTGTTACTGTGCGAAGTTTTGGGGGTGTAGAGGTACAGGCACATAAGGGTGTAACAGCTGTTGGATTATGACAGTCTTATTGAACAAGATCACAGCCCAGGAGATGTAAAGGGTAGTGGTAGCGGCTCCAGGCCAAGAGCAGTGTACATGGAGCTAGGAAGAAATCACAGGCCTCATGGGTTTCCAGGCAGGTCAGACAGATCTAAAGACTTCTGTTACCAGAATCCCTATTGGATACTGTCTTTTGCTTTTAACTGCTTTAGGAAGGCATCTCTTCGGAACATTTAAAACTACATGTGCAAGTTATACAGTGATAGCAAATTGAGGACACTGTAGAGGATGCGTATTCAAAGTGTTTGAATGCTCTTCGTAATTTATTTACATGCAACCTCTGTACTATCTTCCCCCAACCCTTAACAAGAATAACAATGCCCTATAATTAGCCCAGAATTACAGCCCAGGAGAAGGCAGACTTTTGGAAGATTCGTAGAAGGAAAACAGGAGGGGAAAAAAACTTCTATCCCTGAACCTAGATCTTGTATCTTAGGGAATCCTGACTTGTTCAAGCAGACAAAGGAATGAAACAGTCCAGAGATGTGGCTGGGCTCTGTCTGTGGGATACTGGCCCATTGAAACACTTGCTGTGCTTGGAAACTTTTAGGTCTGAGAAGTCCAGAGAGGGTAAAGCAGGCTCCGTTGCCATTTCATGATGTGGTTCCATCTCCCATCACCACATCACCATAGCTCATGGGGTGCCCTTAACAGACTCCAGTACTTCCCCTCAAGGAACCCACAATCAAGTGAAGTGAATAGAGAGTGTACACAACCATCTATAGGACAAAGCAGGTTTGTTCAGTAAGGTAATACGTCCTCACGGTAATGCATCCTTACTATGTTGTTTTGAGAATCAGCTAATGTAAGTATAATGTGCAATAACAGTTAAGGTGTTAGTATTATCACAATTCAGGATATTAAGCTATATTTCAGCTGTATTGCCATATTTTTTTATGTCAGAAACTGACTCTAATGCAAAATCACCTACGCTTTAGAAATGAGATGAAACCTGCAGGAACAGAAAGTTCTTGAGCATTATGCCAAGAGGATTCCATTACAATATTTATACATGTTCAGGTTTAAACTAGCTCCGTTAGTATAGTCTTCTTCCATGCCTCCCTCCCCAAGAAAAATGATGAGACCAACTTTGACATATGGAAGAATTTCGCAGTGCAAATTATTCTGGAGCAGAAAAACAAAACATGATTTGCAAATGCTGTCAAGGAAATATTGCTTTCCAAAGGCTACGAGCAGATCAGAGTACATCTCAGTGTATGAGGATTGCCTTGATGCTGTGCATGGCTGTGAGTGAGAGGACCATGGTGATGAGTGTGCCAGGTACTCTACCCATGTTCTCCACCCACGTGTTTTTCTGCTATAATTTTATAACCCCGGCATCGTCATCTTGAAATCCTCAAGAAATCAAACATTCCAGAAAACCAAATCCCTACATCTTTGTTTCCCATCATTTGTAGACAGGGTGACAGCTGGATATCAGTAAACATGTTGGTCATGCTCTCCCAAGAGCTGTCTCTTTTTGGATACACTACTGAATAGCCTTAAAAGCATCTTTAGAGGGAATGTTTGAATTATGAAGGCCATCTCATTTTCCCTGTAGGCTCTTTTAGAGTGAATCTCTTCACAGTTTACTGAGTGGGAAATGGCATTAGAGCAAAGGAGAAACAATGATGCTTTTATCTTACAGCACTTACAGATAGATGGACAGTGTATGGGGGAAAGGAATCAGTGCCTTGGTGACAACACTCAACCAGTGTTGTGCAGCCACACTGAAACAGGGACCCAGATACACAGCAGAACAATTTTGCTACAAAATAGACAAGAAGCCGAATAGTGTAATGCAAGGATCTCCAACCCCCAGTTTTGGACCAGTACTGGTCTGTGGCCTGTTAGGAACCAGGCCACACAGCAAGAGGTGAGTGGCAGATGAGCAAGTGAAGCTTCATATATATTTGCAGCCACTCCCCAGCGCTAGCATCACTGCCCCAGCTCCACCTGAGATCATCAGGCATTAGATGCTCATAGGAGCACTGGTCTCTGGTGCCAAAAAGATCGGGGACCACTGCTCTTGGGGATGAGGGCAATAGTCAAGTACATTGAGCTGGTGTATGTGGAATGCTGTATGGAGCTGTACACAGAAGAGAGGGGTGGCCTCTGCATCCTTTTAGTGGAAAAATGTATGCTTGTTATTAGGATTTTGGTGATATGTGATATTATGAAACCCTATTATTATCTGCAGGGACTTCTAGGATGAGTTCAATGGACTTCAGGCTGGGAGCTATTGCTTTTTTTATTGATGAGGAAGCTAACTTCAGGAAAGGGGTTATGATTTTACCCAAAGTCACATTGTGGACTAGTTCAGAACCTGTTTATGAACTGAGACCCACTGACTCCAGGACAGAATTTCTTCTGCTCTACTTCTTTCCCCCTAAAAAGAATTCACTCTCTTCCCCTCATTTGTAAAACTCTACAAAGGACAGCAGAGGACTGTTAAAATTTTTTTCACATTTTTTTGATCTAGTAGGCTTTTATTCAGCAATTCATGAGTGGGGCAGCATCCAGTCTAGCAGGCAGAAAGGAACTCTGAAGAGCTATGCAGGTTGAGAGATTTTCATAGACCAACGTGAGCAGGGACAAGAAAGTTACGTTGGTCATTTGCTGAATGATTAAAGCGAGGTGTTTTTCCTTATTTGGAGCAAGGGAAAGGCTTAGAACTTGGTCATGTAACTTGTGCTGAGCAGGCAAGTGCTATTGGTTGACCTAGGCTTACCTTTTCTGGGAGAAGTGAGCGTAGAAACTTAGTTAAGTTTTAGTTTCCCTGATTTGGGGCTTAGCATGAGCATCTCCATCTTGGGCTTAATCTGGCTACACAGGACAAAAACCTTTAGTCCAGAATTGTCCATTTCAAGGAAGAGGAACTCATTCAAACAAGCTCAAGACCTAGGGAAACTCCTGATGATGGAATTCGTTTTCTCACTGGGCTTAGAGGAGACTAAGGCTGTTCGTCTACTCTGTTTTCTGCACTTTGCCCTTCTGAGCATGTTCCTACATCTATTTACCTAGAGTTTACCCTGTTCTCCACTAGGGGGAGCCTCTTAATCTAAACAACCCCCAGCTTGGTTCCTCATGGCTGACTGGTGTAGTCTGTCCTTATTTAGTATTGCTGGTCATTGGGTTAGGGGTGGGATTGGGCACTTGGGGTCAATGTCCACTTCTGGCTTGTGGGTGGGGCAGCATCTTTAAAAAGTCTGTGATGGAGATCACTATTACAAATGCCATATGAGTGTGGCTGTTGCCTGGCTTGGTGCAGCTCTTTTAAGAAACTGTCTCTGCCTTGACAAGATACACCATATTACAAAGATCCCATTTTGTTTCCTCCTATTTCTATAAACCCTGTTATCACAATTTGTCATTCCTTTTGTCACTTAATCTTTAATTCAGCTCTACTACCCTTCAGCTTTATCTCTTTGATACTTTTGTCTCTCCTTTTTGGATTAGAATACCTGGAGGGCCTTCAGGGACATACGTTTATTTCATGGCTCTGCGTGGTCCCTGGAACCTTCTCTTGCTTCATGTGTCCAAAGACCAGCACTAGCCTTGGTGTGTTCTGGCTTTGAAAGCAAAGACTAAATAGCCATGCCTGGAATGATGGTAACCAGATGGGATAATGCTGGTGATATTTGTTCCAAGGGCCCAACTGCTTGGCTGGTGTAAATGCTACGTGATGTCCATGAACACGATGACTGCCTGGGCTCCAGGGCCAAATTCAGCGCTCCAATTCTTCCTGTGATTTACCCTCATTGGGCATTATTGAATCACTATAATCAGGATAAGGTACTAATACTTGGCACTGAAATGAAGAAGCTTTCCTAGCCTAGCCTAGGGAGTTTATTAACTGGAGGAGAATCAGTGACAGGCTCTTTTTTACCCAGGGCTTCCTACGTAGTTTCTCCTAGGCCATACCATCCATGATCAAGAGCTTCTGCCATCTTGGAATGGACATAAAAATTGCTTTTTGTTGTTATACATCCTAGATACTTATTCCTCTTTTCTACAACCCAGACCTGCATCCTTTATGTTAAGGTGATTATAATCTGGCCTTTGGAAGATGGAAGAACAACTAATGACAGCTATTTGAGAAAGGCTGACTTTGGAAAGCTAATAGCTATGATGTTGTTAGACTCTTTACTGCCTTTAGGGACATATTGCCATTCTGTGTTCACTTGCTTAATTATCACTAAGCAACCCAGTTTATTGTGTCAAAATGTTCCTTTGCTTTCTGTTTCTCATTTGTCTTTAACTTTCTCAATTTTGATAAACTCTTCAAAACATTTCCTGCTAAGAATTCAGTTTGATTACTGTAGATTAAATATCTGGGTTTGGCTTCAGAAGATCTGGGTTCTTAGCCTTACTTGGCTGCTAACTTAGTGTGAGCTTGGACCATCCTGAGGAGGATGGGGATAACTAGCTCTGGCTATCAAAAGAGAAGACTTACCAGAAGTCACTTTACTTTTATGATACTTGTAGAGTGAATGTTAAATGAATTTGATTCCTGTGAAAGAAAAAAAGAAAGTCAACAGGTCTTCTGTATAAAGGGCCAGATAGTAAGTATGTAAAGCTTTGCAAGCCAGACAGTCTCTGTTGTAACAACTCAACTTGGCCGAGTAACGTGAAAGCAGCCCCAGACACAGTACATAAACAACGAGTGTGGGTGCGTTCCTATAAAATTTCATTTACAAAGAAACAGGCCTTGAGCTTTAAAAGTCTATGATGGTTTTGGTCCACAGGCTATAGTTTGCCTCTTCCTGCTTTAGACCCATTCAGTAGCTCTGAATTCTGAATTCTGATGTGTCAGTCCTGTAAATTATTATTTCAGGAACAGACCCTGCTTGGCCTTCTGTGGTGAGAAAATGGGAAAGTCCATCTCTGTTATCCTTTCTTTGCCCTCCAGATGCAATGTCCTCCCTTCTCTATGCTGTCAGGTCCTTGGAGGCTGATGCTAGATGGCTTTATCAAGCAAGTCCTTTTGCCATCTGGCTTCTGGTTGATTTCAGTGTCTTAGAAACAATGGCAAGAATTCAGAGCATGGAAGGAAAGTTGGGGTGCTTATTCCTGCCCCCTCTCTGCTGGCAGTGATTTGAGGAGACTGAGTTCCTTTCCAGTAGCCCAGCTCACTGCAGCTTCCAGTCCTTTTTAGATCCAGGACGCTTGATTGTTTTTTTGGCATGCTCTTAGCTCTTTTCATACTGTTGTAAACAGTGCCTTTGTAAACTTGCTTTTCTTACCTGCTTTTACGTAGGGGCCTATCTGTTTTCTGCCAGGTCCTTGACTCAATGTACCATCAAAGGACAGAAACACATAGCAGGGGCAACTGCAACCTCACTCTATCCCCATTCCACACCTGCCTATGATCCCAGCTCTCCAGCAGCTTCAAAGCTCTTTTTCGGTTGAGACTTTGTGTTTTCTCTTTTTCTTGATGGGAAGGTCAGATAAAAGAGGAAATAAGTTACCCAAGTGGTAGGTTGACAAAGAAGTGAAAGATTCTTTTTGTTTCTCAAATTCATAAAAAAAGAGAATGGTATCAGATTTTTTTGGTTTTAGATTCAGCCTTTTCACTCAGTAGCCCTGTGTTTTGGACAAATCATTTAACTTCTTTGAGCCTCAGATTGTTTATCTTTAAAGTGAGTATAATACTCCCTGCTATATAAATTTGTATATTTGGTGTGACTACAACTTAATAAAGAGGAAAAAATCCAACAAAACTAATTCATAGTACATGAAATACTATTTAAAAATCTTAAGCACGAAAATCTATAGGTCGTCTTCTTCCTCCTTTTGTTTCCCAAATTTAATAAAGGATTATTATTTTTATTAGAAAAAAGGAATAGCATAGGCTCTGTCAGACTCCAAAGTGGCGTAAGAAGTAAAACAAAATTTCATATTCATTTTTTTTTTTTTAATGCCTACAGCACCTGGTCTTCCTAGGTGGTCTCCCATGCAAATACTAACCAGTCCCGACCCTGCTTAGCTTCCGAGATCAGGCGAGATTGGGTACATTCAGGGTGGCTGTAGACTTAATGTTGTATTTGAATGTACTTTGAAAACTGCAAAGTGCTGTAAGGATTAGAATTACCGTTATTTATTTACCCTGTGGGTTTGAAACACTGTGGTTTGTTGGGTCTCCCTTTGTTTGTCCAGAGGTGGCTCCTTTTGCCAGACCTGGGTCCCCAAAGCTCAGGGAGACAGTACTAGAGATTGGCAGAGACCCGATGTTCTATTTCATTTCTGCAGTACTACTCGCCACTCAGGCTGACCCTTTCTCTTGGTCTGTCCTGATTTCTACACCTCTTATTCCACCAGTGCCCTAAAGGATTCCAAAAGCACCTTCCACAGGTCCAGACTCCAAGGTCTTTTTGCCTTCTGCATGAGCTCAGACCCTGCTAGACAGAAGTATCAGGCACCAGGCACCAGTCTCTCCTGTGCTGAGCTCTCCCTGCGTTTGTGCCTTGGCACTCAAGCTTCTGAGGTAGGATGAGAGGATGGGGCACCATGGGCATTTTTCATTGTGCATTCTTATACACTTTTGGATAAAACTTTTCCTTTGGGCCTGTACTACGTGATGTGTTTCAGTATTTGCCTTCACTTACACCTCCCAAAGAAATGACTTTCGTATTGGTGGCCCTTGGAACAGATTTTTTCATTATATACACACATGTACAGATAAAGTAGAAGTTCCATTTTCCACCCTTCTCAAAGTTAGCTACTATCATGAAATTGGTTTTATCTTTGATATTACTGAAATGTTTTCTGATTTAGAAGTGATAGATTGCATTTGTATTTATTTAATTGTTGTCATTAACAATTTAAAATAAACCTTTTTATTCAAGTGTAGCATACTTACAGAAGTTGTACGAATCCTAAGTGTATAGCTTGATCAATAGTAGTGTGTGGGGGTGGTGGTGGGAGCAGTCCACCATAGCTTCAGGTAATAAGAGGGGTTTATTGTTTGTAGAGAATTTAAAAACAAAAGAAAAGCAGTCAGTCTGCTTTTAATTATTGTTATGCACTGTATATTCTAAACAATGTCAGTGATAAAACAGTCACCCCTGCTGGGCAGACCACTCCTATGGCCCCCACTTTGGCATACCTTTTCAGCTTGATAGCTGTCACACAGTGAACACATCCAAGAACCACTACCCATATCTAGATAGGGAATCCACCCCGGAAGACTCATCTGTGAGTTGTGAGTCTTAGGATACGATAGATCCATTGTACCTGTATTTTAATCTTATGTAAATGGAATCATATAGTACGTACTCTTTCAAGCTTGGCTTCCTTTGTTCACTGTTGTGTCTGAAATTCATCCATACTGTTGTGTATAGCAGTAGTTTGTTCATTTCTTTTGACGTATCATATGTCATTTTATGAATATACCAACATGTACTTATCCATTTAACATTAAGGTTGATTCTCTCTGGGGGCTATTATGGACAATTCTACTGGGAATGTTCTTGTATGTGATGGTGCATGTGTGTAGGCATTTTATTGCCCATATCCCTAGAAATGTAAGAGCTCAGTCATAAAATATGCATATGTTCAATATTAGTGGATTTTGTCACGTTCTTAAAATGATTATGTCAGTATACATTCCCACCAGCAATATATGAGAAGTTCAAGCACTTCACATGCTCACTGTGTAGTCAACTCTTAAGATTTTAACCAGTCCAGAAGAAGTGTAGTGGATCATATTGTGTTTTTTTTATGTGCATTTGCTTGATCTCTAATGAGTTTCAGACTTTCATATATTTATTGGCCATTTGGTTATCTGTTGTGAAGTACTATTTAAGTCTTTTGCTCGATTTTTTAATTGAGTTGCCTGTATAATTGGTTTGTAAAAGTTATTTATATAGCATGGGTTAGCTTATTTTAAAAATTTATATATAATGCCTTTTCTTCTATCAATGTTGTGTTTTGAAGCACAGCAGTTTTTTTTTTATTATTAGTTTCAAGTATAAGTATATTGGTTAGATATTTCAAGTATACAGTACATTGGTTAGATATTTATATAGTTTATGAAAAGATCACCCTGATTCCTCTATCTTCCCTCTGGCTCTACACATAGCCATTACCTTATTGCTAACTGCATTCCTTATAGCATGTTCCCCATCCCTGTGACCAGCTTATCAACTGGTAATTTGTACTTCTTTAACCCTTCACCTCTTTCTCCCAGCACCCCCATCTCTCTCCCCTTTGGCTGTCACCAGACTGTCCTCTATATTTGTGAGTTTGTTTTCAATTAGTTTGTTCTTTCTGTTCCTTAGATTCCATTTAGTAGTTTCTAATTTTAATATAGCTCAATATATCAATTTTTTTTTTCATTGTGGTTAGTACTGTTTGTGTCTTGTGTAAGAAATCTTTGTCAACCACTAAAGTTAATTCTCCTATGTTATGGCCTAGAAGCTTTATCGTTTTGCTTTTTGTCTTTAGATCTATAATCCAATTGGAATTGATTTCTATGTATGGTGTGAGATAGGGGTCAATTTTTTTTCCATGCAAATATCCAATTTTCTTAGTAATTGTAGTGTGATGATAGTAACCATCCTAATTTTGCTCCGAGTTTCAGAGGAAAAACTTTGAACAATTCACAATTAAATGCAGTGTTTGCTGTAGGGTTTTTGGTCGCTATCCTATATCAGATGAAGGTCCTTTCTGCTATTGGCTGATAAGTTAGTTTTTTTTTTTCATTTAAATCATGAATTAATGTTCATCATTTATTAAACTGATTACATTTTATCATTATTCTATTAAACTGGAAAATTATTTTGATAAATTTTCAAAATGTTAAACCAACCTTCCATTTTGGAATAAAACTCACTTGATCTTAATGTCGTATATTCTTCTTGTGTATTGTATTTTAGTTGTTTTATACTTGCCGATCCTGCCCTTATCCCCTTGAGGACAGGAGTTGGATACTGCCTTACCATCCTCATCCCGCCCAAAGTACTGAGCCCTTAGGAGATGCCCAATAAATTTATGTGGAGGTGAAGTACCATTAATCTAAGTAGAGTTGTTTTTCCTTCCTGAGGTTCTACCAGTGACTAATGAGCAGCTCAGGGATGCTAATGAAGGGCTTCCTTTGGTTGTCTCTTGTGAGTCAGCAAATGAGCTCTGTAACTTTGAGAGCCAGAAGTTAATTAGCGACTCAGTATAGACAGACTCTGATGGAAATAAAAGAATTTTGGTTGTCAGAGCAGAGTACTAAGAAATTTTGAAGGTGAGGCCAGGATTGAGATGGAAGGTGAAAAGCAGATGGAAACCAGAGCTAGGATTTATAAATAAAAGTCAGTGCTAAAGCTCTGTAAAGAAAACCAGTAGAGGCCAGGACACATGGCCTACACAGGAAGAGGAGTGGGTCCAATATCTGGGTATCACTGACATCAGAGGAGCTGTGGATTCATATCGCTTCCTTAGCAGAATAGAAGAGAGAAATGCAAGAGATGTGCGAACAGCTGAACCAGAACACCTGCCATCAGGTGATGATGGATGAGAGATTTTAGGTGTCTTATGCTCCTTGTTCATTTTTCTTTGAGACAGGATGGAAAATCTAAAATCCCATCTGCTTATAAGTTTACTACAGTAACCCAACGGATAAATAATTTGCTTGGCAATACCATGGATAATGTTCTCCAGATGAAGTCAAATAGTCTGTAGACATCAGGCAAAGAAGAAAGATTGGGGCCGGCCTTGTCGAGCTGCATAAGTGATGTGCACTGTAAGCACTGGACTTGAATGTGCTGGGCGTGCTCATGAGCCTGGGAAGGCAACTTCAGCCAGAAAAAGTATCACTCCCTTGGCTTAAGCATTTACCTAATTAGGAGAAATGCCAAAAAAACAGCCTATTGAAAGCTAAACTATTGCAAGACACCATGAGTAAAATATGCAAAATGCCACCAAGGCAGAAGTAAGGAAGCCTATAGAACAGGTGCAACATAAAACTAACCTGCCAGGGAGATTTAGTTATACTTCCTCTTGAAATGGGTGTAATTTCTCCCCACCCCCCACTGTAAAAGCTCTGTCCTCTTTACCATTTAAGACCCAGAGATAGATATTCCCATCTTCTCTCCACCCAGATTTTAATAGTAGACTGAAGATGGGTTCCTGGTTCAGGAAAAGGGGTTCCTGATTCTTCCTGGTCAGGTCAGGTGTTCCAGCCGTTCTGTATTCACCAGGAAATAGTACAGAATGGAATGACAACATATCAAAATTCTGCCTGGTTTAAACTCGTTTGTTTAAAGTTTAACTATTTGAATGAAACGTTCCTAATTTGCCATACTCATTTTTTTATTGCAACAATAATAATACAACATGATGCCAGGCTTTTGTAGCCTCGGGAAGGCCATGACTGTCCTCACAATTTCTGTGGATTCTCATGGGCCCACTTTCATGGTCCTGAGCTGCACTGAAGTGGTTGGAGGTAAAATGCAGCCTCATTACACACTCAGACATTCTATTTATACGAAGCTGTTTTGTTAGTAATTTTGCTACAGATATGAAGAGTAGTGGGAAGGGTATGATGGGGAGGGGCAGAGAAATTGTATTCTGTTACAGCCTCGGACCATCTCTCTGGC
Organism: Eonycteris spelaea; assembly: GCA_003508835.1. Lineage (NCBI taxonomy): Eukaryota > Metazoa > Chordata > Mammalia > Chiroptera > Pteropodidae > Eonycteris > Eonycteris spelaea. The sequence goes on along the minus strand of PUFA01000014.1, from coordinate 16,191,225 downwards.
CTTCTGTTCTACTCTCTCCCTCATGCTCTTCTTTGCCTTTTCATGCAGAGAAATTTCGTCCCCTTCTCTCAGCCCCTGGTGCCTGCAATATTCATGCTATACAGATAGTGTATTACTCGGGTGAGCTTCTTAGGGGAAGTTTTCCTACAAAAGAGTCTCTCCCTAAGACATCCAGTATTAGGACTGTTTAGACCCTTAGAAGTGGGTGTCATTTACCCTCGTTTTATACTTCAGGAGACTGAGGCATGGAATGAATTGCTTCCTGCAGCAGGGCCAGGAAAAAAGGTTGCCTAACTCCAAATATCATGCTGTTTCCACTACCCCATGTTGCTTTTAAGGGCCCCTTATAAAGATTTCAAAGCCCTTTATCTACATGATCTCTCCCATGGTCAGGTAGGAAGAGGGTGTACTCTGTCAGCCTTGATACCATATCGTTGCACAGTATTTTTGCCCCCTTTATTAAAGTCTGCCAATAACCCCTGTGAGTAACCCCTTGTCTGTGAGTAAACTCATTTTAAAAAAGAGAAAGCTGCAGTTTAGAGAGGGAAATGACTGAAGTCCCAACACTGGTAAAGATTATGCCTGAGTCTCCAACCCAGGCCTCTGCCTCTAAATCCTTCGCTCCTTGTACCTCCACATGGCAGAAGCTCAAAGTGAAGGGTCTGAGGTTTGTTGAATCTTGGTGATTTCCAACTTGTTTTTCAAATTGTAAAACAGCTAGGGATAATTATTTCAGTCACAGATGCAGGTTTATCCTGCACCTGTCCCCTGCCCTCCCCCAACCCCGTGCCCAGCTCAAGTCGCAGTCTGTGTCCAATCTCCAGAAGCAGTGAAGAACATTGCTTCCCTGGGCAGGCCAGAAGAGACCTGAAGTAGCTGGGCCTTCACATTTGTTTCTTTCCCTTCCCTTGGCTTTTTGTGGAGTTAAGCCTATCATTAATCAGGCTGTGAAGCAAAGGAAATATAAAAACTGCCTTGGAAAGAACTCATATTTATTTAAAATTGAAAAAAAAACCCCCAGTCCAGAAAAGACTGAAACATGTTTCCAATATACTGAATTTGATTATTGTGCTCTGAACAAGGGGATGTAGTCATTTAAAATTAAAGTTTAGATATTTGGCTTTAGAAACAGTTCATTTGATGAATCAATTGTTCTGGGAGGAGCCCCCACCAACAGCAGTAGTGAGGCTTCCTTTATCTTCTCTCTCTCCGTTCTGAGGTGCTTGTTAATTGTTCTAATTGTTCAGTGTCACTGTTTCACAAGGGCCGGGAAAGGGATGGAGTCTGAGAAGTCCAACACAGCCTCATCATGTGGGTTTGAACAAGGCTTCTCATCTGAAAAGGGAGACTTGTGTTTTTACTCTTAGAAGTGACCATCAGACCACTCTCCTTGCAGTATACTCCAGCCCAGTTGCTTGCAAATTCTCCAGATACTCTAGCCCAGTTGCTTTTGACTTCGGTGATATCAATCAGAAGCATAACACTTATTCAACAAGGAGCAAAGACAAATGCATCATTCAGACAGTAGTACAGAATGGAGAGTAGGAAGCAGAAGATATTATTATTGTTCTCCAGGGCAGCTCATAGAGGAGAAAACCTGGCAATGAATGCACAGGAAGCAGTAACTGGTGGATATAATCCTGGCAATATGAACACTGGGACATATCGTTCAGTGCTTTCAGTTGAATTGCAAAGTGTAATCCTAGCAGACGGGCGACTGCTGTTTCTATGAACTCATGCCCTCTCCTTCCTCGCACTGCAGTGTTCACAACAGAGTGCTCTTTCACCCTGTTCCCAAGTTAATTTTCCTTCTGCGTTGTTCTGATTGTGTCTTTTTCTTGTTTAGGAACCTGCAGGGGCTCCCTCTTGTCTAACAGAGTAGACAGAGTTAACTCAGCATTCAAGTTTGCTTACTGTCTTCTCCTTGATTGTTTTTTGACCCTTCGTTCATGCTTCCCTTCTTGCACCCTGCATTTCAGCCGATGGAACTATTGTGTTCCCCACACCTGCTTTCCCTCCTTTTTCAGTTCATGTCTTTCTTTCCTTCCAAAAATGTCCTAAATTCTGTCTTTACTGCCACTCTTTTCATGATTTTAGAACTCCGGTGAAATGATACTTCCTTCTTTTATTCCTTTCCTCCAACTAGACACTCCTTTCTTCCTCTTCTGGGTTCCCCACAGTACTGTGCCTTTCTTACTACAATACCTATCACCTTCTACTTTGTATTTAGTTGCTTGGTAGGGTTTCTTTTCTGCATACCTTACTTTATATGTTCTTGGAAGGAGGGGTGTTATTTCTTGTGTCTACTCTGGGGTCAGGCAGGATACCTTGGGCAGAGTAGGCAACCAAAAATGTTTGATAGTTGAATGAATGAATGAGAGAATGAATACGGTTTATTGAGGCAAGGGTTAGCAGTCTGTTGCCCAGGTTAGTACTCAGTTGCATTTATCTGTCCTTTTCTTCCTTATCTGTTTCCCCCTTTTACTTTTTTCTCCTCTACCTTCTTTTCTTTTTCGTTTCACCTGTCCCCAAGCCGAGCATACCCCATTTCTCTAGGAGCTGATTCCTGCTACAGGAGGAGTTTTCCATGGTCTAAGCAACTTGTAAATAAGAACAACAAAGAAACTGTAAACTTAACATGGCCTAGTATCAGGCAAGTAGGGATTTTTTTTCCATATGATGCTTATTTGTTTCGGCGATTACTATTTGAAAATACACATTCCCTCTCCCCTCTGGGAAATAACAGTTGCTCTCTCCTGGCCGGTGTCTTTGCTTACCTGCAGTGGAGGGTTACACGTGGAGGAGGCATGCGGGCACAGCACTGAAGAGCAGCTAAGCCTTTCTTCTTGCTAAGAGTCCTCTACAAACCCCACCTCCCTATGTGGGCGATTAGTGGACATAGTAGTCTAGTCTGTAGAAGCCAGGATATCAGCAAGGCTGTAGGGAAAGAGCACCTGGTTGGACTTGACTCTGGCTCTGCCACACACTGGAACTTGAAAGCATCTAAGGAGATCAGTTTCCTCTTCTGCACAATGGGGAAAGGAGTTGAATGAACTCTGAGATCTTTTCAAGATCAAATACTCCAGAATTCCTGTTTTGAGTTTCCAGATCCCTTGAAAAGACTGCTGTGAGGGCCAGCAGGTGGCAGCACCTGCCTCATACGGAGCCCGTAGCCTTGGCGCAGTTCCAGGGTCTGGACTGTACTGCTGTACAGCTGGGGTGGACATCATGCTGCTCTCCAGGTGAGACTCTAGTTACGTCCACCACAGGTTGTTTGCAATCTTCGGGGTCATGACTGCTAGCAGGACTGCCAAGCCCTGGCTACAGGAAGCACTTACTGCTGTTTCTCTGAGTGAGTCTGACTTCACCTGGCATGACACAGGCAGACCAGGGACACTCATCCCCGTTGAGGCCCCAGTGACCAGCTCATACCCGGGCAGCTCACGGAGCTCCTTGACGCAGGCTTGGGTCTCCCCCGGGGCAAGTGAGAGCTGCATCCGTGAGTAAGCGCCTGTGTTCGCCCACTCCATATGTGCACTCCTGTCAACCAGGGAGCCCTGTGCCGTCTCTAACAGCTGCATTTGCTCACAGCAAAAGTGGAAATGCCTGATGCCAGGCACGACTGAGCCAAGCACAGAGAAATTGACTTGGGGGCTGTCCATCAACTTGTGGGGAGCTTTTACTAAGTGGGGATGGACATAGACATCTAGAATGCAATGGAATATTTGAATTGCAAGGAATGTGTGAGATGACCTAGTTCAGTGGTTCTTAAACCTCGCAGGGCATCTCAAGGAAGCTGTTAAAATACACATTCCTGGGCCCAGCTCCAGCCTCACTGAGTAAGAATCTCAGGTGCTGGAACCTAGGTTTAACAAGCTCTTTAAGTATGTCTAATGTCGCTGGTCTGCAGAAAGGCATAGTAGCCACAGTCTAGTTTATAAAGTACATTAAGGGAGCTTATTAGAAATGCAGATCACTAGGGTGGAGTCCCCCACTCTTGTTTTAACAAGCCCACAAGGTACAGGGGTGGTAAACTCATCCTGATTTGCCTGGGACTTTCCTGGTTTTAGCACTGAAACTTTAATGTTCTGGGGCCTTCCTAAGTGCTGGGCTACCAGGATGGTTGATTCATTTTTGAGGTAACTTTTATGCCTGCTAAAGTTTGAGAGGCACTGGAAACAATCGTTTCCCAGTTGAGGAAATTGGGGCCAGAATGGAAGCAGTTTGCCCACGGACGTGCAACGAGTTAGTGGCAGAGATAGGATAAGGCTTCAGCCCAGAGTCCTTCTTACTCTTGGAAACATTTTGCTGTGAGTAGCTACTTCATTCTTTCCTAATCTCCACTAGGAGCTAACCCTGGAGGAACTCATTATGGAGTGGCCAAATTCAGGTGAATAATCTGTATTCTGTGGCCATATTGAGTGAGGTGTACAACAGTGACAGGTGCAGGTGCCATCAGATTTTAATTAATTCTTCTAGGGCTTCCTTGGCCCAGGTGAGGAAGGTGAATTTTACAATTTAATGCATTTCCATTTGGCCATAATCCCTGGGATAATAGCATTATGGAGATGGAGAATCTTTGAGAAGGGTTAGCAACCCAGAAGCTGTGGTCCAACCAAGTGTGGATCCCTGGCTGTTCTGCTACCTTCATGGTTCCTCCAGAGGCCCCGGGATAAGTTCTAGCTTGGCTTGCTTTGTTCTCTCACCATTGGATGCCAGTACTTGTCAGGCTTTTCCTAATTTCCACATCACATTTATTTATTCATTCCAGGGTGTTCATGCATTATCGATTAACTGGGAATGGACTGATAGGCTGGAAAGTTCTTGTAACATGGTGGTTCTCAAACAGGCACACAGCAGACTCACCTGGAGGGCATGTTAAAGCTTAGGTGGCTATTCCTATCTCCAGAACAGTCATAGACTATTACATTATGAGGTCCTGAGTGACTTTGTCATGTAGTATGCATTATTGATGTCACCAGTTGGCCTAACTGTATAAGGCAGGGCACTAGATGATTTCTAAGGGCTCTGCTAGCAATAGAAATGTTACTTATAAACAAAGTAGATACGTCTTTACATGTGATGTACTTTGTCATCACTGTTCCCCCTTCCCTAAGTGACCCTGTATGTAGGCTAATCCAACCAATAGAGAACAACTGTTTGGATGTAACAGTTTAGCTTCACTAACATATAAATATTTATAGGTAGGGAAGGAAAGGAAACTAATATTTATTTAGAACAAGAGCAGAAATATTAACATTTGCCAGCTATTTGTACTTAAAATCTCTTAATCTTGGTGTCTGTAGTATGAGAGTTTCCTGATTTCTGTCCTGTCTCCCTGACTTTCTTCTCAGCCCCCTTTACTAGCTCCTGCTCTTCCTGATTTCTTGGTCCCAGGCTTTCTGTCCCTGAGGAATATCATCTATCCCCTTAGCTTGAAACGTCCATCAATGGTGATGACTTCCAAATCACAGGCTCAGTGTGGATCTTTCCTTTTCATTCCTTTTAACTGCTGCATAGTATTCCACTAAGAATGTATTACTGGTCATCTGATCATTCTCCCATGGATAGATGTATACAGTTTTGTTTCTTTTCATTTTTTTTTTTTGGTACAGTGCCATGAAGGACATATTTGTATTGCTGCTGCTTCTGTGTGTGTGTGTGTGTGTGTGTGTGTGTGTGTGTGTGTGTTTAGTGTTACACATCTCATAAATAATGTCTAGGACAAATAATGGAATAAGAAGCATCAGCAGATAGGCATGTTTGTAGTTTTAACAGATACTGCTAATTGACCTCTAATGTGGTTGAAGTGATTTTTTACTCCCACCAGCAATGCAAGAGAGTACCTGTTTCCTTACATTCTTGCCATCACCCGATATCATAATTTTATTATAATATTTAACTTTTGGATCATCTGATGAGTGAAAAATAGTATCATTTAAGTTTGTATTTTCCTGTCTATTAGTAAGATAGAATGTTTTCTACTTATTTCCCATTTGTAAATCTTCTATGTACTATTTGTTTATATCCCCAGATAATTTTCTATTATGTTGTTTGTCCTTTTCTTATTGACTCTTAGGAGTTCTTGGTATATTCGGATATTAGTTCTTTGTTAATATATGTAAATATATTATCTCAGTTTTGTAACATTAATGCTATATTTTAGTATGTAGTATTTGGAAACATCATATTTATGTATCTCTATGAATTTTACTTTTAGCATTCTTACCTGCAAGGATGTCAAAATATTTTATTTTCTTCTACTTCTTTTATAGCCTTCTATTTTACATTTAGGTATTTATTTCATCTAGAAGTTATTTTTCTTACAGTGTGACATAGGTATCTAACTATTCTTCCTCTCCAAAGAGAGAACCTACTGCTCTAATACTATTTTTTGAGTAATCTATCTTTCTCCTTCTTATTGGAAATGCTTCCTCTATCATTTATCAGATTCCCATATATACAAAAGTCTGTTTCTGACTCTCTGTGTGTTCTGTTGATCTATTCCTTACAATGATAGATAGATTCTATTTACTTCTCCAGATCCATTCTTTACCCCCCTGTCACCCTGCCCACTCCCTTGGAAGCTGTATAGAATATATGGTCTCCTTAAATGGGACACTGCTACATTGGGGCTTCCAGGTGGCTGGCCCAATGAGGGATCTCCAATAGAAGATGGAGAGAATAAGAAGAGAGGAGGAGGGATATTTATTCCCCTGGCTCTCTTCCTGCAGGGTTGCTTTGGGCTGCCTGTGTTTCCTATGGAAGGTCTCACATCTTCTCAAGGTAGCCATCTCCTCCCACCTCCTTCTTTCTGGACTATAGATTCTACATTCTCTTCCTTTTTCCAGCTTCCGAATTCTGGTAATAGCTCTCTCTGTTAGCCCCACAGTTGCTTGCTCTGGGGTGTGGCAGTTTTCCTTGTGGTTTCTCTAGACCCTATCTGTATTGTATGTTAATAGCCCATTTATTAAAACCTGGAATCATCTTAATCTGAGTGTGCTGTTAGTTTCCTGCTGGGACCCTGAATGATACAGTCACAGGAGATTCTGATTGGGATTGAATTTTAAGGAGAAATAAAATAAAGTATTAAATATCTTCATCCATAAACACGATGGTCTCTTTATTCCCATCTTTTAAAAATGTCTTTAATTTTTGATTTTTTTTTCAAGAAAGGTTTCACATATTTTTTATTAGGTTTCTTAATAGGTAGCTTCTAGATTTTGTTTCTATCATGAATAGGATCTCTTTTATAAAATATTTTAAATTGATAAATGCTAGTTTATAGAAAAGTCATTGATTTTTATGTAGTGATATTTGCATCTGGATACTTGCTGAACTCTCTAATGAGTTTCAAACACTTTTCAGTTGATTTTCCTCAATTTTCTAGGTATATAATCTTACCTGTGGATAAAGACAGTTTTATTTCCTTTCAAATTTATAATAACTTTTATTTCTTTCTTGCATTTTTTTTTTTTGGTACTACATTGATAATATTAGTGATAATGAATATTCTTGCATAGTACTGAAAAGTCTTCACTAGATTAAAGACTTTAACATCTATTTCTCATTTGCTTAAACTTTTAAGAATAATGAATAGATGTTAAATTGTATCAAATGCTTTTTCAGCAATTTTGGTGATAATATTTTTACCTTAATTTTGGTTGAATTTATACATGTACACATGTTAAAAAGGAAAATGTTCTATATGGCTTCTAATAAAAAATAACTTTTCCTAATCTTAGCCTTCCTACTTCCCACTTCCCTGAGTCAATAATTTTCTAATTCTTTTGGCTATTTCCTCTAGGTATTTGCCTCCATAGTTTTTAATTATATGCTTATGCTGCATATACTTTTGAAAAATTTCCTCTATGAATAGAAAGTTATACACTATATCTTGAGTTTTTCAGGTCTTCTGTTCTGACATACTGTATAAATCATATTTTTCTAATGAAGTATAGAATTAATTAGTATTTGTATTCTTCCTCTGATTATGACCAAAAAATTCCTGTATTTGCTTCTTTAATATTTAAACCCCGTGTTGCTATTGGCGAGGATTTGGGGTCAGATTTTTATTAAAAACTTTTTTTTTTACAATCAATATTTACATAGACTTGACAGTAAGCATTTCTAATTTCTTTGTTTTATTAAATATTGAATATGTATAGAATTGTATATATTATAAAATATATATAAGGTACAAAATAAAAATACAATGAGCACATAAGTACCCAAAATCCAGTGTAAGGGAAAGAACATACAGTCCCTTGAGTCCTACTATTTTTTTCAAATCCTGGGTATACTAATTATTAATTGTGTGACAGTGGGAAAATTATTTAAACTTTTTGTGCCTCTGTTTCTTCATCTGTAACATGAGCGTAATAATACCTAGCTCAATGGGCTGTTATGAGTGAGCTAAAAATGTAGTAGTGTTTAGAATAGTACCTGGTATACTATATAAATGCTAGTTATCTATTATTGTTGTATAATATATGATAACTTTTTTATTCATAATGGCTTGTGAACATTTTTTACCATCTCAAACAGTGGTTCTATAAATATCTATGCACATGCACCCTGTACCACATAAATCATAGTGTATAAGTATCTTTAACTGTACAATGCCAAATTTTCTGTGGTGGTTATAATAATTTATACCTCTGCTAGTACTCTGTGAGCATTCTGTTTACTTTATATCTTCATTACACTTGGAATTAAGAGATTTTAAATGCTTGCCTACATAATGTCTATGGAATGGTATCTTTTTATGGCTTATTTTACATTTCTCTGATTGTTAGGGTGGGTGCTTGACCATCTTTTTATTTGTTGGCCATTGTAATCCGCTTTCTTTTATGTAATGCCTATTTAATAGTTTCCCCATTTTTTTGCTCTATTCTTTTTTCTTACAGAAATTTTAAAAAATATATTTGGAATCCTAATCTTAGTTACATGTGTTGTAAATTTGAAGCTTGTCGCTTTATAGTGTTTTGATAATCAAAAGTTATTCAGTTTTATGTAGTTGATTTATTAATTTTGTCCTATGATTTTTTGTGTCATTTTAAATAACCTTTCCCTCATCTCAAAAACATACAAATATTCTCCTATATTGTCTCTGAAAAGTTTGTTTTTACTACTGTGTTTTTAGTCCATCTAGAATGAATTTTATATGTGGTGGGAGGTTTTAGGTTCAACTAAATTTTTCCCATCTAGATGACCAATTGTCTCAGCAATATTTATTGAAAAGTTCAACCTTTTTTCTACTGATGTGCAGTGTGATAAATCAATTAGTTATCTTGACATTTTTGTCTTTTACTGTAATATTTTAGTCCTTTCATTTCCTGTAAGCACCAATTTATTTGGAAATTCTACCTTCTCATTTATTGCTATCATCTTATTTGTCTTGACTTTGCTATTTTCTTTCTCTTTGCATTCCTTTTGATAGAATGTAATTTCTCATTTCTCTTTTCCTCTCTGTACTATTTTTAGTAGTTTTCCTAGAAATGTTAACATACTTATCTAACTTATCAAATCTAAAGCTTGTCAGTATTTTTAAATCTTATTTAGGACCGTAAAATGATCTCAGAACAGTTTAACTCTGCTTACGTCTCCCCTGACTTATTTCTGTTTTTGTTGTGAATTTTAGTTGTTCTTGTTTATTTTTAATACTACAGAATAGTATTATATCATAGTGACCATATTTCTTCAGATTTACCTATCTATTTACCATATCTGTACTCTTTGGTTCTTCTTACATTTCAGATCACTTTCCTTTTTTGGAAGTATATGTTTTTAATTCTACTTAGTGATGGTCCATTGTTTATCTGAAAATGTATGTTTTGCCTTGTTTTTGAAAGATATTTTTAAAGTTATTTTCTAAATTAACAGATAATTTTCTTTAGCTAGTTGGAAATATTTGTTTCTTGTTTTCAGATTTCCATTATTGCTATTTGGAAGTGAGCTCTCAGACTTATGGTTATCCCTTTTCCATCAGTTTCTTTGTCTCTCTGCAGCTTTTAAGATCTCTTTATTTTTAGGAGTTTCCATTTCATTATGATATATTTATTGGTGAAAGTAAGTAACAGGGCCCCCTAGATTGAAGGGGTTGAGAAAAAACTCCACCTCTTGATGGGAGAAATATTGTGGTATATTTTTGGGTGCATTTTATTAGTCCACAAATACTTTTTATGTATTTTAGAAAAATATTAATACACAAATTAGTACAAAAATATTAGTACATACAAAATCTAAGGACAATATTTGGTGTGCAGGATGTAGGAAATGTTCTTAAATGTGACTTCCAAAAATAACATAACAGCAACAATCGTATATTTAATGCTTACTCTGTATTAGGCACTGTCCTAAGTGATTTATTAAAAACATTTTTAAAAATAATTTTAGATATACAGAAAAGTTACAAAAAATAATACATAGAATTTTAATATACCCTTCATCCTCTAAGTGACAAGATAAACCTCACATTTATAACACATGTGACTGACAAAAGATTAAGATTCCATATATATTTTTTAAAACTTCTAAACAGCTGTTTTCTCTAAATGGTAACATCTTACACAACTATAGCACAATTCTCAAAACCAGGAAATTGACATTGATACAGACTATTAATTAATCTACAGAACTTATTTGAATTTCATCAGGTTTCCCACTAATGTCCTTTTTTTTGGCTCATGATCTAATTGAATTCCACATTGAATTGGAACATCTCCCTGACTCCTTCAATCTGTCAGTTCCTTAGTCTTTGTTTGCCTTTCATGACCTTGACACTTTGAAAGACTCCATGCCAATTATTTCGTAAGAGTCTCTCAATTTAGGCTTGTCTGATGTTTTCTTTTGAGTAGATTGAAGTTAAGCATCTTTGTCAAGAACCACATCATATTTGAGGGGCATGGTATTGATTTGTGTTATTACTAGTAATGTTTACTTTGATCATGATTAGGATGTTGCCTGTCAGGTTTATCCAAAGTAAAAATCACCACATTCCCTTTATAATTAATAAGAATTACCTTATTTATTAATTTGTGATTAACAATCATCTTGTGGGGAGGTACTCACCTGTTTCTCATCATAATCTACCATACTGCTATTTTTAAAATTTTTGACTTTTTTTCTTTTTCTAAATTCTGGATGTTACAGATTTATCTTACAGTTCTCTAATTTTCTCTTTAATTATGTCTACTCTGTTACTAAACATGTCAATTATACATATATATTTTTCCCCCACTTCAATTCCCCCCCCCCCTCCCCCGCAACTTCCACCCTTGACCTGTGGATGTTGCTGTTTCCAGGTAAGAACTGGATCTCCGAAGGCGGGGCGTCTTTTTCCGCACACTCCCAGCCTGGCGCCCCCGCGGCCTGGCACCCCTGATGCACTCGGGGGACCTGGTGCACCTGGGGCATGGTCCGTGGCTCCACCTGGAGTGCGAACCCAGGACCTTCTGAAAAGCAGACATGTTAACTGCTACACTATGGGCCGCCCCCATCAATTATATTTTTAATTTCAAGTTTCTAATTGGTTCTATGAAGGAGTTACCCATTGAAAAAAATCTTATTTTTATTTTGATAAAATTTTGTATTTCATTTTTATGAGAATTTTAACTATACTTTTGAAAAGTCCTTTAAATTTTTTTCTGTTACTCTTTCCCTCACTTGAAAGTTCTTCGCTTTGTTGAAGAGTTACCTCTATGTTCACCTTAATCTGACATTTAGTAATTCTTTATTCTGGATTCACTTTCAGTGATAGCATTCTCCCCTGGGACAGGCTTGTTTCCTTTTAGATAGCTGGATGTCCTTTCAGCTGGTGGCATCAGTTGTTTTTGGCATGGCAGGTAAGACAACCTCTTGTGCTTCCTGGCTTGGTGACCCATCAATTTCCCATGTAGATCTTGTATTTTCTTCCCAGGCAGTGTCAGGATACACTGGGAAGCTTGGCTTATACCAAGCTGTACTATATGTCTCACAACTTCAGACATACCACAATTTTCTCTATTTATGTGTATTTATTAAAACAAAGTTTTAGGAGTTTGGAGTGGTAGATGGGAAAGTGAACACTTATGTGACATTTTGTATATGCTATGCACTCTTTTAAATTCTTAGCATATACGAACTTATTTATTACATACGACATTTCTATGAGGTAAGTACTGTTCCGTATTCCCCCTTTATAGATCAGGTAAATGAGGCACAGAGATATGAAGTGGCTTCCCCAAGATCACAGAACCAGAGTGTTGGTGTTGCTCAACCAACGTCTTTTAATTAGCCATAAATGTTCCCTTTGCACTCCCCTGACCCCCCGTCAGCCAGTGGACCCATCTTTGCAGCCCCAACTCCACAGGGCAACATCCCACCACTCAGGTGAAAGCCCTCGGTCACAGAGGCTGGAGTTACAAGAGCTGCAGTTCCTTTACTACTGATAAAATATTTGTGACCCTCTGGACACAATAGGCAAATTGGGTTTTGGACCTTCTTCTTCCTACTCTGCCTGCCTGCTTTAACCACTGCTCTAGGACTGTGTGTTGAAGTAAGATTATTATAGGAATCAATTCCCTGTGAGACCATAGGCAAGTAATATGTCCTCTGAGCCTACTTTTCCCACCTGTAAATAAGTAAAGGGCTGAAGGTGAACTGGAAGAGGGTAGTTTTTTTTTTCTTTTCTAGCCCTATGGGTTCTCTGAATTTATAACTCACATATGATCATATTTTTATCATTTTCTTTTATTGTATTTTGACTTGTTTGTGTTCCCTTTTATTTACTTTTATTTTTGTCTAAATCAGTCTAAAAATTAACTGAATACACATGGTAAAAAAATTGAAGAATATGCAAGTGCTCAAAACCATTGTTCTGCTTTCCATTGTACTTCTCCCAAATATCACTCCCTGAAGACAACCACTCATGGCTCTCTCTGGTTTTAGTTCCACTGGTGGTTATTTCTATATCTCTAAATAATGTGTATATTGCGGGTACTTGATGTGCTAGCTCCAGACATCATCTATTGGGCCCGCCTTCGAAAGATGAAGATATTGCTCACCCATGATGGTCTAGAGATGAGAGCGCTTGTCCTAGCTCTGTGATCTCAGCTAAATCCCAGAGGCACTATCTCTGCAAGATGGGAAATTGCCCCAGGATGACTGCTCTGGCACTTGGGGGGCCTCATTCATCTTTGTCAAGCTGAAGGTGGTAGCACAGGGAGCCACTGGAGACAGCTCATGACTGCACCCCAAGGAGGAGCTTTCTACTCTGGGCAACACTGGCTTGGTTTTTAAAGAGGTTAATCAAGGTGTGCAGTGATTGTCTTAGATCAACACACAGTTTATTGTTCCCAAAGGGCCTTGTTGCATTGGGGAGCCAAGGAACTGGAGCTATTTTACTGTAATTGATGGTCTCCTGTTGTTTTAGATAGTGGGAAATAGCAAGGTCACCTGGGATAGGAACTGCTAGGTGCCCAGAAGTCTCTGGCCATGGCCAGTGACAGGCACGGGAAAATTTGGGAAGTGACCTACATAATCACAGTAAGCTGTTTCCTCCATCCTGCTGGGGACCAGGAGAAAATCATTTGGCACCTTTGGGGTAGGAACAGTGGATGGGGGCTGGGAGCAGGTGGCTGCTTCTGACAATTAGATTGCATTGCAGGAGGCCGGCAGAGGAACGAGAGTCACAGAGAGGACAACCTTACAACTTCGATAATCCTAACAGGGTGAACTTAGTAGTTCACAGAGAACACTGTCACCTGTGTCAGCATCTACGCCTTCAAGGCTCACTTTGCCAATCTTTGGAGAACTAGGGAGTTTGACTAATACCACTACAAGATTGCCCATTGGCATCCACTTCTCCGTGATGTGAGTGCTCCCCTCCCTCCCAGCTCCATCATAGGTCCCCCTCTCCTTACTGTTGTCACCACATAGGGACTGCCATCCCATACAAAGTGATGATGGGACAGCCTTGTAGGCCGTGGTAGAGGGACGGCTTGGGGAAGGCCATACACCTCTACACTGCCTTGTACCTTCTGTCCTCAATCCCACCTTCATACATGGCTGAATGGCTGCTGGCAATAACTGCAGGTAATTATAGAGTTGGAGGAAAAAAGTGAACTAATGCTTGCTTTGATGTTTTTCATAGTTCTGGGTGGGGGAGGGGTGGGAGGGAAACCCAACCAAATAATTAAGCACTTCACAGGGACTCCGCTTGGGTACAGCCTGATATCTAGCTTTGCTCCCTGTGCTTAAGGTCTCTTTTCTACCTCTTTCCAAGAGATTTCTTCAAATATCCAACATGCAAAACCTTCACCTTTTAAAAAATTAAAACTCACACCTTCTGTCACTTTGATCTCACGCCAAAATCTTTTCACTATACCTCAAACCAGGGACATGATTAGAGAGGGTACTTGGATAAGATAGTTCAGGGTGAGTGGGCTTTGGCACTCCAGGGTCTGATACCCTCTGAGGATCCCTCTGTCATTGTGAAGGTAGGTCCCTTTACTTCTAGTCCTCAAACCTGCATGTGCACGCATGCGTGCACACACACACATACATATACATTGTCATCTCATAAAGACACACAGTACTTCTCTGAAAAAGTGGTGTAAAGGAAAAAGAAATGTTATATTCTACAGTATCATCTGCATATATTGTGCTTCCGGGAGCAGAGAGAGTGCTGTGTCAGTTGTTCATTGTTCATCCAGACATATAGCCTATCAAAGACCCTGGGCATTTTTTTTTTAAATCACTTTAATTTCCTTTGGTTAAATAAATTCTCAGGCATTGTATCATCCTCCTCCAAAATGGTATTGGTGCAGCAGTAAGATTTTCCACCTACATGAGCTCATCTGTTGTCATAACAATCCTGTGATGACTGTCCTATTACCCCATCTTAGAGATCAGGAAGTGGAGACTCAGAAGTTTTCTTGTTCTCTCAAGGTCAGGTGTGACTGAGCCAGGGCTAGAACTTATATTTGATAAGTCTAGGCCTACAGCTCTTTCTCCCACATTAAAATGTTATTGAATGTATATCTTGTTAAAACAGATTATTGCACTGGTAAAGAAGACATTAGTGTGAGGGTGTGCAAAAGACATGGGGACCTAGAACTCAAAATAGATCAAAGTATCACTAAGTTTTACTTCCCAAGAGAACCTAAGGAAGGATTCTATCTATAATCTTGTCACAGAAGGCCTTGTTTTTATCCTTCAGCTAAATTCTCTATCAGATACTTCAAGAGGATCTCAGTTTCTTCATTTAAATATAAGAAAGGTTGCGGTATGATCTGCCCTCCAGCATTCTATGGTGTAAAAAGCTAATATAACACATTATGTGAAGTAAGGAGAATGACTTCCTTGTCATTCTTGTGTTGACCCAGCCATGGTCATAGTAGAATCAAGCAGCAGCATAGCTGTCTTATAGCTGTAGTGCATTCAAGGTCACCAGGTTAGCCTGGTCTGGCTGCTACAGGGAAGGTAAATGCTTGATTTCATGATTGTGGAAGATGATTGGCCATTTTCAAGAGCAAAGAACTCATATCAAATTCTCTGTGAGATTAAATAAATATTCAAATGAGACAATTGGCATATAAAAGGTAGCTTAAATGGGTCAATAAAAAGAGCTGTGAGCTGACACTGAAGGATTCAAGAAGGTCGTGAAGAGGGGTCTATCATCTGCAATACTGATGAAAATTTTAAAAGGTCAGAAATTTGGTTATTACAAATAGACAATTATCTGTGAGAATGATGGTTGAGTACTTAAATTGAGATGAAAGAACAGGTTCATTTTGAGAGAACACGTGAGGAGGAAGGTTTCTGTGAGGATCGTGATGTGCATTTGATTAATGATAAGAAACAGCCAGGACTTGGCATTCATCTGGATCTCTCAAGGGAAGCTGGACACAGTAAAGGAATTTTTAGGAAAACAGTATCTGGTCTGGTGATATCTTCTATCTCTGGGTCATCTCTCTAGTCTACTTCATAGTGACAGTTCTTGATCTGGAAGTGCTCATAAAAAACAAATAAAAAACAAAACAGGGATAATATCTCACAGGTTGTTGTCAAAATAAAATGAAATTATGTGTATGAAAGGGTAAGGCAACTTGAAAAGCCCTCAGTAATGCTATTGCTGTGTTTTAGGGGGACTGACAAAGAAAGGGGGTGAGGAGACAGTGTGGTATCTTGGTGAGAGCTATGACTTTGTCATCAGGTGGCATGGGTTCTAACCTCTGCTCTGTCACTCATTGGTAAATCACTTAATGCCTGGAGTCTCATATACCTCATCTATAAAATGGGGATAACAAATTCCACTTGGACAGGTGTGTGACTTAAAGCCAAAATGAGTAACATATGGGAAGACTTTGCAACTACTAAAGCACTATATAAGTGTGAAGAATTACAAATATGATTATTATTGCTTTGGTCCCCATTTTATGGGATTGAAATTCAGTTGCTCCAATAACAGATGAGTGGGAATGATTACCCCCAAGTATACTTTTTTCTTTGCCATCTACCACTAATAAATATTTGATTTACATTTGAAATCTGGCGACCCTGAAATCCATTAATACAAATAAATACTCAGCATGCTGCAAAGCAAAATGTTTCCCAGAGCCTCCACCTGCTCTGTGTTGCTTGCCTTGAGCATGTGCTGACAGACCTAATTGCATTTGGTGCTGTCTATAATGACCCACCCATCAGTCAGTCAACAGCCTGGCACAGGTGGCCACTGTGCTTGAGCAACTTTCAGGATCCATAGGTAACTGCAGAGGAAGGACAAACTTTGTCCTAAAGAGCTAACAAGCTAAGAGTTTCTGTCATGGATGACTTATTTCTATCTGTCTAGCCTTCATATACCCTCCTGTAAGAAAACTTTCATTTTCCTTTTGTTAACCACCCTTTCCCCCATTTTTGCCACTGTGGTATTTGGGAGAGGCTGACTTCAGGCTCCTGCTTTAGAAGTAGGCACTCAGCCCAGGCCTTCTAACCAGAGAGAGCCTTGATGATTGGTTCTGGGAAGGCAAGCCAGTTTGGTTCATTAAATGTCAGGTCCAGAGCTCTTGCTAAGATATGGAGAAAAAAGTCTTTCCTGAGCCTCAAGATAACCATAAATAGTTCACTGGTGATAGCTTTGAGGACCTGGATCTAACTGAGCCTGAAGCTTACATTAGACTTTGAAGCTTACGTCAACCAATTAATTCCTTTTATTTGCTTATTCATTTGTTTGCTGTAGTCAGGACTGCAAATATTTATATTACTAGTTATGTCTGTGTTCAGTCCTCCAGTCTACATACTACTTATGGGTTACATCCTTGTGTCAGGCCCTGTGTAGGGAGTTTTCATGACCAAGATATGGGATTTCTCTTCACGGAGCTTGAAAACTGGTATGTTATACACAGATTATTAAAATACAATTTAGTAAATATAGTGAGTGATAATGCATGAAGCATGAAAAAACATAAAGTGGAAGCCCTTAACTCATTAAGAGTAGGTCAAGTGTGGAGTATCTGAGAGGGTCTTCTACCTTGAGGAAGTAAACTCTGAGAGGCTACTTAATGGTCGAGGAGGAATTGTTTAGGAAGTGATAGAAAGGAAAGAAAATATATGCTTGTTCTTACCTCTGAAACATAGAGAATGGTGTGTGTGTGTGTATTAAGGGTTGAGGACAAAAGAGGAATGCAAGTAGGTCCATGTTTTTCAAATGAAAATTCAAAATCTTACTGACAGAATAGTGAAAGTGAAAGAACAGTGAAAGTGATAGGATAATGGAAGGAACCAGGATGATGGGAGAAGTCCTTTCATTACTTTATTTTTACTTATTTTATTTTGTTTTTAAATTTTTATTAGTTTCAAATATACAGTACACTGGTTAGACATTTCTGTAGTTTATAAAATGAAACCCCTAATTGCTCTTTCTCTTCTCTGGCTCTCCACCTAGCCATTACATTAATACTGACTGCATTCCCTGTGATGTGCTCCCCATCCCCGTGACCATCTATCAACTACTAATTTGTACTTCTTTAACCCTTCACCCCATTCTCCCAGCCTCTCAACTGCCCCCACCCCCTCTGGCCAGCACCAGATTGTCCTCTGTATTTGCGAGTCCGTTTTTGATTAGTTCGATCTTTTTGTTCCTTAGATAAGTGAAATCATATGATATTTATCTTTCTCTGTCTGACTTATTTCATTCAGCATAATAACCTCCTTTTAGCTATGGGCTTTCCTTGGATTTTGACTTCATCCTGTAGGTCAGCCTGAAATGTATAAAGCAGGAGAATGTTTTGAAAGATTATACCAGCAGCTGTGTGGAGAATGGATCTGAGAAAGACACTCTTGGAGGGAAGGAGACAAGTTGATAGGCTCTTGCCTTAACCTTGGTGAAAAGCCTAATCAAGTGTGGAGACACTAATATACGTTAAAGAAATATTTTGCAGGTAAAATTTATAGTATTGGTTTCTGGATGTGGGGGTGAGAAGAAGAAAAGAGGTTTTTTTTTTTTGGCTTGAGTGGCTAGTGAAGGTAGATGACCAAGACAATGATTTTGTTTGGACATGTTGAATTTGAGGTACCTGAGGGACGATTAAACAGACACACTCAGAAGGGAGTTGGATATATGTATCTATGGCTTGTTAGAAAGGTCTAGGTTTGAGAGAGACATTTAAGAATCATCAACATGTAGTTAAAATCATGATACCATCTAAGGAGAAAAGTAGGGTACAAAAAGCAGAGCATTTGGGAAGAACCCTGAGTATGCCCATGCTGAAGCATTGTGCTGGGATCAAAAGAAACCTCAAAAGAGACCCGGAAAGAATGGTTGGAAAGACAGGAAAAACCCCCCAAAGTGTGTGGTTTCCTAACAGTCAAGGGAATAGAGCTTCAAGATGGAAGTAGTGATCATCAGTACCACATGCAGTGGAGTATAGAAAAAAATTATGGTACCCAAACAACCTATCATATTTGAGAGTCAGTAAGTCATCTAGTGACCATAGAGTAGGTTCATTAGATTGGGAGCCAAGTCAGAGTGAGTTAAAGTTGACAGAATAACTGTGTCTACATTTTCAGAAGTTTACCAGAAAAGGCAGTAAAAAGATGAGGTAGTGCCACCCTGACCAAGCCCAATCCCATCTGACCTTGGAAGCTCAGCAGAGTTGGGCCTGGTTAGTACTTGGATGGGAGGCCACCTAGAAAGACCAGGTGCTGTAGGCATAAAAAATAAAAAATAAGGAACTGTAAACTGACAAGGTCTTTGCAATCTGTGAGATAAATCAAGGGTTGCCTCTCCTAATAAAAAAAAAGGTGATATAGTAAATAGAAATGGACCCAGTGTCAAGGAAGTTTTCCTTTTAAGGACAGGAACCATGTGAACATGTTTTCAGGATAGCAGGAGTGATAAGCCAGAAAGGGGGAAGTTAAAGATATAGAATGAGAAGGTTCAGGATATAGCAAGAGCCTGGAGGGGCATCTGGACAGATTGACCTTAGGAGGAAGACATCTCATATTCTAATGGAAGGAAAATTTTTTAAGGAGGAATGCGGGTTTTAATAATTGAGTGGTGAAATCTTCAGTAAGAACACAATTATGGCTCGATTTCATAGGTGTAGGAAGGAAGGGGGAAAATATGGAAAGTTCAGAATGTAATACCAGATAACTTTTTTCTTTTCTTTTCTTTTTTTTTTTAAATTGGCCAGTTGAGTCTAGTTGGCCAGGAGTGGACAATGGCAAAAAGATTAAGTAGCTGAATGGCACATGGCCCAAAGGTCTTTTCTTTTATTGAGATATAATTTACATACCATACAATTTACCTTTTAAAAGTAATTTTTAATATGATCACAGTTGTACATCTGTAACCACTAATTCCAGAAAATTTTAATGATCCCCCAAATAAACTCCATACCCATTAGTAGTCACTGCCTATCCACACTCCCTCCCTCCAGCCCGTCCCCTAGAAACTGCTAATTAATTTTCTGTCTCTTTAGCTTTGCCTGTTATGGACATTTCATATAAATGGAGTCATATAATATATGGTCTTCTTTGTTACTGACTTTTTTCATTTAGCATAATGTTTTCAAGGTTCATTCGTGTTGTAACTGAATAATAGTCCATTAAATGGATATTCCACATTTCATTTATCCATTTATCAGTGATGGACATTTGACAGGTTTCACTTTTGGACTATTATGAATGGTGATCCTATGAACATTCATGTACAGATTTTTGTGTGGACATGTTTTCAGTTTTCTTGGGTATATATCTAGGAGTAGAATTGCTTGGTCATTTGATGGTTATGTTTAACTTTTTGAGGAGCTGTTAAACTACTTTCCAAAGCAGCTGTACAAATTTATTTTCCATCCAGCAGTATAGGGTTCCAGTTTATCCATATCTTCATCAACATTGCTGTTATTACTTTAAAAAATAACTATCTTAGTGGTTAAGAAGTGGTACCCTGGTGGTTTATATTTGTATTTCCTCAGTGGCTAATGATGTTGAGCATCTTTCATGTGCTTACTGGAATTTTTATCTTTTTTATAGAATATCTATGCATGTTCTTTTCCCATTTTTAAAATTATGTTATTTGTCTTTATATTGTTGAGTTGTAAGTGTTCTTTATATATTCTGTATACTAAATCCTTATCAGATATGATTTGAAGATATTTTCCCCAGTTCTGTAGATTGCTGTCTTTTCACTTTATTGATATTATCCTTAGAAATGCCAATGTTATTAATTTTAATGTAATCCAGTTTCTATTTTTTTTTCTTTGATTGTTTGTGCTTTTGGTATTATATCTAAGAAACCATTGCCTAATCCAAAGTCATGAAGATTTACACCTATTTTTTCTTCTAAGAGTTTTATAATTTAGATTTAGATTTTTTATTTTTCATTTTAACTTAGCTTTTACATATGATGTGGAATAGAGGTGCAACTTCATTCTTTTTGCATGTTGATACTCAGTTGCACTAGCATCATCTGTTGAGAAGACTATTCTTTCCCCCATTGAATAGTCTTGGCTCCCTTATAAAAAAAAATGAATGAACCATAAGTGGTTCATTTCTGGATTCTTGATTCTATTCCATTAATCTGTTTGTATGTTTTTATGCCAGTACTACAATATTTCTATTGCTGTTTTTTTGTATTAAGTTTTAAAATTGGGATGTGAGTCTTCCAGGTTGATTTTTATCAAGATTATTTGTGCTATTTTGGATTCTATTCATAGCTATATAAATTTTAGGATCAGATTTTTTTCAATTACCGCAAAAAGCCAGCTGGTATTTTGGTAGCGATTATGTTAAATCTGTAGATCAATTTGGAAAGTGTTGCCATCTTAGTAATAATAAATCTTCCAGTCCAGGAACACAGGATATTCTCCTATTTATTTAGGTTTTTAAAACCTACTTTCAATGATATGTTGTAGCTTACAGTGTATAAGTCTTGCACACTTTTTGTTAAATTTATTTCTAAGTATTTTATTTCTTTTCAATGATATTGTAAATGAAATTATTGTCTTAATTTCATTTTCAGGTTGTTTATTGCTAGTGTATAGAAATACAATTGATGTTTCTATATTGTTCTTGTATTCTGCAACCTCGCTGCACCCTGTTTTATTAGTTCTGATTGTGTGTGTGTGTATGTGTATTCCTTAGCATTTTTATTTACATGATCACCTGCAGATGGAGATGATTATACTTCTTCCTTTCCAATCTGGATGCCTTTTATTTATTTTTCTTGCCTAAGTGCCCTAGCTAGAATGTTCAGTATGGTGTCGAATATAGGGGTAAAGTTTTTATTCTTTCATCATAAAGTATGGTATTAACTGTGGGTTTTTAATCTCTGTCCTTTGTTATGTTGAGGAGATACCCTTCTATTTCTAGTTTTTGAGTGATTTTATTACGAAGAGGTGTTAGATTTTGTCAAATGTTTTTTTCCTGTATTGTGATAGTTGTGATTGTTCTTTATTTTATTAATGTGGTATATTACATTAATTGATTTGCATATCAGTCATTGTGAATCAGCCTTGCATCCTGGGATATTGTTGTTGGATTTGACTTTCATATTTTGTTGAAGATTTTTATATCTATATTCATAAGCAATATTGGTTTATAGTTTTCATTGTAATATCTTTCTCTGGTTCTGGTGCCAGGGTAGTATTGGCCTTACAGAATGAATTGACAAGTGTTCCCTTTTATTCTACTTTGTAGAAGAGTTTATGAAGAATTGGTACTAACTCATTTCTACATCATTGGTAAAACTTTCTGGTGAAACTATTTGGTTCTAGGTTTTCCTTTGTGGGAAGATTTTTTTTTATTATTAATTAAATTTCTTTACTTGTTATAGGTCTGTTAATATTTTTTGTTTCCTGTTGAGTTAGTTTCAGTAGATTGTGTATTTCTAGGAATTTTTCCATTTCATCAAAGTTATCTAATTTGTTGGCATACAATGTTTCATAATATTTCTTTACAATTCTCTTATTTCTCTATGGTTGGCAGTAATGTTCCCTTTCTCATTCCTGCTTTTAATAATTTGAGTCTGCTATTTATCTTGGTCAGTCTAGTTAAAGGAATATCAATTTTTTGATCTTTTCAAAGAACCCACTTTGTTTTTTTAATTGTCTATTGTTTTTCTATTTCATTTATTTCTGTTTTAGTCTTTATTATTTTCTTTGTTCTGCTTGCCTTGGGTTTAGTTTGCAGTTTCTTAAGGTGGAAATTAGGTTATTGATTTGAGATCTTTTTTTCTTTTTCTTTCTTTTTTTAATACAGGTGTTTTGCTAGGTAAATAGGATTCCAGAGGGGCCTAGTGATCATTGTGGCCATGTGTTTTTGATGTAATACCTTTTTCTCTCTCTGAGGGTCTTAGCTGCTTTTTTTTTGGCTTGGAAAAAGGTAAGAACATCTTGGGCTCAGTTTCTTCTCTTTGTTATGGGGCTTGACAGAGAACACTGCAGAGTTTCGTTGCTAGAAGGAAGGGCTAGTGCATTTAGACAAGGAGAGAGGAGGGCGAGAGAGAGGGAGGAAGAGAAAGAAGGAGGGAGAGAGACTTTCAGATTTTCAAAAAATATGGAGGAATTAAGGTGGCAAAAGGACCTGCTTGATCTACCTTTTCAATGCTGGTTTGTAGGCAAAGAGCCATTACAGGGTCACAAGCTCAAATGCCCACAGGACCAGGGCAGGGTATAATGAGAAAGTCTGGCAAGGAAGCATATGGCTCACTTGGTCAGTCTTGGTTTTCACACTTTGGATATACACATGGGGTCAAGAGGTATTTTACTTCTTCTAAGTAAATAACATCAAGTGTGATGCTAAATGGCAACTGACTCCTGGCTGTGTAGGGAGGGCAGTAGGGTAAGGTGAGGTCTGCAGTGATGGGAGAGCAGGTTGCCCCCTTCAGAGGTTGATAGGAGTATTGGAGTATTGGCTCAGGCAGCACGTTGACATGCAGAAATGAGGGTTCAGTTTTTTTGAATTTCCTGATTTTAGAGAGACCTTGGAAAGCTAGATTTTAAAAATGAAATCACTCAATTTTTAAATGTGGGCAATTTTTTTTTAAAGACTAGGCGAGCTGTTGATCTTTAGGCCAAACATAATAAATCTGCAAGCTACTAGTTGCAGCTCTCATCAAATCATTTTGCAACCAGAACTCAGTCATTTTATGGCCCTGGGGTCCGGCTTTCAAAGCATGTAGGAACCCAGGGTACCATTATCCCTTATAGAGTAGAAGAGCATCTGTGCTGGAGAGGGAGTCTTTCCTCCTATCTGGGGTTAGACTGATATGCCCCTATTTGCTGGTTCTGGCTTCTGTGGTGTGCCATGCTTTATGCCTCTGGTTTCCTCGGAGTCCGTTCATCATTATTCGCTGTAACCCTGAAGCAGGCATCTCTAGAATTACTGGGGAAACATAAGAGTGTGACTCTGGGAATTTCACCAGGACTCTCCTATGCAGTATAGTAGCTACTAGGTGCAAGTGACTGTTGAACAACTGAAATGTGGCCAGTCTGAGTTGAGAGGTCCTATATGTTAATACACACACACACACACACACAATTTCAAAGTCCTTGCTATGAAAAAAAGAATATAAACTATCTCAGTCATTTTTAAATCTAACTTGTGTGTTAAAATGATGTTTTAAATATATTGGCTTACATGAAATATATTATTAAAATTAATTTACCAGTTTTTACATTCTTTAAATATAGCTACAAGAAAATTTTAAATTACATATGTGGGTCACATTATATTTCCACTGGACAGCACTGTACTTGGCCCCCCCATTCCCAGAGTAAATTGGGAAAAGATGATTGATCATTCTATTCCCATCATCATGGGAACAACCACTGTAAAACTCTTGGGGATGTTGCGAATGATCAATCTTGGGGGATGCTGTAGTTAGAAATAATAACCAGGCCTGTCAGTATCAGGTATCACTTCAGACAGCTATGCTTTTAAGACAGGCAAACACATGCCCATGGAGTGGCCACTGCACCCTCAAAGGGAATGGTAGTAAGGGGACAACTTCAGGCTGACTGCATCGCCACAGATCCATTACTTGGTATTTTCTTTCATTTTGACCTCTGACCTTAGATTCTGCCTCTGACTACTGTCTCTAGATCTGGCACACATTTGGACTTGAGGGAGTAGCCAGGGCCATTTTGAGTAATAACCTTTTAACATAGAACTGAGCCAAATGCCATTCAAGTGTGTGTGAGCAGGTTCTTAGGGCTAGAGCACCGGCTCTGGAGTTCTCTTTCCTGGCTGGTGTTGGATGCTAGATAGGGGCCCCCAACTGTTCTGCCTCTGGATGAGAGATTTATATTCTTTTATATGCCTAACAGAAATTAGGAGTCTGTGCATTAGAAAACTTACCCCACTCTCCATCCTGTGGGCCAAGAGGTATCTGGAGGATACCGGTGGAGGCAAGGAAAACCTAGATCGAAGGATGCTCCATTATGTGGGAGTGCTTGCTGAACACAAGTGCTGAGCCCTGTGTGTGCCAGTTGGAGTTTTAACCAGTAGGGGAATCAAAGCAGTAGAGACAGGAGTACAAATGTTGGCTGAAAACATTAGAAATCACTTTTTTTTAAAACCTTGTGCTGCATGATCCCAGCGGTAATATCATAGAAAGGTCCCCTTCCTTCCTTTTTCTCTCCCTCTCTCCCTTCCTCCCTTCCTCACTTTCTTTTTTCTTTCTTTGTGCTAAGTCATGAACCTGCCAACATGTCTTTTCAATCTATCAGAGCCCTGATTTATACTACTCAGAAGTTTTGCATGGCTGTCACCTTATTAAGGTATTTATATCCTGGCAGAGCCTGAACTTGAATCTACCTTGAAGATGTAATTGTGTGTTGCTAATGTAATGGCTGGAATTGCCCATGCAAAGAGCAACATGAGAAAGGTCACTCGGAGGAATGCAAGGTCACAGAGCCACCCGAAGTGTGCTCAGGGTTGATTTGCTCATTTTCTCCAATCCCAGGGAGGAGAAGTCTCATGACGGTAGATTGGGCTTGCACAGGGGAGTGGCTGCTGCATGGGCATGTGCAGATGGGAACAGAGAGGAATTTATTGTGTTTTCCAAATGGCTTAAAGCCTTGGTGATGATCTGAGTACACATACAGCAATAACCCCAACCCAGATGCCCATAAGTATGTATGAATCAATGATAGAGGTGATTGCCTTTCCCCTAAAGATAGATTGCTATTTCCCCAGCATTAGCAGATTTATCTGCAAAACAATATAGGAAAAATTTTGTTTTCAGAAATATATATGAAAAAAAATCAGGCCTGCATTTGATATACTTCCCAGATGCCTTGAGGTATGTGGTGTGAGAGATGTGGCTAGATTGACCACTGTGATGCTTTTCTTCTACCACAGAGGGACGGGTGGCTATTGTGTCATGGGGCCTTCTGGTCCCCCTAGATTATATGCAATTATGAATTCAGCCAATACTTATTAAGCACCTGCCATGAGATGTACCAGGTGCTGGGAATACAGCAGGAAATAAGAAAAGCATGGAGCCTACCCCTGTGTTCACCGACTAGCCAAGAAGGTAGGTAGTTAGAAATAATGTGCTAAGATGCTGTTAGGAATAACACATCAGGGTGCCAGAGATGCACAGAGAAGCACAGTGAAGGGACATCTCACTCAGAACAGGTGGCACAAGGAAAGCTTCTCAGAGGCAGAAGACCCTGCGAATTGTACATTTTTAGAATTGTAGAAGGGACCTTAGAATTCATTTCATCCAATACTTGCAACAGTGAAGAAATTGATGATTCAGAGGGCCGTTTCCAATGTGCTTTGTATTTTACTGGCGATAAGAACCTTTAGAGAAGAGGTTCTTTCCTATCATTATGCTAATTTAACTATAGCAGCAGGATTTACTGAAATAGCAATTGGGGCTTTGTTGTGAATGTTATGTAGTTTTCATACCCCACCAAGGCTTCTGTTTCCTCACCCAAGGAGGCAAGCGTGTGGCATCTGGGAAGCTCAATACATTGAGGCTACCATTAGAAAAAAAGGATTTTAGAACATTTCCTAAGACCAGGAAGGAAAGAAAAGTTTTTGGGTTCATAGGGTAGTAGGTACCAGTGTCTGGCTCCTGAAGGTACTGTGGAGAGTGGCAGGATCTCAGGAGGAAATGACTCCTTGGATGTCTCAAGAAGACTACTGAACTTGGTGGCTTGGACAGTCAGCCTTGGCCATGATCCCAGGACATAGGAGATACTCATCTTTGTGGGATTTCATGGGCTTGTACAATGATCATGTTAGTGATGGACCATGGACCAGAGGGCCATTATTGAATGACACACACTATGGCAGGTCCCTGAGAACTTTGCCAACCCTGAGTGAAGAAAGTATGCTCCAGTAGTGACTAAAGTTAAATTTGCTACTAATCTAGTGAGATGGGAACTCAGAGAAGATTAAGTTTTATTTCAGGAGATAAAAATAATATGAAATGTCTTATGTTCCATGTCGTAGAATGAAAGTTATACCTGCTACACATGGGGATCTCATCTAGGACTGCTAAAAATCCCAGTGCAGAACATATCTGTCCACAGATTGATTACCGCCCCAGCAGAGGGACCAATTGATTTTGAGAAAATGGCTGTTTCCCTGTTGGAAAACTGGTGGGCAGAGATGAGTGTGAACTCGCAGAAGTCACAGCTGATTTGGGGAACACTGTGTGCTGGTGGTAAAACTGAGTCCTAAAGAGTACTGTAGAATGCTTTAAACCTTTGGGTTAATACGGGAGGCTTTGGGTTAAGAAGGGAGAAAACACAGTGTAGCTTTGTTAATTACACTGACCATATTAATTTCTCTGAAATTCCCAAGAGAATGCAAAGACACTTTAGACTTACAGAAGTATAAATTTAAGGCCCTGTCTCTTTTCAGGATAGAGAGACATTAGAAACTAATATTACCAGAGTCTCTAGTAAGAGAACTCTCCATTTCCCAATGGTCACGAGGGGTAGAGAGCAGATATCCATGGGTGATTTTAATGTTGTTCTATCCATGGGTCTTTCCAGCTTGGGACACATGGAGTCTTAAAACAGAAGAGGCCTGCACCCCACTAAGGAAATGTGGGCCAAGTATGATTATGACAGATAATTCATGCTGTGCCCCTTAGTGGAAAGGGTTATAGCCTCAGACTCCAGGTTCCACCAAAGGGACCCAGAGAAGTCTAAATTAATATAGGGATCCCCCTACCCCATACATAGAAGTTTGGCTCAGAGCCTGGGTCAGGGTGATGACTTAGAAGATGTAGAGTACATGGTTGAACAGTTGATTGGATAGACTCAGTTATTTATGCAAAAAAACATTTATTGAGCACCTGTTGTGTAATAAATGCTCTTCTAGATTCTGGGGATACAACAGTACACAACATAGGCAAACTTCTCTGCCATCACAAAGTGTGGAAGATTGTATTTTCCAAAAATGACTCAAAATTGTTAAGATATCAGTTCTCCCCAACTTGATCTCTATGCAATACAAATAAAAATCTAAGCAAGGTTATGTTGTGGATATTGACAAACTGATTCTAAAGTTTATATGGAAAGGCATAAGATTCAGAATAGACAACACAGTACTTAAAAGCAAAGTCAGAATTGGTACTACCGATATTAGGTACAATAATCAAGACAGTGTGGTATTGATGAAAAAAAGACAAATAGATCAGCTGAACAGAATAGAGAGCCCAGAAATAGCCCCACACAAATACAGTCAACTGATCTTTGACAAAAAAACAAAGGCAATTCAATGGAGGAAAGAATTATCATTTCAACAAATAGTGTTGGAAATACAGAATATCCAAATGCAAACAAACAAACAAACAAACAAAAAAACGGAATCTAGGACTGATCTTACACCTAACACAACAATTCATTCAAAGTGGATCATAGGCCTAAATATAAAATGCAAAAATATAAAACTTCTAGAAGTTAACATAGGAGAAAATCTAGGTGGCTTTGGGTTTGGTGATGAATTTTTAGGTATAACATCAAAAGTATGACTCATGAAAGAAAAAAATGGATTGACTATAATTCACTAAAATTTAAAACTTTTGCTCTATGAGAGACACTGTTAACAGAGTAAAAAGACAAGCTAAGGACTAGCAAAACCCCTATCTTATAAAGGTCTTATATCTAAAATATAGAAAAAACTCTTTAAACTCAAAAATAAGAAAACCTACAATCTAATTTAAAAAATTGACAAAAGACTTGAACACACACTTCACAAAAGAGTATATACATATGACAAGTATATGAAAAGATGCTCAATGTTATATGTCTTTGGAGGATTACAACCCAAAACAACAGTAAGGTATCACTAAAAACCTATAATGGCTAAAAATCTAAAAACATGGACAACGCCAAATTCTGGTAGGATGTGGAGCAGCAGGAACTCTCATGTACTGCTGGTGGGAATACAAAATGTCATAGTCACTTTGGAAGACAGTTTGTTACAAAGCTAAACATAGTCTTGCCATATGATCTGGTAATTGTGCTCCTAGGTATTAATCCAAATGAGTTGAAATATTATGTCTGCCTTAAAACTTACACGTTAATGTTCACAGCATTTTTTATAACTGCCTCAAACTGGAAGCAACCAAGATATCCTTTAAAAGGTGAATGGATTAACAAATTGTGGTACATCCATATAATGGAATATTATTAGGCAATAAAAAGAAATGAGCTCTCAAGCTGTGAAAAAACATAGAAGAAACTTAAATGCATATTTCTTAGTTAAAGAAGCCAGTCTGTAAAGGCTGCACATTGTATGATTCCAACTGTATGACATCCTGGAAAATTTACCTTGTCATAAGGAAGTCCCAGCTACATGGGGTGTCGTATGATGATGTTTGAGTCAACATTGCCAGCTAATGTCCCGGATGACAGACAGCATCAACTACTAGATATATGAGCATATGAACCTTTAGATAATTAGGGATCAGCTATCAAAATACCCTCAGCCTTCTCGTTTTCCATCTAAGGACTCAGATGTCCTCACTATGCCCTTTCTGAACTCCTGATCCATAGACTCCATAGACTCCACATAATAAAAACTTGTTTTGTATCACTAATTGGTGGAGTAATTTATAATAAATAACTAGACCCTATATCTTAATAGCAATAGATAACTGGAACATATATCTATATTCTGGCTACCATTTCATTAGTAGAAAATTAACTCGTACATGGTAGTTGTCAAGGAAGACTCAGATAAAAACATTTAGAAAAGAAAAGAGGTTTACTTGCAAAGAAGTGAAAGATAAAAGGACTGGCTCTTCAAATTACAACAAACAGACAAACAAACGAAACCAAATGAACTGAATTCCTGTATTAGTTTTCTATGGCTGCTAAAACAAATTATCAAAAACATAGTGGTCTAAAACAACACCAATTTAATATCTTGAGTTCTGAGGGTCAAAAGTCCAAAATGGGTCTTATTACGCTAAAAGGTGCCAGCAGGGCTGCATTCCCTCTGGAGGCTCTAGGGGAGAATCTATTTTCTTGTCTTTTTCTAGATTCTCAAGACTACCCATGGCCCCATTCTTCCATTAGAGACTAAGCCTCTAATATTACTGTACCAGTGAGTAGAAAATAGGCAAACAGAGCAACTTGCCGGCCATTGAGAACTGTAAATATTTCAGGATGAAATGAATTTAGAATTGGTCAAAGAGCATTTGATTAATAGCTTCAGAGATTGAAATCCTTCATCAGTATATTTATTGTTAATAGACTTGTATGGAACAGTGGCTATGCTCAGGTTAGGCTACAAATAAGAGTATTTAAAGACAGTTCCTCCCCCATGTATGTAATTAAATGAGGTTGAAAAACAAGCCAAGCATAAATAAATTAATGAGATGTATTAAGGGGAGAAGTGGGTGGGATTAGACTCAGCATGAATTAGAAGATTCTCAGAGCACTGCATATGCTCTGGGACTCAAAGTCTAAGAAAAGGAATGGGGGAACTGACCCAAAAGAAAGTAGTGAAAATGAGAGAATGAGCTCTGAAGGAAAGTTAAATTCTTTGGATTGATTTTCCTGCAGAAAGAAAGGGTTTAGGTTTAGACTCCAGCCATCCATTGCACACTCACACATCCATCCTCCTCATAACTATTTCCCACTTTTCTGCTGTGGACACTTTGCGGTCAGTTTCCAGTTTTACCAGACTGCAAGTCCACTGAGGACAAGAATCATATCTTTTTTTTCCCCTGGTTTTATTTTATAACTATTTGACAGTCAGCAGTTAGTTCTCATCCACATTAACTGTTTGTAGATTTTTGAAAGTGGGGATGGGTATGTAGGTAACCAGTATATAGAGCCTGTTTGGTGAATCTTCATCCTAATTGTTTTCTGGACACATGCACTGCATACAGTGTGGGACATTACTTATTCCTTTGGCCCAGACAGCTTTGTTGTCTGGTGTTAATGTGCACATCTGGAGTTCCTGTCTCCTTCATGGCCAATTTCCAGATTTCTTTGAGTGCCTGAGGAGCATGCTTCTTGAAACCTGCTCCATGGAAGCGTTTGTGAATGTTGATGGTGTATTCTCTGGTCACCTTGTTGATAGCAGAATGGTCCATCTTCTTTTCACCATCCTTCTTTATGGGGAGCCATTCTGCCAAGCTCAAGTTGGAAGAAAGTGAATCATGTCTTATTTGTCTTTGAATCCACTGATGCTGGTACAGAGTAAGGTGTTTACTGCATGTTTGTTGGATTATTGAGTGATTAGAAGGGAGGATGGATGTTAAGTGGCCAGGCCACAGCTGGCTCAGAGGAATGAGAAAGTACAGGCTATTTTTCACTACTTAAAAAAGTATCCTGACACTTTGGGGCAGGGGAGGGTAGTGGTTTAGATGTTCTATTGTTTGCTTACCTGGCATCCACTCCTGCCCTGCCCTCTTTCCTGAGGCTGAGGTGAGGATTAATTTACCCTCAGCCATTCAGTGTTATCTCTTGTTCCTTGCCTGGGTGTTGATCCCAGGCCTAACCTAATCAGCGCATGGCCATGCCTTGACCACTCTGACTTTTTCAGTTTGGTCCAAATCAGGGTAAAGCTTATTAACCTGTTCCAAGTTTTGGAGAAGAGAAGGTTTATGTCTTTCTCTTTTCCATGGGTGATATAGAACATGAATATTGTGTTGGAATCACTGTAACTCCTTTGCTTCAGTCAGAGATGAAACAAATACATGGGTAAGAGCAGATCCAGGGAAATGGAACACAAGCCTGAATCAGATTGCACTGAAGACAGCTCTACATTATGCTTTCTATGTGAATCAGTACATTCCCTTCATGTTTAAATCAGTTTGATTTGGATTTTATTAATATTCATAACACAATGCATGCTAAGTGATTCAGCAGTAATTCTACTACCAAAGTTGGAAACTGAGAGGCAGTGGCATGATGGTTAGAAATTCAGGTCTGGTTCCGCTGCTCCATCACCAGTACTAACACTGGGCAAGTTACTCGCACTTTCTGAGACTCAGTATTTATCATATGCAGGGTAGGTATAACAGCTTTTTGAGGATTAAATGAGATAATGCATGTTTGCTGCTAAGTACATAAGAGTTCAGAAGAGACGAGCACAGCGGTACTGACATAACTGCACAACCTCAAAAGGTCCTGTCTGGGATTTCGAGTATAAAATGGCATGTCCTGAGTTGTAATTAACTTTCTTATAACATTTACTTCGGCCCACTCACCTTAAGTTCTTTCTGTCTACTTCTTAGTTCAAATCAACTCAAATGGCTTATTATATAACATTGGCCATTTTATGTGCTTTACTACTTGTATTCTCTACAAACACAGAACCAGTAAGATGTATATAGAGATGGAAATAGAGATTGAGTATCTAGATTTATTATAAGGAATTGGCTAACAAAATTATGGAGGCTGAGAAGTCCCAGGATTTGCAGTCAGCAAGCTAAAGACCCAGGAGAGCTCATGGTATAAATTCTAGTTTGAGTTCAAAGACCAGATAACCAGGAGAGCTGATGGTATAAATCCATTTGGAAGGCAGGAGAAAACCATTTTCCTAACTCAAGCCATCAGGCAGGTGAAATTTCCTCATATTCTGTCTTTTTGTTCTATTCTGTTCTTCAACTGATTGGATGAGGCCCACCTACACTAAAGAGGACAATCTGTTTCACTCAGTCTCTTGTTTCCAATATTACTATTATCTAGAAACACCCTCACAGATATACCCAGAATAATGTTCAACCAAATATCTAGGTACCCAGTGGCACAGTCAAGGTAACACATTTCACTACTGCACTCATTAATCCAAAAATATGTATTATCACCTGTGTGCCAGTATTGTTCAGCATTGGGGATGTAGGAGTGGAAAAAGAAAGAAATCCCTTCTCTCACAAAGGTGTTTTTTTTTCCAATGAGTTTCTTCATAGGTTAGCAAGTTTATTTTTCTATCTTATTTAATTCTCATAATCTATGAAATTGTTTTGACAAGTATTATATCTTCACCATACAAAGGAGGAAATAGAGACACAGAGAGATTCATTGTTGACTTGGTCAAGGTCATAGAACTCCTAAGTATTAGAAACAAGACTAGACTTGAAGTACCTTAGATTAAATGTAATGCTGTTTTTACTACACTGGATTTTTTTATGTACCTGTTTACCTGCAGAGAGCTGCAAAGTTGAGAAGGGTCAATTTACAGAATTACCTATTCCCATTCTGCAATGTGTTTAGGGACAGACGGTGTAATATGAATTGTCAAATCACATCAAATTGCTATTATTACTCATTTGACATCACAGTCTAACAGCCTTTCATGCTTTTGTCCAATGGGCAACTGCATTTGAGAAGCACACTTGGGCTGGCATCAGTTGACCACTTAATTCTCAACCTAAGACAAGATCTTGCTTCATTCTAATGGCTCTCAAAATGTTGACATGCATGGGAGCACAAAACAGCACTCTTTCTTGTTTTTCCCTCCTTCTAAAACCACAAGAAATTATTTAAGGAAGTTTTAATGAAATGTATCTGTCACTTATTAAGATGGATGGCTGGAGTACAGCTTTCCATTACTGGAAATGGCAGAATCAAATTAGGAAATAACAGTCCTCAGCATCTTCTCCAACTGGCTTTTGCATAATGTGTTGGGAAAAATGCCACCTCGGCAGAAAACTGCTGTTGTGAAGAGCAGGGTTCTTTTCTCAAAGGGGTTGTGTTTACTAGTGAGGTTCCTCTTTGACTTTGGTAAGTGAAATGGCTGAGCTTGAGAGGAAGCTTCCTTGCACTGGACACTTTTTGGTATTTGGAGGTTGGAGGCCCAGAGTCATAGTCAAAGAGGCTCAGAGAAGCTCTTAAGTTGTATATTTCCCAAAGTCAGAAGCCTGGCTTTTGATTTGGTTTTCTAAGCATCAAATTTCTCATTTTTCATTGGGCTCAACAACACTCATTTAACAAATTCTGTGCTGGATGTCTACTATGTGGCCAGCACTCTTGATACTGGGTATACAGCAAGAACAAAACAATGTGCCTGCTTTATGTTGTTACTACACAGTAAATAAAGTTCAGAAAGTGTTTCATGCTATCATGGTAATAAAGCAAAGCTACGAAGTATAGAGTAGGTGGAGGAGGGGTTTATTAGAAAGAATAAAATCTCTTTCACAAGTCATGAAATCCAGGCCCTTATTTCAGGATATCTATTGTATTTTTATGTCTCTGGGAGGAAGCTGTACACTTTGCATTTTTGATGGTGTTGTTAAAAGGTTTTTTGAGATCATTTAATTCATCTTTGATCTAAGCACAGGAGTCTGTTTTTCAATAACCCAATGAATGATAGTGGACTAGTTACCTTTTCCTAAGTACATTTAATTCCTAAGAATTAAATAAGATAGAAAAATAAACTTGCTAACCTATGAAGAAACTCATTGGAAAAAAAACACCTTTGTGAGAGAAGGGATTTCTTTCTTTTTCCACTCCTACATCCCCAATGAAGAAGTCAAATCACCTTGAAGTGTTTGTTCATCTAAATAGTCTTTTAGCAAGCCATATGTTGGTCCTCTACTCTGCATCAAGCATGGTGGCAGGACTGGGGAGAGAACAGTGAACAGGGTGTAGAACATCAGAAGCTCACCATTTATTTCCATGGCATGTTTTTGTTATGATGAACTTACATGCATGGGATTTTACCCTCTCAACCATCCTGCAGGGTAGGGAGGACAAGTATAATCAAGACATGGACGTTTATGATTGTTATTGGTGCTTCTCTTAGTATTCCTGAGCATAACCCTTTTAAGGAGTTGTGCTGGTGTGACATGCTGTGGCTAATGAAATGTGAGGAATGGTCATGTCACCTGTGAACAGAGGCTCTAAGAGGAATTTTCCTTTTCCATTTTTGTGGTCATTGTGGATGTTGGTGTGCCCATCACTGGCTCTCTGAAGAACCACTGTGAGCAAAGATCCCTTCTGCCCCACATTGGATTTGCAGTGTGAATGAGAAACTAAACATTTGTCATATTAAGCTGCTGAATTTTGTGGTGTTCTAACTACCCCAAAACCTGGCCCCGACTAAGACACGGTTGTATCTGATCACCTTTCCTCACTGGAAACTTACTATCTTGTGAGGGAATTTAACAGCTCAGAGGGAGTCCATCTCATTGATAGAAAGTTCTAATTTTGGGGAAGTTTTTTCTTCAAAATTGAAATAAATCAGCTTTCCCGTCATTCCCTCTGACTCCCCACTATTCCCTCTGAAATACCAAGGGATAAACCTATACTTCCTTCCACATGAATGCTCTTCACTTAATAAGACACCTGGCATGTCTCTCAGATTCCTCTTCTCCAGGAGAAATATAACTGATCCCCTCAAACTGGTTCTTTGATGACAAGGTTGTCAGGTGCCTCATTCTTGTTTCCGGTCTCTAGATACACTGGTGTAGCTTTTAAATGGGGGAAATGATTATTTCAGATGTTTTATGACCATATCTACAATAATGAAACTTCTATATTTTTATACTCGGTACTAAAGCTAAAAAAATTATTAAAAGATTTAGTAATCTTTTAAGACAAATTCAATCATATACTTCCTGCTTAAAACCCTTCAAAAGCTCTCCATCGTGTTTAAGATAAAGCGCTTATGAGACCCTAAGTGATCCTAACGCAGCCTGCTTTTTCAGTTTTTCTTTCTCAAGTGTCCCTGTGTTAGTCATTTGTCTGTTTGCCCTGTGATCCATGCCTTCCCCTTCTCTGCTCTATATTACAGTGGGACTGAAAGGATACATTTCAGGGTTTCCATCCTGGCTGGATTCCACCTAGATTTGGCCCACTGAAGACACTGGGGGGAGAGTACTTCTGCTTCTCACCACTCTGCCTTAGATGGTATCTCCAGAAGTGGATACATTTCCTCTGTCTCCTTGTGGCTCCAGCTCCTGCCAGCCTGCTGTGTCCTTTTGGCCCCACTGATGTCAGGCAGTCACCACCATACTGTGGCCCAGACAGCTCCAGCTCTGGACTATGTTCATCTCAATTCTTCCCAGCTTCCTGCTGTTGCTGATCTCTGAATTGCTTCCTCAACCTTTGTTTCTCTTCTCAACTCTTCCTTTACAGTTATAAAAAAACTCCCTCTATTAAATTTCTTCTATTTTAAATAACTTAAGAGATTTTCGTTTTCATGACTTACGTTCTTCTAGCACTCTATTCTCAACCACAGTGAATATTTTTCAGTTCTTTTAATAAGCCATGTTCTCTCTTGCATGTTTAAAACAGTTTTATTTCTTTTCTCCTATAAACATAACTGGCCTCTATCCATTCTTCAGTTCTCAGTGTGTCTTCCCTCTGGGTTCCCTTAGCTCTCCATGCTCATTTTTTTATCAGTACCTTCACTTACTGTTGGCTTGACCATTTCTCTTTGGAATTATGAGCTCACAACAAGCAAGGGCCACGTCTGCCTTATTCATTGTATTTCTAGAACCTAACCTAGTGTCTGGCTCATAGAAGGTGCTCAATGAATAACTGAAGATGAAATGAATTAGTAGTATATGTAAAACATGGTTATGAACTCAGCATCATGAATTTTGAAAAGTGAAAGGAGTGCCTTGGTAACGATCAATAAAGTCTGGAAATTTGAGGGTGATGGGGAATGTTTTGGTGAGGACTTGTATTGTGCCTTTAATATGTACAGAGATGTGTCACTTTGATTTATATTTTGGATATCTGAGAGGGAAAAATTTTTTGTTTTTTGTTTTTTTTTTTAAACCATAGCCTTGGATAAAGAATTGTTATCATTGCCATTGGTTGTACCAGATGCCCATACCAGTAACAGTGGTCAAAGATTCTGTAAAAATCCTCAGATGGGACTGATTGGCTAGGGCATCCTCTGGTGCTAAGGTGACCACTGGATGTTTGGCCAATTGTGCTGACCTTGGGCCCCACTCTTGATCATGGATATCCTGGTTAGGGAGTGGAAAACAGTGGGCTCTATCACATATGGTGGTGCCACTACCATATGTAATGTTTACAGATTCCCTTTTCTAGTCACTCAGTTGATTTCAAGGGTCTCTCCAGGTGGCCAGTGAGTCTGAGAGGAGGATGACCACCTCTGGTGCCCTTGCATCTAGCGAGGGATTGAAACAGAGGAAGCCATCTCCTCCTATAGGCAGGGTATGACGGAGGGCCCAGATTTGGCTCTAACCTGTAAGTACCATTTCTATTTCAATAAGGAGAGCTCTGTGGCCAGACTGAGCCTATAGGGTGCTGCCTTCATGACCCAATGCATAATGGGCAGTTGGGTAAAGACTGATCTGGTAAAGTTGGGCGAGGGCTTGGCTCAGGGACTGTAAGAGCTTCCATCCATCTCCAGATGAGCCCAATATGTGGCCAGCAGTTGCTGATATTTTAAATACCTTGAGAGATTTCTGTTTTCATGACTTACATCCTTCTAGCACTCTGTTCTCAATCACAGTGAACATTTTTCAGTTCTTTTTATAAGCCATGTTCTCTCTTGCAAGTTGAAAGAGTTGAGGAGTTTTCGTACTAAAAGCCCATGAACAGTTTATGGCCATCACAGGTGGTCCAGAGACTTTAGGAGACATGAGTACAGGTTGCTGATGCCTCTACAGTGAAGGAGTCTCTAGGCAGCTTTAGTAGGATTGCCTGTTACATTGCATTTGGACAGACTTGAGAGACTTTTGTTGTGTGGGGGCATTCAGAGTAGGTTGATTTGTAAGTAACGACATAAATGGGCTTAAGTACAATTTGTAAGTGAGGAATATGTTGCCTCCAAATCCAAATAGGTCCAGTAAGTGCTAGGCCTGCTTTAAAGCATTTGGTGAGGAGTTGATGTCTTGATCAAATAATGACCAGAAATAGTGAAGTGGTAGAGCCTCGAATCTTCTGGGGAACAATGGCTCAGTCCTAACTGGAAAAGTTCTATGACAAATGTTTATATATTCTGTGTGAGTATATTCTTTGCCTCTCCTTAGAGGAGTGTGTCATCAGTATGATGTCATACTTGTGTTCTGGGAGAAAATTGAATGCAGTTAAGATCTTGCCTGCAAAGACTGAATATGATGGCTGAGCTGTTGAAATAGCCCACAGGGATGGTAAGTATTGTTCATTCAAAAAGGGTAAATTTCAACTGAGATTAAACTAGATGTTGTCAAAATAGCACTGAAGGGAATATATTAGCCAAATCTATAAAGGCAAAAACTTTTCACTTATGATTGGATGGCGTCAGTAGTACATATCATGGCAGCAAGGTTATAGAACCACTGTTAAGGTGTCACTTATTTTCATCAGGCTAAGCACTGGCAAATTATTAAAGAGGGAGACAGTAGGAACAATGACTCCTTCCTTTAGTAAGTCTTGTATAATGACTCTTAATTCCTGTAGGCCTTATCTCAAAATATATTGGGCTATATTAACTATTTTAACCAGGTGGAAGGAGGATGTGAAGATGGTCTATGGGATCTCATTTGTGAACTAACTGTAAGTGCAGAAGACTTCATTTTATTCAAATTTATTACTCATCGAGTCTGGGTGTCCATGCACGCTAGGGATATTTTAGGGCAATGGATGTTCTGATCATGGGAATTTAGGAAAGGAAATAGTGCTGATGGCTAAAATGAGGCATACCTGTTTGCCCTATATTTTAAGTTCTTATATAATTTCCCTAAGAATATAGGGGGTGCCTTGTTTAAATTTTATGAGATCCTAGATATAACTGTAATGTGAACCCAGTATTGTTAAAGACCATGAAGATTCGCCAGTTGTGGGGAGACCAGTGAACCACCAGAGAGATAGGGACAGTTGTTCCCAGGTGGCGGCTGGTGCCCAGGAGTGATGCCAGGTCTCTAGCCGGCTGTGTGGGTTGCCATTTCTTAAAATCAGGATTTTGGGTGGTCGGCCCTTGGGATGTTAAGGGCATGGAGTCTCAGAAGTCTGAGGCAACTTGCGTGTGTATCAGTTATGGCCTGGCATTGGGACCTTGTACCTTCGCCATAGTCTGCAATAATAATGCTTGTAACTCTTCAGGGATTGTGCTCAAGATGAAATGATTTGGGAAACCCAGATTTTGGAGTCTCTAATATCATGTCTTTTGATGAGGACCTTGGTTTTTGAGGCTGATTGCCTGAGGTTTCCTTATGAGAATCATTGCTTCTTTTATAATTGCTTATTCCTTTATTTCCTTGATAGGCAAACATTTATTTGGATTTCCTCTTGTTCTTCATGGGAAACTAATAACTTTAGGCTACCTACTACTTTTTTAATAGTGGCAGGCTGGCAATTATGGGGTGGTAAGAAATGCTTGATAATTTTGGGGTACCCTTATTAAAAAGACTTATTTTGTGTCAGTACCCCGCTTGGGGCTAGTAATGGCCTCTGGTCCTTGGATATTCCACAAAATAATAATAAACCTATTCACCATGCCAGTTTCCCCCAGTAGCTTTCTGCTTCCTCCAAGGATTGGCATAAGCATTTACAGTGCTGGTAGTGGATGGCTATTTTCCATGCTATGAATACCCAGTGGATAAGAAAGACAGGGAGATAGCTCTAGAATGCTGCAGAAGTGCATATTATGGGCCATTTCAATAGACTAAAGTGGGTTCTTAATAAATTATTAATCTGGGGATCGTGAGATATGCCTGCCAATTGGCACATCTTGACGGATGTTAAAGTTAATTCAGAGCTAGTGTTATGGAAGTGCAAAAAACCAATTGATTCCCTTTTCATCTTCCCATTGAACAAATTGTTAGTCAATTTGGATTTTCAGTTAGGTCAAATCATAGACCTTTGCTTTTTAGTTTCTGTTTCTTCCACCTGAAAAATTTTTTGAGTAGTCATGAGGAATACCTCAGGCAGGTCTTGCCCTTTCCTGCCTTTCTCCATGCAGGGAATCTCCATCAATGTCATCAGGGTCAGGAATTCCATCCCCCGCATAACGCCACCTGAATACCTGTTTGAGGTGGGGTGGAGTTGGAATGGCCATTTAGCGTGCTGATATGTGGTGGCACCCAGAATCTTTGGTGATCACTTTTTCAATTTTTTTTCAGTAGTTTTCAATTTTCCAATAAATTCATAGTTCCCTCTGGGCCCTTGGGGAAACTGGGGTGAAACATCTGCTTCCATTTTTGTTAGAATCTGTGCCTTGGGACATCAGAGATTTCCCTCTATAACGCTGAAGATCAGGGATCTTTTTTTGTGACAGAAGCAAAGAAGCAGCAATAACAGAGGCAAATTCAACCTCATAGTCTTGGTGAGCCAGGTGCCCTTGGAGCTTTTATGTCAGTGTCCACATACTAGTTGCCCTGCCTCACATGAGTGGCCACCCTATGGCACAGGGTATCAGTTTGTCCTTGAATGTTTTATCAAACAGAGGTCAACTCCTGGGTGGTGCACAAACAAACAGTCCCAGGGCACGAGTCTTTAGATGAGCCTAACATCAGTTAGTCTAGCTTATGATGAAAACAAGACTCACAGTTCAATCTGAGATACATATATTTACATATCTGGGCCATGCTAACACTACCCAGGGTGACTTTTAAAAAGGCACCAATCACATTTAGGGACTCCTTTTCCTAAATGTCAGTTATCAAAGCTTCTGATTTCAGTCACTTTAATCTGTAACAGAGTGTCAGCAGGACTTTGCATGTGCTGCACAAACTAGCACAGCCGGAATACAAGCTCACCAGGAGGCAGCAGCACAGCTCAGGGAGCATACTGGCCAGTAGGCAGCACCCCAGGCGCATGTTGCCCAACAGGCCTCAGAACTGGTTAGCAAGACAAAATAGAGAAGAAAGACCCCCAGGTGGTGGTAGTCATTGTTAGACCATCCTGCTCACAGTGCCTATTGTCTTGTGGTTGCTCACAGAGGGTGGGACCAACCCCTCACCCCAAAACTGGCTTCGATGTCAAGAGTGATGATGCCACACATGGACCAGAACGCATGAAAAATTTCATTCCTTCTGTGTTGAGCTTTCAGGAAAGAGCAGGGCAATGCACCCGAACTGACTTGATTGAAACAGGGGGCTAGAGGCTTTGGTTTGTTCATTGTGTTTAGGAGGCGGAGGCAGAGTGATTATTCCAGTGCGTGTGCTGGGCTTCTGTGGTTTGAACTTGTGCCGAACCCCAAGGAGACAGCACCAGAGCTTTCTTATCCCTTTGCCCAAATGTGGAACAGCAGGGAAAAAGAGAGGGGTGGGGCCTGTCAAATAGCAAAAATGGAGCCAGATCTTTATTATATTGATACAAATTTTTACAAAATTTTAATTTGGCTTGAAAGCCCAAATTGTATCATGAACAAGTATGTTCAGGTGTTTTCCAAGAAATGACAGTCTCATGTTGTTGTTGCTTTTGACAAAGTGTCTATTAAATACACAGAGTCTGAAGTAATCACAGTTTGTTAGTCATTCTTTCAAATAAAAAACGGTGTTCCAATGAAAAAACAGGTAATGGCCGCTTGCGTCTCAGTCACATTCAGCTTTTCCTCCAGGTGACCCCTGTACTTGGGGATATGCAAGCACAAGTGCTTTAAGCTTACTTCTCCTTCCCTCACACAGCCTATTAAAAGATGTTTACTCAGGTGTCCAGATTTAATAAAAGTAATCCTGTGTACTGCTCCATTAAGGAAATTTATAGAGAAACTGAAATTTTTCTCTTGCCATGGGTGCGTGGCTGCGGAAGAACCCCATGAACTCTTGGTACGGTTTCATGGCACAACCTTGATTCATGCTACGTGCACCAGCAGTTTTGCCCAATGTTGTTTTTGAACCACTAGTGAATATGTCAACTTGGTGCAAATAGCAAGCAATGTTTTAATATTATTATTAAAATAGTTTGGCCTTACAAGCCCCCTGAATGTATCTCAGGAACCACCCTGCTCCCTTTCAGATATTTCATTTTACACTTTGAAAACTGCTGGACAAGATCAAAATCAAGTACAAGGAAGTACTCTTTGCTCTCTCTAAGGCCAAGGATGCTGCTACAGGGGGTAAAGAAATTAACCGTATTCAAACTAACCAGCATGGGTGTCTTATTAATTTCAGTGTGTCTGAACAAACTCCCTTAATTTGTATTATATTCCAGGTTCTATTTGGGGGAATCCGTAATAAACAATGAATAAATTATGGCTTCTGACGTGTTCTCAGATCAGTAGAGGCTGCAATAAATGATCATAAAGCAATTATCAATAGGTCCTGTGATGGAAGTAGTACATAGTTTGTGCTAAGGGAGCATATAACTAAATTTCTACAGTGGGTTCAGAAAAGACTTAACTAAGAATGTGATATTTAGGCCAAGTCTTGAAGGAGAGTCAAAGTAGTTCAGGTGGGGAAAGAAGAATAAATGCTTTTAGCCAAAGAAATGACATGTGTAATGACTTGAAGGTCCCAAAAAAGTGAAATCTGCTGACATTTCTTTAAAACTAATTCTAACTCTGGGCTTCAATAACTGTCTCAGTGATCCCCTAACTACCTCAGACTATAGCCTGAGGCTTATCCTCATCTCTGTCTCCTCCTCTTTAGCTATTTATTCATTCTTTCATTTTCTCATTAAATTTATAACAAACACCTTTTAGACATTCTTAGGGAGTTGCCTCTTACTCAGGGTTAGGGGTCAAAAGTCTAAAGTGGAGAAGGTAGGAAATTACGTGGAGTCACAGTTACCTCTGCACATTCCTTAGATCACTCATAAAGTCCAAAATGTATGGTTTTATGAGGACACAATAACTTAATTTGGCTATCCATATTGTGTGTAAGGAAAGACCTTTAAAACACTAGACTCACTGTGAGATGCTCAGACATGAGAGGCATGTGGGAGCTGAGACAAAGTGAAGAAATCGGATTCATAGGTTCCTGCTCACTTTCTGAAACATGACCACTGAGAGGAGGGCAGGCAGATGAATCGCGCGTTTTAGATCGTTCTTCCCTTTCTCTCATGCGTGCGCACACACTCCCATAGTTGAAATCTATATGGATAAGATGCAGGTACAACGAGACACCCTTCTGTTTTGTCCCTTGTTGGTATTGCTTTCTGCCACCTCTGTCACCACCATGCTCTGGACTCCTGGATTGCTGTTAGAGTTCTGGATGGCTGGCCTCCTCTCCTGGTCTTTGCATGCTTCCATCCATTCTTGGCGCTAGAGTCAGTTGAAGCTCCTGAAACCACCTTGATTTAAAGCTTTTCATATCGTCCCCCATTTGTCACTTGTCAAAGATAACTTTGTACTATGTAATTTTTTTTTTAACCTTTTTGATGTCTTTCTCCAACCAGAATGTGAAGTTTTTTGAGGGTAAAAATCATCTCTTTTTCCCACTTTATCCTCAGACTCGCTCCATAGTGGGACATCCATGAATCCTGATCCTTTTAGATGATGATGAAGATGACATTGAAGTGTACATGTGTGCTCTGCATGCAAATTGATGTTCACTTGGAGTTTTTTACCCCTCTGTCCACACAGCTTCTCCCTCCCTCTGCCTTAGGATAATTAATTATCTGACAGTGATTATTCGCTTTGTGAACTCTGCTTCTAGGAAACCTAAAGCTGTTAATCATTTATCTTTTGCAGATTTTTTTTTTTGAAACTTGATTTTTTTTAAGTCCCTAAAGCAAGGACAACTGGTTTGTAAGCATTACAAGGTTGTTCTCCTGCATGGAACAGGCACTCCCTGCTGAGTAAATTCTTCCTTCTGCCTGGAGGGGCTGCGCGTGGAATGGAGCACCATGTGTACCAGGGCGGCTTTTCCAAGGGCTTCATCTAGGTGTGAGACAAAGCAGGGGACCTCCACGTATGCAATACTGCACAAAGTGGAAATTTAATAAATGTTCTTTATTATTTGTGCCCAACTTCTTTCTAAGAAGAATTTAGTGTAGTTTATAAAGAAAAAAATAAATTAACCATAAGAAAAGAAAAAGAGGCAAAGAGAAAAAAAGTTCAACCTTGTAAGATGAAAAAAGGTTAGTGAAAAAATGCACACCATGAAAATCTATATACTTGTGAAAACAGGTCATGTATTTGCTCCTGGCTTTCTTGTAAGACCCTGCAGTTGGAACTATCATGGTCATAGTACCTGGAGGTTAAAACAATGCTGTCAGTTGAAAGAAGCAAAATTTCTATGAGCCCAGAGAGAATTTTCTCCCAAGGAGTTCCATGAAGAGAATCCCTATAGTATACAATGCCCTCAACAACATTCTTACAATGGATTGTTAGTTAAAACAACAGTAGTGGGTTTCTTAGGGCTGTTTCTTATAATGTCCCCAAATATAGCCATAGAGAGGGAGTAAGATGTCTTGGAGGAAAGAGGCTTCCTTTGAGCCTGGCAGGATGGGGTAGTCCTGAACCAGATTGCACAGGGGAGGGCAGGCCATGGTGGGCAGGGTAGGCTAGGCCAGGTAGGGCTGGCTGGATCTCTGGTAGGATTGAGCAGAACATGAACTGGATTGAGCAGGGCTTAGCTGGGCAAGACAGAGTTGGGCAGAACCAGACAATACTGGACAGAATGAAACATGGCTGAGCTATTCTGGGCAGGTCTGGGCATGGATATCAGGACTGGGCAGAAGTCATCAGAACTGAGCAGGGCTCAGCAGGACTGGGCAGCTCAGGGCAGAACTGGGGGGGCGGAACTGGGTAGGGCAGAATAAAGCAGGGCTGGGCAGATTGGACAAGACTGGGCAGGTCTGGGTAGGGGAGAAAGCATAGCAGGACAGGGTCTTGGTCTCTGTAAGGAGTTGATGAAGAAGGAAAATGCACTCTGGTCCCAGCAGTCCTTAGAAACTGCATTCTCAAAACTCATCCTCCCTGGGTTTCAGGAGGCTGCCTGCCCTTTTTCCATTCCATTCTAATGTCCTCTGCCTGGAAGGCTTTCTTCCTGAAAAACTTATTCTTTAAGACCCAACACAAATGGTACTTTCTCTTGCTACCATCCTGATGCCTGAGCTTTGCAATCTGACTCTTCACCTATATCTACTTTGGAGCACCAGTAATTTGTACCTGTGC
This sequence comes from Eonycteris spelaea, assembly GCA_003508835.1. Taxonomy (NCBI): domain Eukaryota; kingdom Metazoa; phylum Chordata; class Mammalia; order Chiroptera; family Pteropodidae; genus Eonycteris; species Eonycteris spelaea. The sequence goes on along the minus strand of PUFA01000014.1, from coordinate 16,146,291 downwards.
CATTCTTGGTATTGTTGAAATTCAGTCATTTCTCTCCTGCTCATTCATCATCATGAGTGAGAGTGATTTTACTTGAATAGTCTCTAATTTGTCACACCTAATATTAGTAATAGAATGAAATATACCTCACAACTGACATGTCAGGACACCTTGTCATAGGCTAGGGAGCCACTTTCATAGGCTAGGGTAGATTTGACTGCAGGATTAGAGACTAGAGTTAGGTCATTAAGAGGCTTTATTAGGAAACTGAGACCCAGAAAGGATAATTGATGTACTGGAAGTCAGAGAATTTGGGGGAGAACCGAGGCAAACTCATTTTGCATCTTGGCCTGATGTTTTCCTTTGCAGGACTTTTAAAAAACATGTGAACTTTATATATTTCTGGGCACTCTCAGTTTATGGCTTTGAAACCCAAGATTATCAAAATGTGGGCTAATAACTTTCAGGATTTGTAGGTTTGTGGAAACTTCTCAGAGATGTCACTGCCCAACCTAAACTCATGACATCTTTCCCTTTAAATGGACCCGCTGAAGTTGAGTGAAAATCACAGATGAACACATCCAGATCAGTTTGGTGGAAAGAAGGTAGACCTTGGAATCAGACAGACCTCGGTTTGGATCCAGATTCATACCTTGAGTGAATCATTTGCCATCCTTGAGTCTTAGTTTTCTAATCCGTAAACTAGATAAGAGTATTTATCTCATAGGATTGTCATGAGGAATACCAGAGATAATGAATGCAAAATGCCTAGCACAAAGTAGGTGCTCGATAGATACATTTTCTGCCTTTCTCCTTAAAAGAGCCCTCAGATGTCATTTAGTAGAGCCTGTTCATGCCTAGGAGGGAGTTTAGAAGAGCAGGCTACCTAAAAATATAGGCTCTGGAGTGAAACTCCAGCCCTAGTTCGAAGCTTTGCTGTCACTAAACAGCCTTTGTCAGCTTGTACAGGTGAGCCTCAGTTTCTTCATTGTCCCTCTTTTATAGAACCATTGTTAAGAGTAAATGAAATACCACATGCAAATGATTTAGCAGTGCTTAGTATCACTCAATGCCAGCCATTACTGGCAGTGTTATCCCATTAAAACACTTTAGACAGATGACAGAATCTTCCAAAGGCTGGGGCTCCCTGTGGCGGATCAGCAACTATTCCTTAGATACAGCTCTCTCTCCGGCCAGGCCTGGCTGAGCCCCACAGGTAACTCCTATCTCTGGGCTTGATCCTCTAGCGATTATGAAAATGGAGATGGGGTCTCCTGGCAGCTGCTTCTCCTTCCCTGGATGTTGTGAGCCCCAGATCTATAAAGCCCTCAGAAGCATATCTGCAAACTGTGTGTGGTGGCAACATGTGGTTAAACCAAGCCCAGGGATCCTTTCCTGCACTCCACCCCCAACTCTGGACTCCTTCCCCCCACCGCCCCCCACCAGGGATGCTACAACTCTGTGTCTTCTCACCTTCTTTCCTCTTCTCCCCAGTTTGGTGGTCCTTGATTAGCACTGCAGTTTTCCCCAGCCAGGACTTGTCTAATCCACAGTTTGGGTTTGAAGCTTTACCCAGATAAACATTTAATGAGCACAAAGTGCAGTAGACTGTCCTGAGAGGGTCAGGCATTGGAAGAGCAGGTCCCAGGGACCTGAAGCTGGAGACACAGCTGTTGCTTACATCTGCATGCTCTACACATACCCTTCCTCTCAGTCTTGGCTTCCCAAAGCAGTCTCCATGGAGAGGTGCACTGGGGTGGCTTCTGGCATCTCAGAGCTGTGGCTACAGTTCTCACCAGGTCATGATCCCCACTTGCTGAGGTAGGGATGAGGGGGTGGACTACATCTGTGATATAATTGGGGAGCCACTGGCAGGGTGGGGCTGACAGGACAGGATTGGCTCCTGCAGCAGCAGCCTCCTTGGCTGATATTCTGAGGAGAAGGGCACCAACACTGCACTTTCCCTCTGTGAGGTCCTATGCCTGGCTGGCCTCTTGGGAGTTTGGGGTGACTTTGAAGAATGATGAGGTCCCAAGACATAAACGTCAAAACTGGGCATCTCCACGGACCTATGAAACACAATGAAATGAAACCACTGCCTCAGAAAACATTTTCATACATGTTATGTATGTATCATGTTTAGTTCTGTAGTATGTGTGTGAGGAAGGCGGCACATGTACATCTCCACTTTATGGTTGGGGGAACTGAGGCCCAGACAAGATGAGTGAAGTGCCTGCTGTTGCTAAGAGAATCCATCAGGGCCAAGACTAGAACCAGAATTTAAGTTTTGTGATGGTGAGTGCCCTTCCTAAGGGAGCAGATGCCTCAGGCAGCTCCACCACAGGTCTTCTCTGCTCCTGGGCAAGGTCCTCAGAGAGACCCTAGCAGTCAGCTGGGCCAGGATGTCAGCATCTGTAACATGTGTTGAGCAGGCTGATAGGGAAGCAAAAGGAGCCCTGATCCCCACTCAGCCAGGCAGTCTGGGTGTCATCTACTCCATAGACTTTTTTTTTTGGCCCTCTGAAGAATGAGCACATAAAGAGCTGTTCCCCAAGTATCCTGGGGTTGTTATAAGAATAAAACAAAATGAGATGAGTGTTTTATAAATTGTAAACAGTTATAAAAATGAATAGCATAATTGATAGGAGTCAAAGAAACCATGTTGGGAAGACTTATAGAGGAAAACCACAAGGTAAGAAGAAAGGAGAGTGTAAGATAGGGCAGTTTTTCCTTGTCTCCTTCCATCTTCTACCTAAAGTCTATCTCCTCTTTCTTTGTGGAAGGTGCTGATATATTTTATTTGATCCAGAAACCCCAGACCAGCTTAAAATGAAAATGGTTTCATGAGGCAAAACCACAGTATATATTCCTAACTTTTCTTGAACTTCAGATTTTAAGCATGTTATATATCGATATTTTTAATACTACTCTCTACTCCCAAGAATACAAATTAGGTATTTGTTTGACACTATGCATTAAAATAAAAAACAATTTAGTTTGGAAGTGCTAATGTAATTTACACATAGGTACACTTAAAAATCATGTCCTAAAAATGTCAGACTTACTTTGAACAAGTTTTATTGGGGATACATTGCAAAGGAATAAATGCATCATATAGAAAGTTGTAAAATATAAAACCTAATAAATTGCAAGTACAAGTTTAGACTCCAGTAAAGGAAAGTGATTATATGTGAGTGAATAATTATTTTAAATACAAGATTAATTGGTATTACCTTTGGTTCACAGAAAATATTGTAAAACATGAGTTTTATGCAGCAAAGACATTTTGTCATCAGTTCCCATCATTCCTCATAGAATGTTATTGGAGGAAGAAAGATTTTTGCCAATTACTGCTTGGAAAGACATAGGGAATGAATGGGTCAATATCATTGGCCCTTACTTGAAGGAGGAACTGAAGCCTGGAGAACTTAAGTAACACATTCAAGGTCACATTGTGGAAAGCAGAGGAGATTGTGCAGCTCAAGTGCCCCTGACTTCCCAGCTGGTGCGTTGGTCTCTAAAGTTTAAGTGCTGCTTTTCACTATCAGATTTGTTAGGAATGTCATCTGGTGCTACCATCTCTCTCTTTTTTTCCTTTTAAACGTCATTTATAGAGCAAAATATGTTTTTTGCCCCCCCCCCCTTAGTTTCAGATTATGTTGTAAGGGGACCCAGGGTTCTGTGAATGTGACTTCACTCCAGTTTGTGAGTGTGTGGTGGTTGAGGGGACTTGTGGGAAATAGTGGTCAATTAGTAGGGCCCTTTATCCTCAACCTCCCTTTATCTAGAACTGTTCCACTACTATTTGTCATCTAGCATGGATTTCAGAAACATTGAAAAGAGGGATTCCACTGCCAATAAAATATGTAACAGCCCCTTGGGTCACATCTGGGGTTTTGAGGGGGTCAAAGGTGGGAAGGGAAGGGGCAGGGACAGCTGTCCAGTTGAGGGCAGTGGTACAGAGCTCTGCAAAGAATAGGACTATGCATGTTCTCACTTCAGGTGTGAATCTGGAGGAGTCAGAAAGCACCTGTTTCTTCCAGCTGCTCTGGGAGGTTCTGCTGGGTCAGGAATCCAGAGCAGCAGCCAAGGGCTGCCTCAGAAACAAACAGGCTGTTTTCAGAAAAATAGGACATTTGGTATCTTTAAAGGCACAATACTCTCAGCTCCCCACGTGGTGTGTTCACTTTGAAAGGGAGCAAGATTACAGAGATTTTCAGGGCTGAATGAAGGGTTCAAGACATGTACCATCAAGCAGTTCCAAACTTCATGTTTATGGGCCCAAATCCTTTCATCTTAGGATCTCAAAGCATCTTACCTGGCATTAAGGGTGATTACTTCAGCTGTATGTAAAGAAAATAGAGACGAGAAAGAACAGAGCCTGTGGAATAAGATAGTGAGCGGGTGATAAGTTGTGAATAAATAAATCCTGGAGCTGGAGGAGACCTTGAAGTGCTGTTGGAAATTTGATGGGGTTTCTTCCCCCAACCCCCTTGTGGAGTCTGAAACTAAGAGAATAGAGATTATGTGCTTTGAGTCTGAACTTCATTTCTCTTTCCCCAAAATATTGCCAGTGAAGTAATCCTAAAGTAGGGGTTAGATGATTATTAAGAAACTTGAAAAGCAAGCACATTGCACCCTTTGAATAGTTTCTGATATAAAAGAATAAAAAATGCACTGTGCTTCACTGTTCATACATCAATTCTAACCCCATGAATTTATTGATAAAGCAAGAGATTCAGCAGCTGTAGCTGTGAGGATAAACAACAGATCTGAAATATAGGCAGACCTCGGAGATACTGCAGGTTTGGTTCTAGACCACTGCGATAAAGAGAATTTCGCCAGTAAAGCGAGTCACATGCATTGTTTGGTTTTCCAGTGCATACAAAAGTTATGTTTACACTGCCCTACAGTCTATTAAGTGTACAGTAGTATTAAGTGTGAAAAATGTACATACCTTAATTTAAAAATACATTTTTTTTTTTTGCTAAAATATGCTAACCATAATCTGAGCCTTCAGCAAGTCGTAATCCTTTTAATGGAGGGTCTTGCCTCTTTATTGATGGTTACAGACTGATCAGGGTGGTGATTGCTGAAGGTTGGGTGGCTGTGGCAATTTCTTAAACTAAGACAACAATAAAGTTTGCTGCATCAGTTGACGCTTCCTTTCACTCAAACACTTAGAGGCCATTGGAAGATTATTAATTGCATAATTTCAAAGCTGTTGTGTCTCAGGGAATAGGGAGGCCTGAGCAGAGGGAGAGAGACAGGGAACGGCTAGCCAGTGGAACAGCCAGAACACATACAACATTTATTGATTAAGTTTGCTGTATTGCGTGGGCACAGTCTATGATGCCCCTAAACAATTACAATAATGACATCAAAGATCACCCGACTGCAGATCACCAAAACAAATATAAAAATAAGAAAAAGTTTGAAATATTGTGAGAATTACAAAATGTGACACAGAGACATGAATGAGCAAATGCTGTTGGAAAAGTAGAGCTCATAGACTTGCTTGATTCAGGATTGCCACAACCTTCAATTTGTAAAAAAATGCAATATCTGAAAAGTGCAATGAAGTATAATAAACAAGGCATGCATGTACATAGAAAGGAAAGCTCAGAGTCCAAGAATCAATGATCATAATAAAACAAATGGGTAATAATTTGTGTATGTTTCATATAGGCTATGTCATTTCATCCTCACAATATTTTTTAGAGGTGGGTTTCATCATCTCCACTTTACAGGTGAAGAACCTGAGGCTTAGAGAGGTTATAATTTATTTAAAGGTCATATGGTAAAGAACAGAAAGAGTCAGTATTTGAATTCAGGTTAGTTTACGCCAAGGTCTATGTTCTTTTTATCCCACCATAGAGGCTAAAAAATGCTATTAGACTTTCAAATGTGGTTAGACACAACAAAAAGAAAATATTTTTGACTAAACTTAACTAGAAATAAGCAAATCCTATTGCAATAAAACCATAGAACACTTTTAAAGAAAACACAAAGTTTGACTTGAACAAGTAGAAACATATTGCTTGTTCTTGGATAGGATATCTCAATATCATCAACATGCTGGTTCTCTTTAATTTATAAATTTGATGTGATCACCACAAAAATGCTAACATACTTTTGTTTTCTGTAGCTAGACAAGCTGATACTAAAAGTTATGTAAAAAAAAAATAAACATGAAAGATAGCTATGTATGTGTGTTTGTGTGGTGATGATGGGGAGTAGAGAGAAAGGTTCCCAGCCTACTAGATATTAAAACACACTACAAATTTCTATAAAACAGTGTAGAGAATGTTCTGGAACATAAGTAGACAATGAAATAAAATAGAAAGTCCAGAAATAGACCAAATATGTACAGAAATTTAGTGTATATGATAAAGATGGCATCTAAGATCACTGGGGGAAAGATAGATCTTTTAATAAGTAATGTGAGGCAACTGGATAGCCATATAGTAAAAGGTAAAATTAGAGTTAATGTAATATGTGGGACTAAGCTTCAAATGGATCAGAGGAAAGCATAACTGAGGGCTATGATAGCATTAAGAAGTTGTCATATCCCCCCCCGCCGAAATAAGTATAAAACTAGAAAAAATTGTAAGAAAATCATTTCAGTGACTAGAGATTGATCAAAGGCAGATACAAATTGAGATGCATATATTCACGAAAAACTATTAGACTTTGGATGAGAACACCAGAGTCTGCATCCAGCGTGCTGGGCCGTACATCCTCCACTGCTCTCCCCACCTTCAACACACAGATATTTTGGTAAAAAAAACCCCATTGTTTTGTCTTTGAAGAATTGACCAGGAAAACAGCAGCTTTGCTTCCAAGCAGTTTGGAGTCAATAAGGGGCAGAGAGTAAAAAAATAGGTTATTGTTAGGAAAAGCACAAAATTCAGTGTAAAATGAACTGGAGAACCTACAACTCTGCTAACCTGAGATTGTGGTTCCGAAGCCAGTGAAGCATGTGGTGAGTCAGTCAGATATTTAAAAGTAAATCTCAGAAATGAGAGTTAGAAGGGTTAGGTAAGCTCTCCACCTACCTTTGGCTGACCATGAACTAGGTGCATGCTTAGGAAGGACTGAAAAGAGTTCAGTGGAAAGTAAAAGTCAAGCCAGACTTGAAGGACTGGCTGAACTTTGAGCTCTTACTAACCTATAGATAAATAGATAAGTAGAGAGGTGGGTGAAGCCCTAAAGATATTGAGAAACAGCCTTTTAATCAAGTTGTTGGTTGTCCACTAAGCTATATAATCTCTAGAAAGCCAGGCTAAAAAATGAAGGTAAGAATAAAACTAATGAGAGACATCAAAGTTTGCTCATCATGGTAGAGAGATTTTCAGCTTATGTCCAGGCAAGTTACTCCCCCTACTAAAGTTACAAACAAACAAACAACAGAAATGCCCCACAGGAAAAATCACAATCTAGAGTATGGATGCATCTCGAGATTATCATGCTAAGGAAATAGGTCAGAAAAAATGGATAACCACACGCTTTCACTCATATGTGGGACATAAAAATGAAAACAACAATGGGCAAGATCCAAACAGACTCATGGACGTGGACAATAGTTCAGTGGTTACCAAAGGAAAAGGGGGAGGAGGAGGCAGAAAAGGGAAAAGGGGATCAAATATATGGTGATGGGAGGAGATTGGACTTTGGGTGGTGAACACACAATTCATATATGATGCATTATTGATTTGTACACTTGAAACCAACATAATTTTATTGACCAATGTCACCCCAATAAATGTAATAAAATAAAAAAAATAAACGCACAAAAAACTACATACACACATATATTTACCTTTGATCCAAAATCTCTTAATATACACCTCCAACAATAAAGGGTATATGTACTAGGTTATTCATTATAGCATTTTTTAATTGCGAGATATGGAAAAGGAGACTAGTTGAATATATTACATAAGGTAGTATGACATAGTTGTGAAAAAGAATGAGATATCTATAAACTGACATGGAAGAATTTCAAGGCTATACTGCTAAGTTTAAAAAAAAGCACTTGTGGAAGAGATCTGGAATGGGGAAGGTAGTGAAACCCCCATGGGTTTGGTTGGATTGAAGTAGGGGCCATCAGCATAATCTCATTCTGCCGCCGCCGCCTCCCCCTCTTATTAATTTCTGCCTGCCTGCCTGCCTTTCCGTCCATCCATCCATCCATCTGTCCGTCCATCATCCATCCATCCATCCATCCATCGTCATCTACCTGTCTGTCTCTTCTAGCTCTGTCTGCTGAAAGAGCCTGAAAACAGTTACCCCCCCCCACCCAGGACTAATTAGTACACTTAGAATCCAGATATTGTATTTCTTAATTATTCCCCACCCAAAGGAAATAAGACTCCTTGGAGAAATGACTGATTCCACAGTTGGAACAGGAAAGGTAGTAGATGGTCTGGAATATCACGTTGTGCTAGAAAATTTAAAAAATGCTTTAAAAAAGAAAAGATGAGGGCATGTCAAAAAGACACTGAGGGCTCCATCAACTAACTGATGAATGGATAAACAAAATGCAGTGTAACCATACAATGAAATGCTATTTGGCAATACAAAAGAATGAAATTTAACATACGAAGGACCTCTATAATGAAAACTACAAGACCCTATTAAAAGAAATCAAAGAAGATACAAAGAAATGGAAAGATGTTGTGTTCTTGGATTGGAAGAATCAACATAGTTAAAATGACCATATTACCTAAAGCACTATACAGATTTAATGCAATCCCATCAAAATCCATCACATTTTTTAAAGAAATGGAACAAAAAATCATCAGATATGTATGGAAACACAAAAGACCCCTGAATTGCAAAGCCATCCTGAGAAGAAAGAACGAGGCTGGAGGCATCACTCTGCCCGACTTCATTACACTACGAAGCATCAGTAATCAAAACAGCATGGTATTGGCAGCAAAACAGACACATGGACCAGTGGAACAGAATTGAGAGTCCAAAGTAAATGCATTTTATATGGGCAAATAATTTTTGACAAAAAAGCCAAAAATATACAGTGGAGAAAGGAAACCTCTTCAAAATGGTGCTGGGAAAACTGGAAAGCCACCTGCAAAAGAATGAAACTAGACTGTTGTCTATCACCACACACAAAATTAACTCAAAATGGATTAAGGACTAAATATAAGCCTGAAACAATAAAATGTAGAAGAAAACAGGAACTAAACTCAAGGACCTTGGACTTAAAAGATTTTATGAATTTGACCTCAAAGGCAAGGGAAGTAAAAGCAAAAATAAATGAATGGGACTACATCAAACAAAAAACTTCTGCTCAGCAAAAAGAAAACAGTCAGTGGTAAAGAGACAGCCATCTGAATGGAAAATACATTTGCACGCAATGCCTCCGGTAAGGGCCTAATATCCAAAATATGCAAAGAACTCATACAACTTAATAACAACAACAAAACACAAAGGATCCAATCAAAAAATGGGCAGAGGTCCTGAACAGACATTTCCTAGAGGACATACAAATGGCCAACAAGCATGAAAAGATGCTCAACAACATTAGCTATTAGGGAAATGCAAATCAAAACCACAATAAGGTACTATCTCACACTTGTTAGAATAGCTATAATCAATAGGACAAGTAACATGTTGAAGAGGATGCGGAGAAAAAGGAATCATCATAAACTAACTGCTGGGGGACTGCAAATTGGTACAGCCACTATGGAAAACAGTATGGAGGTGCCTCAAAAAATAATAATTGATCTACCATATGATCCAGCAATCCCTCTCTGGATGTTTACCCCAAAGACTTGAAAACCCATATCCGAAAAGATATTTGCACACCGAAGTTCATAGCAGCATTATTCACAGTGGCCAGGACATGGAAGCAACTGAAATGTCCTACAACAGATAATTGGCTAAAGAAGCTGTGGCACATATATACAATGGAATATTACTCAGCCATAAGAAGAGATGAAATACTGCCATTTGCAACACATGGATGGACCTTGAGATAATCATGCTAAGTGAAATAAGCCAACAAAAAAGTTGAATCACATGATATCACTTATATGTGGGATATAAACCTAAAAGCAACAAATGAACAGGACAAACAAACAGAGACTTGGGACATGACTATAGACTAGTGGTTACCAGGGGGTAGGGGTAGGGAGCAGGGGTAGGTAGATATAAAGGGGATCAAATATAGGGGGTAGGGGAGGGTGAAGTGGGTAAAGGGGATCAAATATATGGTAGCTGAAGGAAACTGGACTTTGGGTGGTAAACACAATAGAATATACAGATGTCAAATTATAATGTATACCTGAAAATTATAAAATTGCATTAATCAATGTTACCCCAATAAACTTAAGAAAAAAGAATGAAATACCAATTCATGTTAATACATGGATGAACTTTGAAAATGTGCTGAATGAAAGAAGTCAATCACAAAAGAAATATCCAGAATCTGTAGAGATTGAAAGTAGATTAATGGTTGCCTTGAGCTGGGAGGGTTGGAGAGAAACTGGGAGTAACTGCTAATAAGTATAGGGTTTATTTTGGGCATGAAGAAAATATTCCACAATTGATCATGTTGATGATTGCACAAATCTGTAAATATATTAAAACTATTGTACACTTTAAATGGGTTAATTTTATGGTATATGAATTATATCTCAGTAAAACTGTTAAATTTATATATTTTAAAAAAAGATATCAGGGGCAGCTTGAAGAGATTCTCACTGGCTAAATCTGAGAAATTTAAGTGTCCAAAAATTAAGACAGAACAGATTATAATCTATTGAATAAAGTAAGTATCCATGAGCCCATAATGGTAATAAATATATAAGCAAGAACAGAAAGCTCTTCTTATAGTAGAATGTCAACTATTAAATATAGAAAAAATAATGGTGTTAGAAAATCAGCATTTTGCAACCATGCTAGAATAAATTGATTCAAGCAGTTAGCAATTGTTCTAAAACCGGCAAGAGTGAGGTAGGGAAGTTTTATGAAGAATAGGAACTTATGTAGTCTCAAAATATTTTCCCACGATCATATATTAATTTAAAAGGAAAATATTAATCATGGAGTGACAAAAATGAACAAAACTTTAACCAAGTGGTCGAAATGAACATTACTGTGAATAAGGGGCAAGAGGACATACAGTGCCAGATGTGATGCCTGAGAAGGGCATGTGACGTATAGTATTCATCCAAAAATACGTAACATGGATCTAATCACAAGGAAACATCAAATCCAGATTGAGAGAAATTCTATAAAATAACTGACCTGTAACCTTCAAAAATAGCAGTGTCACGAATGACAAAGAAAGGCCACAGAACTATTTCAAGTTAAAGGAGACTAAAGAAATATGACAACTAAATGTAATATGTGATCCTGGACTGGATCATTTTCTGGAAAAGACATTACTGTAAAGGACATTATTGGGACAGTTTTTAGATAAAATAATCAATGTTAAATTTCTTGAATTTGATAACTCTATTGTGGTTTTATAAGAGGAGAGTCTTGTTCTTAGGAAAGATTTATTGAAATCTTATGGATAAGATTTTAGTGTATGATATATATTATATATATGACCTACTCTCAAATGGCTCAGAAAAAAAATATTCTCTCTCTCTTTCTCTCTCTCTCTCACACACACAAATATGGCACAATGTTAAAAATATGGGTAAATGGCTTCCTCTTTCTTTATTTCCATCCCTAATTGAAGTACAACCTAAAGGAACTTTTAAGAGAAGGTACATGGAATATTAACTTTCTGAAATTTTGCATGTGTCAAAATACTTTTATTCTTATTTCATACTTGATTAATCAATTATCTAGTTACAAAATTCTAGATTAAAAAATTTTCTTATCTCAACCTTTAAGATGTTCTTCCATTATATTCTCGAATCCAGTGTTCCTTATGAGAGATAATGGTGTCAACCTGAACTTTTTTCTTTGGTAGGTAAACTTTCCCCCTCCCTTCTCTGGATAGTTTTATGAACTTCTATTTAGGCTTTGTTGTTATGTGTCTGGATGTGGGTCAGTTTATTTCATCCCCCCTTGACACTATGTTTTTTTCTTTTAGGAACTTTATCACTTAAATCTACACTTTCTGAATTGACCACTATGCATTTTTTCCTTCATACATTAAACATGTCTTTGGGGTTTTTTTGTTTTCCATTCTGAAAGTAGTCTTTAATTTTACTGTCTAATGATTCTATTTATTTGTTTTTTCTTTGGGTAATTCATACTTTTGATCTCCAAGAGATCTTTATTGTTCTCTGATATTTAAAACATGGCATTTTGATCTTGTTTTGCTAGTGTGGTATTTTCTTGAATTCTATTAGGGACATTTTAAAAAAATCTTAACTGTTTCTTCATTATTCCACAGGCTGTGCTGGTATAGTCACCTTTAGGTTGAGGCTTGGAAAGACAGATTGGGAACTCTGCTTGTCTGGGCTTCTTGACTGGCAGCTTTCCTTAGGATGCGGAGTCTTGGGAGCCCTTATACTGGGGGCTCCTTATATGCCCAAATGAGGAGGTCTTTGCTCGAGACATAAACCTTCACAAGAAAGGCCCTAGTCCTTCCCAGGTAGTTTGTTCTATTATATTAGAAAAAGAGACTTTCTTTTTTCTTCTTTGCCTGGGACAAATGCTTAGTACCCAGTATTCTGCATATGAGAATGGAGATGTATTGTTCCATCAACATACCTCTCATCTTTCTCCATTTTGAATTCAGGTTCCACTGTACTTACCCCTCTGGAGTTTTGCCTGAGAGTTCAACTCTTTCCGCATCTGTAGCCAACTCTAAGTGTTTTCTAGGCTGCAGTTTCATTTGTTATCGGTCAGTACTTAACAAATCATTATTTTTTCCCCTGCTTGAGTACTCTGGTCAGCTGATGGCCTCTTCCCTGGTCTTTTTTATGATTAATGAAGTATTGGAGGAATAAGACCTGTGTTCTAGCCACTATTTGGGGGGTTAAGTTTTAATTACCAACACTTTTGTTAACAGGGGTTATTGCCTAAGTGCTTTGCCTCCAGGAAGTGCTACCATTGTGTTGTCCTAGGCATGTTGGACTGACATTTATTTTAAACTTCAACATGGCAGTGCCATAAACATTTTTCTCTAATACTCTGTTCATGCATTTCGTTTTTTAACTTTTCTAGTAAAACTTACTCATTTCTGAATTATTGATTCTCCTTTCACCAAGGATTAACATTAACCATTTGATAAATAATCTTCATTTTCAGGAACTTCCTAAATTCATGATTTTTCTAAGGCCAAGCCATGATCACATAATCTAGAGTGTCAGCTTTGTCCTGAGCATTGCCATCTCCTAGACTTTGTCTTATTTTTTCCACTGGAATGTTCTTTCCTTTCTCTTGCACCTCACCTGTTTTCTCCTCCCATATAAATTCCACTCAAGCTTTAAGGCTAGGTAGGTAGGCCAGTCAAAGTGTTCAAAATTATCTGTGCATTTAGAATCTTTTAATAGAGTCTCTGCCCAGAGTCCTGCTGAGCGAGGTGGTCATTGGAGATTTCTTAAACAACCTGTATCATGTCATACCACATGACCATCTCCTTCCTTTTCATCACAGCTGATTGTATGAGACTTGAGCCAGGCGGGACCCAAGGAAAACCAATCTATAGATGTGGCAGCTTTCTACGAGGTGGCTGCCTTGTTTTACTTGATCAGACTGATAGTGACTAATTTGGATCCATCACTCCCTATCAGGTAGTTAGTTGATAGCCGAGAGGGTAAGTAGAATTAGAAAAAAACATATGAAGGGGAGCAAACACGGACATAAGCTGAGTCACATTAACGGTGGCGTATTAACGAGTGACAAAACAAAACAAGGCAGTTGTTGACAGTGTCTTGGGCCTCACGTGACCTATATCTAGCCCCAGACTTTATTAGCTGGGTTGTGCCATGGGGCTCTTCTCTCCATGTGCTCTGGCTGGGAAATTTTCCCTAGTTACAGTGAGACCTGGCTTATGGTTAGGGGTCCTTTTCCCTTAGTCCTGCCTATATTCAAATCACTAGCCTCCCATTGCTTGGGAGTACTGTAGGAAAGTTTCGGTTCCCAGGCTAATGTGAAACAGACCCAAAGGTGCTATTCAAAGACCTTCATGAAGCTGTCACTGCAACCCCAGGGATCTCTCCTTCCTCTAAAGGCACAGAGAACTTTGAACACTGTGGATGGCCTTTATAGGACAAAACCATGCCCCACGTTTTGGCTCTCAGATCTGTGCTATTAATGCTACAGGATTAGAAGAGTATGAGAACCATGGCTTATATACTGTTATGTCCTCACTGCGTCTGGAGTGGGGATGACCTATAAGTACTATTTACTGAGTGTTTGCTTAATCAGTGAATGAAAAGATGGAAGGACAAGAAAAGGAGAGAGCAGTGGAGGAAAAGATTTTAATTAAATATATATTTTTAGCACATGGATTCATCAATTCATTTAACAAACCTTTTTGGGGGGTGCATTTGCTGTGTATTAAGTGTTTTATATATGCAAAGAAAAATTAGAAACAACCTTTCTTCTTAAGGGGTTCTAAATCAAATGAGAAAAGGAGAATTATAAAGTAATAATTACAGTACAATAAATGTTGTGCTCTATAGTTTTCTGAAGGTAAAAGAGAATCCAAAGTATAAACAGGAAGTTTCACCAAAGGGGAGGAGAGATTAAGCTCATAGCATCTCTCTGCCCTCTGCATAGATTGAGTTGATTCTCAAAGTGAAGTTTTTGTTATCATCCATAGAGTTTTCATACATCCGTTGTTCATCTTATAGGTGAGGAAATGGACTCAGAGATTCAGGCTGTGCCCTGGGTCCCGCAGCCAGTAAGCAACCAAGGCATCATTCCATCTAGCTCTTTTGACTTTAACCTCTCCTGCTCTCTCAAGTGTCAGGTACCTGCCACAGGTAATTGTCTCCCAGGGCTTAACCCTGCTCAGATATAAGAAAGGCGGCCAGAAAACAGAAGGTTTGATTTAAGAAGATTATTCTTACTGTAACTATCACCCTCTGGGACCTTTAGGGGGAAACAAACCCACTCTTTTTTGACCTCACAAGATTCTTTTAGCCTCAGCGGCTGACTTCTGTTCTAAGGAGGCCTGATTTCCTCATCCCGCATCTGGCCCTACACCGCAGGGCCCCAGCTGCTGGGCCCAAAGGGAGGTGCATACACAGGCTCCAGCCTGCAGCTCACCCAGCTGCTGTGGTCCGGGCTTTGCGTTAGCTCTGCCTGCAGTGATTTGTTCAATTATCACAAACCTGCTGATTTTTTTTTTTTTAAGTATTGGATACTTAAGTTCAGCAAAGGGCCTAGAAGAAGGAATAAATCATTTATTCATCATTGGCAATGTCATTACCAAAAGCAGTTAGCAGTTTCCAGGCCAGGGTTGTGCTGAAGTCAGTCTGCACAGCTCAGCCTGGTGCCAGGACAGAGGAAGATGAAGACAGATTATGAGGAAGGGGGCTCTAGGAGCCCTTAGGGACTGCAGGGCCACCTGTTGCTACAGGTCAGCAAGCATGCAAACACCTGGCATAAGGCAAGGGCTAGCAGTGGTTGAGAGGGTGACAGAGGCCCCAAGTACCAGTCTAAGAGGTCTTGCAAAGATGCCAGACTTTGCAGAGTGTGGCAGAGAGAGGGCACACATGTTACATTTCCCTTGAGCACCATAGGCCTTTCTTACTGTGCCATGGAGCAGAGAGAGAGCACCTCTGGGAAGGCACAGTTGCCCATGCCCTTCCTGACAGTTTGTCTTCAGGCCCATGCAACCATCTTCAATGCATCACATCTGATTCCCAACTCTACTCTATCTCTTATGAATGCTCTAAGTGAATGATGGGTGAGTATTTCCTTGATTGGGAGAGAGAAGCTCATATTGCTCCAGGGAGGGGAGAAATGTGTGTAGAGGTTAGAACATGGGCTTTAAAATCATAACGAGTACTTTTCCACCCCTATCACTTCCTATCTGCACGAACTTGGGTAATAAACTTAGTTTCTCAAAGCCCAGTAATCTATACCATGGGGCTAATGCTACCTCCCTAGTAGTTTGTTGTGAAGATTAAATTAAATTAACATTTAATGGGTGCAAGATAGGCATAAGCGCTTACTGAATGGTGGCTATTATATGAGTAAGGACCCTTGTTCTTGCCCATGAATAGGTTCAAAAGAGTCTTCATCTACAATAGACCCCAGTGAGTGTCCTTGCATGTTAGACTTTCTGTATGAACCCATACCTTTTCCCCCTTCCTGGGTTTAGATGGGTCTTAATGATCCTAAAATATTTAACTTAATAGTTTCTCTCTCTGGAACTTCCCTTTATCCCTAATAGGCTGAGCCAAATGCCTCCCTTTTGGGCTTCCAGTTTGCCTTACATAGCACATTGTTTTGGAATGATCTATTTATGTCTCTCCCATTAGGTGGTAAACTTCTGGAGGGCAGGTACTATACTTTTTTCTTTGTCTTCCAGTATCATATCAATATGACCAGAACTGAATTTAGGGTCTAAGTTTGTCCCTTTCTACAGGTCAGGGCAAGGTGCCTGCTGAAAGAAGTAAAGTTGATAACATCAACTGTGCCTTTAACAGAAGAGGAATCAAAGGGCAGCAAACCTTTATTCCTACGTGCCTTGTCTGAATTGGCAATACCTGTGGGGCTTTTGGTGGATCTAAGCCATTAAAGGGACAAGAACAAAATGAGAAGAGAGAAAAATAAGAGAAACAAAAGAGGAAGAGCAGATATGTAATGGGATCATTATAGATCTTTGCTGGTTGAGCAAAATAACTTGTTTGCTTGTGCATGAAAGGGGGAAAGAGAAAGAAAAGAAAATTAGGGAGAAGACAAGCAAGTCTTGCATCCACTTCTGTGCCATGTAGTAGATAAGCTCCAGTGAAGCTTCAACAATGGGAGGAGAGCGTGGAGGCCAAGGGCTCCAGCTTCAGAGTCAGAGTATCTGGTTGGGATCCCCGTTCCACCAAATGGCTACTCAGCTGGCTCTTGCAACTATATTTTCTGAGCTATACAATGTGGATAATAATAATATCTGCCTTGTTGTAAGGATTAAATGAGATGATAGTATAGAAGAAATTGTTAGACTGCTTGGTATATAGTAAGTGCTCAACAGATTATATTAATTACATAAATGTTGATAATTTTTTCCTGAATATCCTCGGCATGACTCTGGAGCCTCAGAGAATTGGGGCAGAAATGGGATGAAGAGAAATTCTTGGCTATTGGATAATGTGGTCTAGAAAAGTCTCCTTCTCTCCCAGCTTATATTCAGTAAGATACTCTAAACATTTTTACTGTGGATCTAAGGTAATTAGCTATATGGAGAGAAAAAAAAAGAACATCAGTGGAAAGAATGGTCTTGGAGTCAGAACTCCTGAGTTCTGGTCTAAATCCCACCACCACTTAGTTTTGTGACCTTGGGCAAGTTTCATAAGCTGTGGGTCTTTACTTACTCATCTGTCAAAGGAATTGATGTATAAGTGTGTGCACTCTCTCTCTCTCCCTGTTTTGGCTATAAGAATCATTGATTCCAATATCTCACCAAACTAGTTGAAACACTTTTTTCCTCTATTTACTTGCTACCCTACCCATTTGGCTGGGGGCTATAAACTGATTAAGCAAACCTCACCAAATAGGCTGTTCATAAGAGGAATTGATGGCTGAATAAATATATATTATAACTAGCATTATATGTTTAAGTTATTACGTTTAAGAAGCCAAAGACTTCTGGGGCAGAGGTAGGAAGGGATGGGAGTGGGCTTCTTCAAAATGCAGCTCGTGACAGGCGTGTGTGTGGATGGGTCCCCCTATAGCAGTGATTAAATAAGACAGGGGTTTCCATCTCAGAGAAGAGAGAACCAAGAGCAAACCACAGGGATTGATTATATATAACCAAAAGGTTGTCTGGTAGAGGAGGGTGGGCAGAGCTGTCCCTTGGCACTCCAGAGGAGAATGATGACCAATAGGGCAGACTGTAATAGGGCAGTGTAATTTACGAAAGCCCATCCTTTTCTTTCTAAAGAGGGATTAGGAAACTTTTTCTGTAAAGGGACTGGTAGTAGAAATTCTAGGCTTTATGAACCATTTGGTCTTTTGTCACAATTACTCAACTCTATCATTGTAGTTTGAAAGCAGCCATAGACGGTAATACATAATAAGCATGGCTGTGTGCCAATAAAATATTGTTTACAAAAGAAGGTAGCAGGCCAGATTTGTCCTGTGGGCCACAGTTTACAGACCCTTGCATTAGAAGGAGCACCTGTGGTATTAGGTGGCCTTCGGAAGTAAGTGGTAGGTTCCCCTTTCCCTCAGCACCCCTTGGGAGGACCGTGTTCCGTAGAGGTTAAAAGATCCTCCTAATAGTGCCAGATGTATATCCCTGCCTTGGGTGGGGGTTCTGATTAGCTGCCCTGTGGTGTCTCTTTTAACACTTAATCCCATGATACTTAGAGGGCGGACAGAGGGAAAAACTATTAGGTCCTAGCGTTTGTTGGGGGCAGAGGGCCTTGGAAGGAGAAGCTGAGGCTCATAAGACAAACTCCACAATTAACCTGGGGCTGCTGCCGTCTACTGTGACACTTTTTCACCTTTAATTCTCTCTCTTTGGAGGAATATTATGGGAAGGATTTTATTTTCTTATAATTTTGGTATATTTGAGGGGGATATCATGGAGATGGTCAATTACTAATCTGTCAGATGGGAAAAAATTTCTTCTTTCTTTCGGTATTTTGGATCTCCCTCACCTCATTTGGCTAGCACACACACACACTCCACCACTCACCAGTTGTGTTTACATGTTCATGCAGACCAAGCGAATACAGGACAGGCATCTAAGAACCCCAAAGAAGCACAGTCTGAGTAGAAAGCTGCAGCTCTGTCTTGTCTGCAGGCCCTTCTATCCATCTTTGCTCCTCCGGGACACCATACTCTTTTTGCATTTCCTTCATAATTTGTTCAGTCTTCCTCGAATATGTAGCAAGACTCGAAGCAGAAGGAGGAACTTGGGGTTGCTGGAGGGACTAAGTGTACACACACAAGGCTGCCATTATCTGGTTCCAAGCCGCAAAACACTGCTGCATGTGGAGTGTTAAGACGCTGGGCTCCTCTGGGGGCTGCCAGCAGCTCACTGTGGATCCTATAAGATAGCGGTCCCCATCAGTTTTGGTACCAGAGACTGGTGCTCCTGTGAGAATCTAATGCGTGATGATCTGTGGTGGAGCTGAGGCAGTGATCCTAGCGCTGGGGAGTGGCTGCAAATACAGATGAAGCTTTGCTTACTTGCCTGCCATCCACCTCCTGCTGTGTGGCCTGGTTCTTAACAGGCCACAGGCTGGTACCGGTCTGCAGCCTGGGGTTGGGGATCCTTGCTGTAAGAGGCTACTGATCCACCGAGTCCTCGTAAAGCCCAGCTCAGGTGGAGCCAGGTAGGAGTCTAGGTCTTGCTCTAGCCATTCCTCCAGTCAAGAGCCAAGTAGGAGTCCTTGCAGAATTGTACTGAATTACCATTCGGTCTTGTGGAGTGGCTGAATGCAGATTTCTAAGATCTGGCTAGCAGGAAATGGGCATTTCTGCAATTTTAGCATCTGCAGCATTTCAGAATAGAAATAATGATGGGAGCAGAAGTCAGACCATTTGGGTTCAAATCCTGACTCCATCACTTAGTAGATATGGAGCCTTGTGAGAATTAGATTCTCCATTTGTGAAATGGAAATTTAAAAGTAAAATAAATCAAAGCCATTACAAGTACAGTGGATTTTCTTTATTCGTGGTAGTTATATTCTATAAAGTTACCATGAATGCTGAATTAATAATCCTGAACCGTGCAGTTCTAGGGAAAATACAGATTTAGGTTCCCATGAACCTCTGGTCATAACAGTTTAATCAGTCTATCAATACCTAACCTTGTTTTATGTGTGTTTCTGGTTAAATACATCTTATTTAATATATATTGTCGATTCGTTAACATTGAATTCCAGGCCAACAGCACTGAAACCCATGCCCGAATGGAGCTAATCTAACACATGAATTTTCTCTGTAAAGCACTTTGTAGCCTTCTTGCTGTGCAGGACTCCAGCACTAGGCTTGGGGACTATTATGAACAGTGAAATCACCAACGCAAAGCATGAAAATGAGAAAAACGTGGCACTAAATAGATGGCAAAAAAAAACCCCCACTGGTTTACAGTATGAGAACTGAAGCCAGTAAGCAGGGCATCACCCTGTATGGCCTCAGCGGGGATGTGCGCAGAAATCTTCGCTGCTCTGTGCATGTCTATGGATGACAGTGAAAGTGCTGCAAAATTGATTTTGGGGTTACAAATAAGTTTTTAGTGAGTAGGAGAATTTGTAAATATCAAATCTGTGAATAATGAGGTTTGATTGTACATCAGAGAGTTATTGTGAAGATCTATTGTGATAAAGTCCAAAGGATCCCATCCAGTGTTCAGAGCCCTCCGAGATCCAGCCCTTGCCTCCTCTTCTAGACCTTTCTTGCAGATGCTCCTTGACACATATCCCATTCTCCAACCATCATTGCTGCTTCTTGCCTCTGTGCCAATGCACACGCTGTTTTCTGACTAAAATACCTTCTTTATCCTCACAAAGGGAAGCTATGCTTCTTCTCAAGGGACACCAATGGATAGGAAATCTAATCTCCCATGCAATCTGGATATTTGGATCAGAATAAAAGGGTTTCATTTTTAAGATTTATTTTTTGAGGCACATGTAAGTCATGGGACAAACACATGGAAATTTCTTTTTGTTAAGGATCTGTTTCTTCTATTTCTCCTAATCATCAGTCCCTGGTGAATGCTATCATTCTCAGGGCTCGCGGGGAAATTCCTATTCTGTTTTTTTTTTTTTTTTGGATTTTATACTCAAGATTTGGGGAACCCTCACTCCCATCCTGTGGTTTCCAACCTGGACTTAAGCTTTCATCACATGAAGCCCTTCACACTGGTGAGGTTGGAACAAGCATGGCCAAAATAACATCCGAAATCAAAGCCAACCCTTCACGTCTCAGAACAGTGGTCCAGCCCTCAGCCCTGGTCATTCCAGGTCAAGGGCTGGACTTCGTAGAGCTGTGGAACCAGTAATGCAGCAAACCCTATGAGTCTAGATCCCAGGTAATTGACTCTGAGCAGCTTGGATAGATGGCACTGCCAGGTGGGTTTGGGCTCCCATCTGTCCTGCCTACCCCTTGCACATGCCTGCTCTGTTCCTGCCTTTATCTGGTCCTGGGGCTTGATTCTGTGTTTGTTTCATCTTCATTCCAGCCAGCTAATTTTCAGCTACTCCTGGCTTCTTCCACCTGTATGAACTGCCTTTCTACTACCTCTCCTGCCAAG
Source organism: Eonycteris spelaea (assembly GCA_003508835.1). Lineage (NCBI taxonomy): Eukaryota > Metazoa > Chordata > Mammalia > Chiroptera > Pteropodidae > Eonycteris > Eonycteris spelaea. Next base: position 16,124,945 of record PUFA01000014.1, on the reverse strand, counting down.
CAAGGATCTGACAATGCCATCTGACTCCAAGAAAAGGTAGCACTGGATTAGTGAAAGAATACCGGGTTGAAGAGTAAGTAGACATGGATTCTGGCTCTGTCCCTGCCTCTCATTATCTGGGTGTTTTTGTGCAAGTCCTTTATTTTTCTGTGCCCCAATTTCCCTATTTGTTAACTGAAAGCATAGACTAGATTGCTAAGGGCTTTCCATATTCTATGATGTTATGAATCCTTGGAAGGCAGATGGGTGGGGTGCACCATGTTTGCCCACAGGCGGGTTAACTACCTTTGACTAGCTCCAGAGCTAATGAAAAATCTGCTTTGTCGTGTTTGGTTGAAGTTCAGCCTATGGATATCCATTTCTCCAGGTTTGGTGGTGACACCACTTGTGTGAGTGTTGACAAAAATGAAAGTTAGGAAAAAGCAAAAAATACAGAGAGAAAGTTATTTGGTTTTCAAAGTAATCTTACATTTATGTGTTACTTATCTTTTGAAGGAGAACCTTACTATTCACTTTTCTAATGCTACTTGGTGGTTTAGAGATGGGCTCAAAAAGGAAGCACAAACAGCCAAATGCCCATGAATCAAGGGAAGAGAATGTTCACAAATTTGGGGCACCTGTAACTTAAAATGAACAACACGTGATAATGATGAAGATCATGGTGGTGATGATGATGGTGATGATGATGATAATGATAACAATAGCTAGCACATACAGAATATATATATTATGTGCTAGGGCCTGTGCTAAGTCTACATACATACCATCTCACTTATGCTCAGGGTCGCACTAATGAATAAACAATGATACTGTATAAACACCAAATTCATACCTGCTTAGGGGACAGTAGTAATATTAATAATAACATTATCTTACATTTATTTCCAATTTCTAAGCCATTTCTCATCTATGGCACTTTTCTGTTTTGACTTTGGCAAGAGATGGAAAGGGTAGATGTATCTCATGTTATAGATAAGGAAATTGAGACTCAAAAGGGTAAAGTAACTGATCAATAAGCACCCAAGAAAGAACTGATGAAGAGCACTTGAGGGAGATCAGATATTTGAGACTGAAAATTTCCCAAAATTCTTGCAAAAGAAAGTCCTTCCTCTTTTCCTTCATGACTCTGGGCTTATTGTTTTTCTCTTCCAGTGGGACTCAGGCCCTGCCTGCTCGAAGCTCATTGCTTGGATTAGCTGAGAGGGGTTTGCTGTACCTTTGCAACTACTGCTACTCTGTGCCTCTCAGTGATGGCTGCTTTTTCTGCTGAGTTTGTCTTTGAAATCGTTGACCTTTGGAATTCAGGCCGGCTTGCTTAATCCCTAGTGTGTGTTACCGCAGTTTCGACCACGCACTGTGGAGTGTAGCGATGGGCAGCGGAGTGGAGTCTGAGACTGGGGTCCTTTCTCCTCCCCACTCTGCTTTTCTTCCGCCCAAGATCAGCATTAGGGCTCAGAGAGGGGGGTAAAAGATGATCTCAGTGTCCTCAAGAACTTTATGAACTCATTCTTTTAATCTTTCTTCACATTTCCGCCTTGTCTCAGTGTGGTACCTTGTGCCCTTCTGAGTAACTTTTTCTTATTTCATCTTCTAGGTCATTCATAATAATGTTAATCATTTAGAAGGATGGGAGCTTTCTCTACCTGGAGAATGCTTTTTCTTGAACTCATTGAAAGTCTCTTTGATTTGCCCAAGAACTGAGAAAATAAAATCTAGACTAAGTGGGAAAATATTCTGTGTGAATAACATATTTATAAGCTCTGGGTGTTGTATCAAAATTGTGGAGAGGCCTGCTGGCTGCTCCCTTTGGCAGAATAGATTGTTGTCTATATGGTGTGTTTTAAAGTTTGCTAGAAAAATCTTCTTGCCTCTAAATATATTGCCTTGGTTCTGCCATTTACAGATATAGAGCGTAGTGTTAAATATTACTAACCTCTTATTTGTATGAATAGTGGTGAGAAGCTCTTTTAAAATCAAAATATTACTAAGCTGGTTTTCAACTGGAATTGTGTTGGGGTAACAGAATCTGGATTGAGTTTTACCAGGTATAGCCGATGCTCTTAGTACCCCACCATGCCTGTCTACAAAATTCTTACTGAAAGTATCCCCAGTTTGGTCTTAGGGCTCTTTCAGGCTGCAGGAGCACATATGGCCTATGTATAGGGCAAGCCAAAGTGTGCTGGATAACTAATGCCCTACAGAAGCAGCCCCTTTTCAAGGTTGGATGGGATTTCTTGGATGCATACCTCGGACTCTTCTCATCTTGGTGGGATAATTTCATCATCTGTTCTACATTCCCCCAGACTTCCCCATTAGGACTAAGCTTCAGTGTCACACTGTGGTAACTGGCTTGACGACACACAATTCTTGGCTTTTTTCCCTGTGTCACTTCTTGTCCTCCCCCTACTTGTGTTTCCTAATACCTTTCTAAATAAACTGTAGTTGAATTCTTGTCTCAGTGCTGCATCTGGGGAAACCTAAAGCTAGACACCAGTAACAGCAGCTAGGCACAATCCATGAGGCATGAAGGACCCAGGCTGCTTCTTTCAGCTCCACCACTCAAGTCTGTGATTATCAATGTCATGGCAGCAAGAGACTTGCTGCCCCTCCAGATATTAGATCCATAGTTTAGGTGGGAAAAAGGAGGAAACACCAAAAACCAAGAGAGAGGTCAAACCATCTCCATCAGAGATTTTGCCATTTTAAACAGGAAGGGTTGTCTTCTTCAGAAAGTTTTGCCTGCACCTCTTCTGTTGGAATTATGTTACTCCTACTTTCGAAAGAGTGGAGACTGAGCAAATTACCCTGCCAAGCAAAACTGGGACTCTCATTGTATAATGAAGAGATATGGATGGAATGGATATTGGGTAGGCAAGCAACAGTATTTGTCACAGAGTTAATGCCTTATTATGTTTTACTAATGCTGAGTATGGCATTGATGTGTTAGATCTGTGCTACTCAAAATATCTGACCAGCATTATTGCATTACCTGGGGGCTTTTTAGAAATGCAAGATCTCAGGCCAACCCAGACCTGCTGAATCAGAATCTGTTTTTAAATAAGACGCACATCCCCTCAACAGGTAATTTGTATGCACAATCAAGTTTGTTTCATGCTTGTCTTAAATCAGTTCACTTGGTGTCAAACTGAACGAGGGAATCCCTGCCTCTTGGTATTCTTTCCTTGGCCTTGCCCAGTGCCTTGTCTGTGATAATTTCTGTTGAATGACTGAATGAGTCATGCCAACCCAGGTTGAGGGAGAAGCTTTCTTCCTGATCACTCACAATCAAGGTGATCCCCTCTCCTTTAGACAACCCCTGCTTCCCTCAATGTCCTTTGCATCTCTTTTCTGCATCATAGTCAGTTTTGAGTATCTCATTGTTCCTGTGGACCAAAAAGTCTAGGATCTCATTCATCTCTGGCATCATTCTCACCCTGTCCACTCCCACATCCAGCTGGGTGCTTTGCTAGCTTAAATTGAGCTGAATTAAACCTTCTTCTATATTTTTTTCTTTTTTATTGCTTTGACTTCATTTCTATGTTCCTTTTCTTAAAGTGAAACAACTCCTATAACAAACAAGGTGATGTTTTCTTTCTGGGTTTTCCTAACATTGTTTTAAATTGCTATGGTATTTGAATAAATAGAAAAGTGTAATGCAGAGATTTCAGACTTTTTTTGGCAGGATTCTTTCTGTAAACATAGGAACTCAGTGTGTGCTCAGATTTGAGGCGTGCCGTTATGCTTTAATGAAGTGGCATGGGGAGCCTGGACCCCCATCCACGAGCCTCCCTTGCAGTGCTGCTCCCAACACCATAGCCCTTAAATGTTTTTGACTGTATTCCACTTGCATGAGTCAAAAGACTCATAATTCACCCATTCTCTCTTTTTGGTGATGGGTAGGAGTTGGTGAAGGTAAAAAAAAAATTGGAGAAAAACAAAATCAACAAATTATGATAAACTTTGTGCTAGTAAGAAGTACATATTGCATATTATTCACATTGTAAAGGAAAAAAGTGGGCATATACAAGTCTGTATATGCTAAAACAGAGCCCTGTGCTCTTAAAACCACCCAGTGATTTTGTTATACTTTCTTTGACAGAAAGTTCAAGTTATTCCAATGGCGCAAAATCACAGGCAGCACATTGCAAATTAAGTGTCCTAATACAAGCAAAATAGCCCAGGGATATAGATGATTAATATTAAACTTTAGTTATTAGAAAAATTATAGGCCTGAAATACTATTAATGCAACTATGTATCACTAAACACTGTAGGGTTAACCAAATAATTGGTAGTATTCTTGAAAATAATGAAGCTAAACGAACAACAGTTTATATTTAAAAAATCAAAAGTAACAGCTCTTGAAAACCTCACCAGCTCAAAATAGTTGTGGTAATCTTGTTGTTGGTAAGAAATCATATGGAGTATTATTTGCATTATGAGTGCAGCTCACAATAACACTGAAGACCTGCTGATAAGAAAGCCAATTTCCTCAAAATTGTTGGAGTACAACTACCTGTGAGGAATTGCACGTGCAGTAAGCAGAAGCTGGAAAACGTGGCCAGGCTTTGCAAGGCATCCTTACCTTTTTAGTGAATACTGAATTAAACTCCTCTGCAAACCCTAATAATGAGCTATTTTTAGTTTATGAATGCCAACATTTAATAACCTCGATAACTCAATTTAAGTTGTCACTAAGTAGCCCATAGTCCCATGTCAGGATTAAATTCTACAGAACAGCTCATCATTCCCTGGAAGAAAGGGAGACCTCTTGCATTTGCCAGGCTTTGAAAATCACTGTTGTGAAGAAGGCGGAGAGAACGGCTAGAAAAAATGCTTTGCTTTCCTCAGAGAAACCTCCTGCATTATGTCCTGCTGCTGGAGATTGAAGCTAAACTCACCAGATGGGCTCCCTTGATGGGGCCAGGCACACATTCGTGTCTCTGCAAAGTTGTCTTGATGTGATGTGACTTGCGGGGACGTAACTGGCTGTGGTGCTGGGGGCTCATTACCAGAGTCTCCAAAGTCTCCAGGAGCCACGTTAGTGGGACAGCTTCTGAGTGAGGATTCTTTAATAGGCTGAGCTCTTTTATGCTTTTGCTTAAAGACCAATTTAAAAGCCATTCAACAGTTCTGCTGCTTCTTGCTATCCTTGACCCTAACCACAGGAGCTGCTTGTGTGTCTCCTCAGTGTTTGAAGGCCACTTTCCAAAGTGGTCTCGACTTTGTTCATGTGAGCAGTAGACAGTTTGTAAATATGGCTGTTCGTCTCTAGGGATACTTGTTCTTACCTGTGGCTATAACTCAGGCAAGCTGTGTGCGAGACCTGTTCGGCATCAGCAGGCTATGGGGAAAGAAAGAAGCAGGAAGAGGGAAGAGATGGGTACAGGGAGACCAAACTTCTCCCACAAAAATGGGAGCCAGCAGGTTAGTGATGGGACAACCATGGGGTAGAGCACATGCTGTCCTGGCTCCTGTCAGCTGTGGCATTGGAGGCAGTTTGTAGCAGGCGTGGAGTTCTGAGACACTGTGGGATAGAAACAGACTCACTTCATGGATACATGCTCTCTGGAGATGTTCTTGTCATAGAGTCTTGTGGCCCATCCTGGCTAAGGCCGATCTCTCTAAAGAGGTTCCAAGGTACCTCATCAAGTTCTGGCTTTAACAGACATGTTTTGCCCACTCCTTTCAGAATGTTCATTAGAATCTACCCAGGGATGATTTTGCATGTGTCTCCCATCTTCATAAATTCATGGGAACCACTGGAGACTCTGAGTCAAAATAGTTTAGAAATAGTGTTGTTATTTCTAGGGTGGTCAGAGCATACTTATGTAGTTCTAGGAACAGCTTGCCCAGTGATTTAACTTGAATCTGGAAGAGTTGAGGAAGAAGGATTGGACCTTCTAAGCCCTTGGGGGAATTTCAGCAGCTCTTGTAATAGTGATGAACTATAAGGCAGTGCATCTCCTTTGGTGTTGGTTTGCAGGTCACTATAGCCCAGGATTCAAAAGTTTTAAGCGAGTATCCAGGGCTGCTCTTATGTTCATTGGGAAATACTGCTGTGAAGTTTGGTTTTACAGCCTACATACAGGTGGTATTAGCTGGTTTGGGGTCAAGGTAGAAAGTGTGTCTGAAATGACTCCGAGGCCCAGGCTGAGATATGCTCTGTGAATTGGAGACAGGCAAGGACTTAGGGGGCTCACGGGAGAGGGACAGAGCCCAGATAGATCAATAGTGTATGAATAGGTTTAGAGTTGAAGCTTTTGCAGACGCAGTATCTTTTTCTTAAATATTCTTTAAAAACTGTCAGGCCCCAATAGTAACTTCTTACTCAGTACCCTTAACTGAAATTTATTTAATGCCTCCTTTTTGGTAATACTCTTGAGAGAAAAACGTTTAAAAATATCTTATCCTGATCTTTAGGCCAAGGATTACCACCTGACTCTAGACAACAAACTCATTCCTCCCATTTGAGATGTAACATACATATTGTCTGGCAGGGGCAGGAATGGGGGCCACAGTGATTGATTGGGGGATCTGAAATCTTGATGGGACCATGTAGTTAGGAAATGTAAGAGCTGTGATTCAATAAAAAAGATGTATTTGTCAAGGCAAATCCCAGCATCAGGCTTAATGGTGAGGTATTAGAATCATTCCCAGGAAGCTCTACAGGACACTCACTGTGATTTACTTCTGGTTTTTGGGGACCTAGCCAATAAAATTTGGTAAGAGAAATGGTAGTATAAAAATAAGAAAGAATGAAGCAAAATTATCATTGTTTATAGGTGACATAGTTGTACACTTGGAAAATCCAAGTGAACTAAGTGAAAAACTATTGTAAGAAATAAGTATATCTGGTTAAGAAAGCTGGACACCTAATGAACATAGAAAAATCAGTAGGCTCCCAATATATAATGCCAATAACCAGTTATAAACTACACTTGAAAGAAGAAAATCCCATTTATAATAGGAAAAGGAACAATAGAAATAAAAATTACAAGAAATAGGCAAGAGCTATATGAAGAAATTATTCAGTGTTACTAAGAACATGGTAAAAACAAAGAGTCTCTGTTCTTGGGTAGCAAAACTCATCATTATAAAGATGTAGATCTTCCTATGTTAATTTGTTAAGTTTAAGTGGTCTCAATAAATAAAATAACATGACTTTTTTAAAACTAGTTGAGTCAGTTCTAAAATTCATATGGCAGAATAAAGGAATGAGGATAGGTAAATTCTTAAAGGAAGAATAGTTGGGAAGAAGGAACAGTTTTCTGTCTGTCATATTCTAAGGAGGGGTAGATAGATGGATCCATGAATAGAATGGGGGAACCAGAAGAGAACCAAATACACACAAACATTATTTTATAATAAAAGTGGCATTTCTTATCAGTAGAGAAAAAATATTTTAATTAAATAAGTATTGAGTTTTTTCAGTGAGTCACATATAGGAAATAAAAAAATAAAGTTGGATTCTAATCTAATAATTTACCAAAAAATGCAAATACATTAAAAAGATTGAAACCTAAAAACTCATAAGATATTGGAAGAAAATATAAGATAAATTTAAAAAATATCATATCTGTGTGGTGGGGGAGCTTATAACCCAGAAGCCATTAAAGAGATGATTAATTTGATATTTGCAAAATTTATTTTGTAGGGTAAGATAAAATAATCAAAAGAAAAAAGACAATGTATTAATTTTCTTAGTATGTAAAGAAATCCTACTAATGAATAAGAAGTACCAACAAGTCAAAAGACAAATGAGCAAAGCACATAAGCAGAGACTTTCTAGAAAAGATACAAAAGACTTTCCAAAATAGGAAAATATACTCGATCCTATTCTTAATGGTAGAAATAGAATTTAAAAGTATAATGGGATACCATGTTTTTAACTATCAGATATTAATGACTAAAAATTTGATAGCAACCTGGGACTGTGAAGCTGTGAGGAAGCAATCATTCTTAACTATTTTGAGTATAAAAATTGATATATTCTCGATGGAAGGCAATTTGGCAATATTTGTTTTAAATGTGCATACCCTTTTAGCCAGTAGTTCTACCCATTATGCATTTTCTGTAGAGATATGTAATAGTCCTCCCTGATCTAGAGATTTACTTTCCACAGTTTCAGTTACCCATGATCAACTGTGGTCTGAAAATATTAAATGGAAAATTCCAGAAATAAACAGTTCATAAGTTTTAAGTTGCATGTCATTCTGTGTAGAATGGTGAAATTTCATGCTATCTCATCCCATTCCAGGACATGAATTATCCCTTTGTGCAGTGTATGTATGCTGTATACTCTCTCCATCTATTAATCACATAGTAGCTGTCTTGGTTATAAGATTGGTTATGAGAGAGAGAGAAAAAAAAAAGAGGGAGAGAAGGAGAGAGAGACACACACACCACATTCACATAACTTTCATTATGGTATATTGTTACAATTGTTCTATTTTATTGTTAGTTATCGTTGTTAATCTCCTACATTGCCTAATTCATAAATTGAACTTTATCATAGGTATGTACGTATAGGGAAGAACAATACATGTTGATACTATCAGTGATGTCAGGCATCCACTGGGGGTCTCAGAACATAAAACCCAAGAATAATGGTGGACGACTATACTTGCACTTGAATGAAATGAAGAGCATACAAGGCTGTGCTGTACAATGTTGTTTAATAATGGTAATAATGAGTAACGGTTTGGGGGAAAAAACCCTAAATTTTATCAAGAGAAGCTGATTGAGTATATATGGAGTAACCATAAAACAGAATGAACTATAGTTATTTAAAAACACCAGGCTGTTTTATAGATGCTGAGATGAAATAATTTCAAAGATATATTGTCATTTTTAAAAAGTTGAAGTATAGCATGCTACCAATTGTGTGCATGTGTGTTTTAAGGTCTGTACCAACACATGTCAACCATTTTGGTCTCAGGAGGCCTTTATACTCTTCAAAGTTAGTGAGGACCCCAATCAAGGATTATCTTAGAAAATTCTAGAAAACCCAAGAATATACAACCACACATTACATTGGCTGTTAAAGTGATGATATCATCACATGTCAGGCAGCCTCTGGAAAACTCCATTGCGCACACTTGTGAGAGAGTAATAGTGAAGCAAGTGAATAATGATCTCAATGTTATTATAAGAATAGTTTTGACCTTATGGACTCCCTGAAAGGGTCTGAAGATCCCCAGGGGTCTGTGGACCACATTTTGAGAACCACTGATCTACACACATGTGATTGTACATGCACAGAAGTTCTGCATGAATATCCAGGATGGGTAACAGTTATTACCTCTGAAGAAAGAAACTGGAAGAAACAGAGAATTCCAGTGGGAGAAATACACTTTCACTGCATAACCTTGTAACTTTTCAATTCTATGCATGTGTTCATGCTTACATTTTTTACAAAGAAACTTAAGGATCTAAAGAAATGAAATGCAAACAGATTTATGAGCTATAGAATTAATTAGAGTCATGGACTAAGATTGATGTGCATGAATATTTGTTACAGAAAGCAAAGACTTGGAAATAGCCTATATATCCAAAAATAGAGTTTAGTTAAACAAATCATGATACATCTATACGTTGTAATTCTATGTAGTCATTAAAAATCATAAATCCCTAGAATGTCCTGTGATATGGGAAAATGCTCACAATCTAGTGTTAGGTTAAAAAATATAGCAAGATATCTTTGCAATTGGTACACCAAAATTTTGAGTCATTATTTTTGGGTGATGAGATAATGGGTTTTTAAGCTTCATTTAAATATATTTTTGAATTTTACAAATCTATAATTTTGTATCACTTTTATAAATGTATCACTTTTATAATCAGAAAGAAAATGCTTAAAAGAAAGAAAATTGGAAGGACTCATTCCTAGGGCTATTAGGGGTGTGTAGCTTCTGCTGCAGGTGCTGATAGAACAGTGAAGTGTTTTTGCAGGAAATCCTGCTCTGGCTATAGAGGCTGAGGGGCTGTGGCCTGTAAACTCCACCTTGGGGATTTTGGGCATAAGTGGCACCAGCTGTGGTGGATTGGCCTGTAGTGGCATGGCTTTACTGGGGAAGAAAGTAAAGTAGAGATAGAGGAACCTGGTGAATTGGAATGGGGGGTTGTGTATTCATTATCTATTACTACACAAAAAATTAACCCAAAATGTAGCAACCTAAAATAACAATAAACATTACCTCACACATTATATGAGTCAGGAATTTGGCTTAGCTAAGTGGCTCTGGCTCAGGTCCTCTAAAGAGGTTGCAGTTGAGATACAGTTGAGGCTAAAGGTGTTTGGCGGCTTGTGACCAGTGGGTGTGGATTGTCACTTCCAGGTGACTTATTCACATGCCTGGCAAGTTAGGACTGGCTGTTGGCAGGAATCCTTTATTCCTTGCCTTACAGACTCTTCCTAGGGTTATTGAAGTATCCTTATATATGGCCTGGCTTCCCCCAGAGCAAATGATCCAAGAAAGCCACAATGTCCTTATGACAACCAGAAGTCACTCTGTTGTTTCCACATACCTAGTGACACTGCTCAGCCCTATTCAGTGGGAAGCAGTGTAAAAGGTGCAAATATAAGAGATGCCAATACAAGGTGATGAGGCCATCTTTGAGGCTAGTTACCACTGGCGGACACTTCCTATTCAAAGTAATGGGCAGGTCTCCAGAGCTTGGCTAGTGTTCAGTTGCCAGGCATCCTGTACTGGTAGTAGGCTTGAAGTTCTGTTTTGCAGAGTGGGGACTAACTATCAACTATCTGGGCCATACTGAGGCTGCTAAGCCACCAGACGGGGTTTGCAACTTAGAAAGAAAGAGGTATAGACAAGGCTCTCCCCTCTTGAAACTAGGTGACTCTCCCTGTTTATAGGACTACTGTCATGTGCTGGGGGCCCAAGTATTGGTCACTGGTGCTATAACTTTGCATTCTGGATGGTTTGGATCAGCACAGTGGTCCTTGTGGACCTAGGTTTCCCCAGTGCTGGCCCTATCTACTTGGGTACTCGGTTCATAGCACAGAATTGAAAACAAAGGACTGCTTGGTCTTAAGGGATGAATCAAGCCAGTCTTGGATAGCAGGGTGAGCAGTGCTGGTATCAGATACTCTTGAGTTTAGAGAACAGTGTCTAGGTAGGACCTATGCAGAGGGTCGGTGCCAGGAAGGACCAGTGAGAGAAAAAGGGCAAACTCCCAGCTCATCTTAGTTTGATTTACCAGGAGCAAAGTTTGTCTTAAATTTGCCCCCAAAATGAGGTATTCATTTTGAGGCCACAGATCTAATGGAGACCATTAATCCTCAGGAAATGGGGCATTTCGATACCCCACTATTAACATGACTCAGTTGTCAGTTCCACACAGTCTCTTTGCTTTCTAGTTCAAATTTTGGAGAGGGAAGCTGATGAGCTCAACTTAGTCTGGGGATTGGCCTTTCTAGAGTCAAGTGTTGATTTCTGGTTTAATCAGCCATGGTCATAGCCTATGTCTCATGGTAATTAGCAGTGCTTCCCTTGGCTATGGGCCCAATCAGAAGTAGGGAAGGGAGAAGAAGTTTGAAAGGGAGGAAAGTCAGGCATCTCTAGTTTACATCCCTGGGAGAGAGGACTAGGAACTAGTGTACACACATGGGCCCACAAGGGATTGGACTTGGGGGAGTCAGTCAGTGTAGAGCAGACTTCAGAGAAAGGGTATTGCCTGGAGGGAGGATACTGTAAGAACAAAGCTAAGACCAGCCCTTTAAGTAATTAGGGGTAAGGTGTGGCTTGGTCTCAGGGGCAAGACAAAAATAGGTTATCTAAAATACGGTTCAAAGTAAGAGGATGTTTAACCTGAGAGTGGACTGGTGCTGAGCCGTCTGATCTTAATTCTTCCTAAGTAGAATGAAGACTAGAGTTTGAACTGGGTAAGGCTCAGTCAAAGGGGTCTAGTCAGCTTTGGGTCTGGATAAGGAAGAAAGGCAGGGATAGAGGAGTAGGCAGGGCAACACAGATGTGAAATGATGGATCAGCTAGGACTGGCTAGTGGCAACTGTCTGTTACTTTGATCATTAAGACAGCTGGAGCAAGTCAATTAGATGTGATCCGTTGTTCAGAGATTGACTTGCCTACGATCTATCTGATCTATCACATAGACATGACTAAGCCCTAAGATACCAAGACCTACTCCTTGATACCACTGAAAGTCACAGGCCAGAGCACTAACCTATGTTGTCTGGAAGTCAGAAAGAACTAAATGGAATGGATACTGTGCTTTTGGTTTGGAGCTCTTTAGAAGGCCTTTCAAGAAGACTATATTGATAAAGGAATCACCCCAAAAGTTTTACTTCCATCTTCTCTCAACAAAAAAGAATATTTAAAAAGACAAGAAAATATGAGGATAGCAGCAGGTGATAAGTCCAACACATGCTAGTTACAGTAATAGCTCATGCCCCTTTTCCCTAATGTGCTGTACTTTGGCAAACACAGGGATTGCTGTGAAATACATAGTGCTGAACTGTTTGCTTTGATCTCTCTGGTTTCTCTCTTCAGTAAATGTGAGATATTGTTTATAGTTTCTGGGAGAGAGCTGTTACTTTCTGGTATTTGAGAAGGGCGTGTGTGTGTGTGTGTGTGTGTGTGTGTTGTGTGTGTGTGTGTCTGTATGGCCTCTCATATCATGCGTGGGGGGAATGAAAGTAGGCTGAGCTCTTTTGTTGGTTTTATATGATATATTCACTGAGAGGCTGTGCTTTCTGATGCTGGCTGAGCTCCCCAGGTGGCTGTAGATCCCGTGGAAATTAAGATCATTTTCTTCTGGGTAACTCCAGTCTTCTAGACCTTTCCTGGTTTAAGTCATTTAATGTAATGCTTGCAAGTTTTCTCCGTCTTTGGGAGTCATTAAGGTTGTTTGCTAGATATTTCTGACTGTCTACCTTGTGGGCTCTCTCATGAAAGGTTAGGACCATATGGATATTTCTAGCCAGAGTTATGAGTAGACATAACACGTGCCATTTCCAGGCTGGAGTATTTAGTTGTTGGTGTAAGATCCTCCAAGTTCACAATAATGCTGCTCCATCAGCATGGATTTCTCAAGTGATTATGTGATTATTTAAATACCTATTCACCTAAATAGATATGGACTATGAGAGGAATATATTTCATTGTTTTAAGTTACTGAGATTTTTGTTTGTTATTACAACAAAACCTGACTATCCTAACCGATATATTTTTTTTTATTAAATTCTATTATCATAGGAGTCAAATGCTATTATTTGTTATATAAAAACTGTTAAAAGTTATTTATAAGAAGAAAAAAATTTATGCACAATTCTGCCACTCTGGTACGTCTATTTTTCAATGTTTTTCTCCAATTTTTTTTTATATTGTAATTTTTGTTTAGCTGTAACATAGGCATGAATTCAGTTTTGTATCTTGGGTTATTTCATTTAATTTTATCATGGCCTTAACGCTGGTAGAAACCTTGACTTTTATTCACTACAGTATCTCTCCTCGGCATCTCATGCAAAGCCAAGCACACAGTAGATACCTAATAAATAATTGCTGAATTAATAACTTTAACTTTCTTTTTAGCATGATGATTATTAGAAGATATCTTGTGCTCAGCAATTGCATGCTGTAGTTTCAGAGCTCAGTTTTAGAGCTCAGGTTTGTCTAGTGGCAGACATGTTTTTTAAAAGAAATCTTTGTTTTGTTTTTCCTCTGTCCAGCATTAGATCCAGGCTCTTTCCTGGTTTCCATGGAAGTTCATCGTCTTCTTGTAGTACCTGTAAACTCAGGTCTCCTGTCTTGGATGAGACCTTTTGGCCACTTGGTGAATTTCATACAGAATTTCAGAGTGGATGTGATTTAAGGACTATATCTGGTCTTTCTTTTAAGTCATTGCATGAGCCCAGAGAAATCAATGGTCTTTCCAAAGTCACATAGCCTCTGAGAAGCAAGGTTGTGATTAAAATCCAGTTTCCTAAACATGGATCCAGTTTATTTGAATGTTTCTTCTGGGTCCAAATTCCTATTCTTGGCTCAGGGTTAGCTCCTCCAGTTGTGGGTTTCCAGATGTCTTAGCAGTTCTTCTAATGTCTAGCTTCAGCTCAACCTACAGATTTTTCTCTTGCCTCTTTTCTCTTTCTCTGTCTCCTTTTTATTTTTCTTGCTTCTCTTTGTCTTTTCCTTTTTTCTTTCCCTTTCTTCTCCTCTTCCTCCTCTTTCTTCTTGACCAACTGAATGCCTGATTTAACTAATTCTGTAGGTCTCAGTCAGATTTTAAAGTTGTGGAATGTGTTTTGCCTTAAGTCATTGCCTGGATTTGAAATGCCATTTTTATTATTGCTTTCCTTATAGAGAATTCAAATGCCTCTTTAACTGAGTTATCCACATCTCCATTTCCAGAAATTTAGATTTTCCTGAGGAGGGTCTTGGTGCTTTCATTGTCCAACTTGGCTCTTAGTACACTGTCTACTCACTTCCTTCCCTCCCCAGCTTAGCTGCCCAACCCATCTCCAAGGTGACCTAGAGCAGCCCATCTCACTAACTGTGTCCTCGGACCTTCCGTACCTTCTTTTCTGCCACTCCCGCCCTTTATATCGCTCTTTTTAAAGTGGGTCTTTTAGTTTCTTCCTCTGTTTACCTCTGCCCATCTCAGTCTATTCCACCCACTCCATTTTCTTTTGTGTGAGGTTGCCCAGGATTTGAGAGCATGAAATTCAGATACACCGGTCAAATGTTTGACAGGTCTTTTTACCTGTGTAGTCTTGTTTTTGGGAAGTTGCCCTTGTTGAGCTTCCATTTGTGATCTATAAAATAGAGATATTATTACTTCCCCTCATAGTGTTATTGCGATTATTAAATAAGATAATGCATGATAATTATTTTGAAATATACTGGCACATAGTAAGTGTATAAGACATGTTAGCTATCACTTTTGCTCACTCTTAATTTTTCTGCCACTATTTTTCCTGCTGCTTCTTAACAGTACTTCCTCATTTTCCATTCTCTAGATGGTAATGATATAGGATAGAACTGTCAGAATTATAATTATCGATATGAGGAAGAACCCTAATTTGTTCCAGTGAGATGTGTAAATTTTGGAGGAGAAGAATCACTGATTTGATTTCCAGTTCTGTTATTTACTTGCTGTTTGACCTTGGTAAATTATTTTGCCTCTCTGAGCCTTAACTCTTTTGTCTTTGTAATGGAAATAATAATATATCTTCCACCAAAAGGCTACTGTGTGGTGTAACACACACATACACACACACTCATACACATACTCCTACAGAGCCATGCATGTAGTGACCGTAGACTATTAATGTTCATTCCTGCTTCCTTTTTAAAATGAACAAAAAATGAATATTTTTAAGATTCTTTGTGAATTAATCTACAGTATGAAGCACTTGCCCTTCCCTGGGGATATTTGAGAGAATTTAGAAAAGCATGAGAATTAATGGAGACCCCTGTGTCCACTAGGTGCTGAAGCAATGAGTGGTCCAGGATGTTATACGGTGGAATGTTAAATCCTGACGGCTTGTCTGAAGTTTCAAGTCTCTGCAGCCCTCTAGTGGCCATTGATTGTAGCAGAAGGTCCATAGTTACTGACAAATTACCGGAGCCAATTTGACTTTGGACAAGAATCATATAGAGAACAATGGATGGAGTGGGGATTGAAAGGGCCTACATTTTTAGCCTTTCTAACATTTCAAATAGAAAACTGTTCTTCCATCAGTGTGCATCCCAGTGAAATCTGATAAAAATCTAAATATATATGCTCACATACTAGGAAAGTACCAGCCTCCATACCCTTTCCTTCCTCTCTCTTTCTCTGCCTCCCTCCTTGCTTTCCTCCACCTAGGTAGGAGCATCATTTCTTAGATCATTTCATTCTTTGCCCTTAAACTTGTAAAGTTAGTGTGCCCAGTTTGAGTTCCAGGGAGAGGCTGTTTGCTGGTCAAATAAAGATTGTTGCCAAATATAGAGCTGAAAGCAAGTCATTTAGAAAATCAATATTTTTGTGTTATTAGGTCTCCCAGTTGCCAAAGGCGACATGACAATGCTTGAAAGAACCTGGCCTGGGAGAGCAGGGGACCTGCTTGGCCACCACCTCCTGTGGGGCAGTAGGCAGGTTTACTGCAGCCTCTTGCTTCTCAGTGAAGGGGGTTTGACTCCACTCTGCTCCGACTCTATGAGGAAGTTCCTCTGCCACCTGCAAGGCTGTCAGCATCTCAAGGGAGGATCGTGCCTTATTTTTAGCTCCCATAGTTAGCACAAGGCCAGACGATCAACCTCTGAGGAGAAAGAACAGAGAGGTTTGTGTCAACCAAAGATTGTAGTTTTGTCTCTGGTTCTAGTGAACCACTTGTTATAAACACAATCTTTATCTGAGTTCTGTGTGGACAGCCAGGAGAGAGATGATGGGGAAGAGAGGTCAGAAGTGCAGTCCTTACTTCTCAGGTGAATAAAAAAAGGACTGCGGTTCTGAACTCTCCACTCCCAAGGCCATGAGCAAGAGTGTCAGATCATTATTCATTCCAGCCAAGTCACCCCTAGATCTTCTTGGCTTGTTACTCATGGAGGGGTATGACAGAGCAATGGGTAAGAGCACATGAGTAAGGCTTGGGAGGCACATATGACTCTGACCCAAGGAAAATCAATTAAGCTCTCTGCGACTCAATTTCTTCATCTCTAAAACTAGAATGTAAAATACTTGTAGAGACAAAAGGAGGTGACACATATAAGCAGTATTCTGAGAAAATGCCGGAGATTGGGACTGGCAGGTCTGAAACCTATTTGTTGTAGCCGAAGAACTCCGCGAGATCCCTGCCACTGCCCACCCCCTACGCTGCACTTCCCCTGTGCAGATAGATGGCGGGACGCCAAGGTTCCCAGGAAAGCGTTCAAATAATAGAAGGACCAGAGACAAGTCTGTCTTAGGGCCCTAATCCAAGCCTTTTTCTGATTTGGCAATGTCGTGCTGCCCCTCCTTCCCCTCTTCCCTAACCCTCGCCTCCAGTTTTATTCCAGAACCAGATTTCCCGAAGTTGGACCCTTTTAATCTCTTAAATGCATAATTAGGGAGAGTGCTTGATTGCAAAGACCTCTTCCAGTCCGCGCATTTTATTTAAAACACTATCCTGTTCACACAGCAGAGAAATAGGGCAGGGAATCTGGAGAGGAAGGAAGGAGAGGGGAGAGGGATGGAGGGAGGGCCGAGCAGGCTCTGTGCTTTTCTCAATGAATGCCGAGGCCTTTGCAGATTTGCATAGGAGTTGACATCGCTGCGCCATTGGTTGGTGGATGGGAGCGGGGAGGAGCAGGCCTCCCTGAATCTGGCAGCAGTGGCGAGTTGACTTTGGAGCCCCGCCTCCCCTGCATCCCCGCCCCCTCCCGGCGCTCGCTCGCTGCTCTTCCAGCTGCAAGTGGCGGGCGCCCGGGCAGATGCGATCCAGAGGCTCCGGCGGTGGCAGGGGCAGTAGCAGCTGGAACCTCCTGCCGCCGCTATTCGGAGGGTCGCAGGGCGCTGAGACGCCTTCCAGCCGCCCTCCAGCCAACCACCCGAAGCCACGGAAGGCTGCCAATGGGTGAGGAGGGAACAGAAAGATTTCAGGCTCTCCTGCCCTGAATGCTTTCACTCAGCTGCTGCTGCTGGGGCCGCTTTGGTGCGTGAGAACTCTGAGGAGACGAGACGCGAGAGGAGAGCAAGGACATCGCAAACTTGTGCGGTGGCAGCCAGAACCTACGCTTCATAGAGCAGGGTCTCGATTCCAGCCTAGAAGTTTAGTAGTAGTGCAATCCGAAGACTTCCTGCTGCGGAGGCTTGCAGGAGGGGGCTCAAGAAAGCAGTCTCCACCCTTAGTTACCCCTCATCCCTCAGCCCCAGAAGAGGGGCGAGAAGCACGGAGTTGTCAAAAGGAGTGCAGCAGGCGACCAGTGCAGCAGACAACAGCTTCGAGCTACCATTCCCGGCAGGAAAGTTGCGGAGGATTGGAGGCCGCTCCAGAGTGGACAGACCACAGCTCAGGCTGCGGGGGCAGGAGAGGACGGTACCCATTTGCCATCTCCTTTCAACCATACTATTATCTCTTGTTCCAGAGCTCAGCGAGCTACAGACGAGGGCGCGGCACTAGGAGCTGCGCACGAGAGGCACAGAGTCCCATCTGCTGAGCGCAGGGTACTTCAGGGTCTCTTGACACACCTCTGAGCTTCCAACCTGGTTTTATTGATACTTCTTCTCCCCTCCTTGCAGTTGGAGGAAAACGAGAGAATCGAGTGCACGCACAGTTTCCCACAGATCAGGTGGAAGAAGCCGTTCACAACCAAGGACTTTTTGGAGCCCCTTCCCAATTGAGGGGAAGCAAAGGACGAGACTGGATACCTGAGAGGTGAAAGAATAGTACAAACAACCTTTCTCTGGCGGAATGGGAGCCATAGGGTTCCTATGGCTGCTGCTCCCACTGCTTTCAGCGGCAGCCTTGAGCCCCGGGACCAGGACTCGGACCGGGACCGGGTCCGGCCAGCGCGTGGGCTCACCGGCCATAGGGCCAGTGCTGCAGCCCCGGGAGCCGCTTAGCTACTCGCGTCTGCAGAGGAAGAGCCTGGCGGTGGACTTCGTGGTGCCCTCGCTCTTCCGTGTCTATGCCCGGGAGCTGCTGCTGCCGCCGCCGTCCCTCTCACCGGAGGCGCGTGGCTCTCTAGCTCTAGATTGCGCCCCATTGCTTAGGCTGGTGGGGCCACCACCCGGGGTCTCCTGGACAGCAGGCGCTAGCTCCCCTTCCCCGGCACAGACGCTGTCCAGGGTGCTGAAGGGCGGCTCCATTCGCAAGCTCCGGCGCGCCAAACAGCTGGTACTGGAGCTGGGAGAGGAGGCGATCCTCGAGGGTTGCATCGGGCCCCCAGAGGAGGCGACTGTGGGGCTGCTCCAGTTCAACCTCACCGAGCTGTTTAGCTGGTGGATTCACCACGGTGAAGGGCGGCTGAGGATCCGCTTGATGCCCGAGAAGAAGGCATCGGAAGTGGGCAGAGAGGGAAGGCTGTCCGCGGCAATCCGTGCCTCCCAACCCCGCCTTCTCTTCCAGATCTTCGGGTCCGGTGAGCAGCCCGCCTGCGCCTTGTCGGGATTTGTTTTTTTAGACACATCAATTTGCAACTATTTTCAATTAACTCCTGTTTCCAAAACCTTAGCCTTTGGTTCTTAGCCCTCCTTCTTCCTTCCACAAACTTCCTCCCCCACTTAGACTGTATTTTCTTAAATATAGTTATTCCTCAAGGGTCTTTCTTCCTCTTCAGCAACCAAGTTGGGAGAAGAGTTTCCTGCTCTTGGCAGCATGCCTCCTTCTACTGATTTACAGAGTCCTAGCCAAGACTGGATGCCCTTCTTTGGGTCCCTGGGACAGTTGAAATGCCCCTATTCTATAGTCAAGTTTAGCTCTAGATCTCAAAGCTATTGCTCCTTTTCCCTTCCCCTTGTTTCTCTTCCTGGCCACCACAGGTTTGAGTAATATGGTAATTTTCTCAGGGAAAATAAAATTCTTCATCATATTATTTAATTACACCTAGCCGTTTCCTTCAAATGTTGGGCTACCTAAGGATTTATTCTTCTTAATTGATTCATCCTGTACCCCCTCACCCTCCGCCTTACTCTGCTATCCACTCACAGACTCTTGTTGTTTCTCTCAGATGTCATTGGGAGAGTCCTAGAGGAACTAAGGGACAGGGGACAGGAGGGAGATGTGAAGAGAGGGAGCAAAGTTAACAAGATTGTCTTTTTTGAAGAAGTAAGTGTGAAGTCAGGGAGAGACAACAGCTGATTTCCCTTTCCTTCCTGCCCCCTTCCTGACTTTTTCCCAGTTCTTAGCCTGAACTCTGCAGCAGCTCTGGGTGACTGTCTGTGGCAGGCCTGTTGTGTTGCAGATCTCTCTGCTGGGGACTCCTGAAATGAGGTTTCTGTTTCATTTACTCTCTCATTTTCTTCCCATGCTCACTGCATTGTGGTGTGTGTGGTGTGTGTGTGTGTGTGTGTGTGTGTGTGTGTCGGCACTTACTTTTAACTCTTCCCATAGTACCCTTTGACTGGAAAACCAGGTGGTTTTGAATGGATGTTTTCTCTTGTAAGACCGCTGGGGAAAGACTCCTCAATAAAAATACAATATAAATGAATGAGAAAGCACAGAAAAGAAACCATGCTTTTTAAAAGCCTACACTAATTCCATTGAGCAAACCCAGCATCTTTCATATCAGTCTCATCATCAGAAATAAATGAAATTCTTATGCTCCAGTGGTTACTAATGTCTAGTATTAATTGGATGAAAAGCATTGGAAAAAAACCCACTGTAGAGCTACAAATATCTCCCACATGCACCCAGTACTCTCATGCAGCAGGAACATTCAGAAGCTGTGGTTCCTCAGTCATTGCACAATAAACATACTGGTATGTGGTCCCCAAGGATAGCAGAATCTGGATGCATATTTCAACATTAACATTAATGGCTTTGGAACTGAATTCAGTCTGCTTCTTGCTACTCCAGTCGTCTATGAATTTAGCCAAAGATGAAGTGGTCACTTGGGTCGGTGCTTAACCAATATATTTTTATTTTAAAATGCAGCCTGAATAGAGAGGTGATCTGTACAATTGTTATTCTTAAGATAAATGAGAACCCTGGCTGTCCTCAAAGGTGTTAGTCCTGTCACTCCAGATAATAGACAAGCATGAAAAAGGTTTACTAGTTTAGAGTTGCTGTAACAAGTGCATCCCTTTCAAAATACCAAGGCTAGCTTACTTACAACATTGTTATTGTGGCATTGGAACAGCTCTTTGTATATAAATAAATTTTCTAATTATCTTAAATCACAAAATTACCCTTTGTGTTTAATGCTGGAATATATAGTAATCCATAGTAAGAATCAGTGTCTGATGAGTTTGATAGTGCCCTCTGTGAGCTGAGATAGGAGACCAATACTATTGTCTCACCACAGATATTTTTGTAAAGAACAGCTGTGCTTTAATGTCATCGTGGCTTCTATGTTTTATATGTACAACATTCTCTTTTGGTGCCTAATGTTTTTGTAATGGATATAAAAATGACTTCTCTGGGAATGTGGATTTTGTCTACTTTGATGTCCATGAGGATCTCCAGAACTCTCCCATCACCTCTTGTTAAATGAAAATAGGCCCTAGCAATCTAGTTCAGCTATCATCAGATGTTGGTGACAGGCAAAAGGGGTCCTTTCTGCAGTGCTGAACTTGTCTACTATAAACAAGCAGGTTGCATGAAGTTATCAGTGGATGTCTCTGAAGACTCACATGCTTAATGCATTTGAAGAACATACTCTTGTTGAGCCTTAAATAAGGAGTTTAAACTGCTGAGAAGGGGTGTTTCATGCAGAGAGGAGTGTGCTTCAAGAGCTGCTCTGCTACAGACAGTAGGGAAGCACACTGTGAGCATCCCAAGTCCTCCCTCAGTTGCACATTCATTTGGCAGCTGGACCAAGCCCTTATGCATCATTTGACACATCTAGCAATCCCAGTTTCAGGAAGAGCCAGGATTCTGCCATTAAAAGGCTAGAAAATTTGGCCAAGCATTTTTCAGCAGGATTGGGCTCAAATGATAATTGATGTGATCAAATAAGACATTAAGTGTAACTGGATGAGCTCCCTATGACCTCCAGAGAGACAGACAGCCTACTGAAAAGCACTTTGGGCCTTGTGGTGATCACACTTGGAATGGGCTGGACTCTCCTGCTTTGAGACATATGCTGTCTTCAGTTAGGCAGCCAGCCAGGCAGGACTAGCCTCTTGCCTTGCCACTGTTTCCCCAGCCTCATTCTATAGTTTTCACTGTAGACTCCCCTGTGGAGGGAGTGGACATGCCCTGCGATATATGCTTTTTCATGTTTGGGGCAACATATATCATTGTGGTTTCATTTGTTTTCTTGTATGAAAATTCAGGCTTCGTTCTCTCACTTAGATTGATTTTGCTATTTATCATGTTTGAGGAAATGGGTTTATGCTTTTCATATAGGTTGTGATTTACAGAAGAGGCATTTAACTCTTCTGTGACATAAGATCTTCAAATATACAAAGGGAAAATAAGCACAAATCAGTTTATTTCTCCCTAATTCTTCCCAAATGACTGGTGGTCTGGCCTAGAGGGGCACAACCATGCTGATGGGGCTGTCTGTGGGAAGGAAAGAGAAGCGGATGGGTGTTCTGCTACTCTCTGTGGTGAGGGGCCTGGAGCAGCCCATTTGTATGACTAGAGATAGCTTTCTAAATCTAAGCAGGACCATCACTAAGAATGTGATAAAAATGGAAAAGTACCCAATCAGAACAAAGCAATACATTTGTGTTGCTTGTGGTTTGGGTTGTCCGAGAGGACAAAAGGATGTCTTGAGAGGCCTTATAATGCATGACATGCTAATGCTTTTTCATTGTGGGTTGCTTTAAACTCACATGGGATCAGGAGGCAGTTGCCCAGAGCACCCATTCATGGAGAAGATGGTAGAGAGGCAATTGTTGGGACTGCGTACCATCCTGGGACAGCCCAAACCTCAGAAAAGATGTCTGCCTGGAGGCTACCACAGCCTCACTCTGTAGCCTGTTTTGTAGATGTTTTAACATCTTGCTCCTTATGTCCCTCAGGCTGGGGCCTAGAGGATGATTACTTCTGGGATAGGAGGGCCTCTTTTCCTATAAGCCCTCTCTCCCAGCCCCCACCATTCTCACTCGAAGAAAGGGGCTGTACAACTGGGGACTTGACTAACATACACTATGGAGAGGATGTATGCAATGCAGTATACCTGACTTTTGACCTCACATATCTATCAGCCCTTCCCATTTAATTTCTGGAGAGGGCAAAGGAAATTGGAGCTCCCGAAAGGGATATCAGTTATTGGAGGTGAATTGGGAGAGCTGGAACTAGTCCAGAGAAGAGCAGAGAGCTGATTTAAGAGTTAAAAGGACTGATTTATGATGAAGGATTAAAAGAAATATATATGGCTGGCTAAGTGGTGATGAAGAGAAAGCTATAGTAACAATCTATAGGTCTCTGAAGAGGGGCGTGGTAGTGAAGGAGAGGAGTTATTTAGTGTGACCCATAGAAGTAACAGGATGAACTTGCAGAAGGAAACTTCAGGTTGGATATCAAGGAAACCTTATTTTCTGAAATTGATACTCCCATACTATGGAATGGAATTCTAAGGGATCAAAGAGTAAGGTGAGATGTGGGTCAGACAAGCCACAGAATTCATAATTAATCAGTTCTATATTTTCAAATGTCAAGAAACCACACTAGGCAAGATAGCTGGGATGTGGGACAGTGGCAAGAATTAGGATTTTATGGAATACAACTCTTTTTTTTCAGTTTTATTTATTTAAAAAAATTATTTTTCAGTTACAGTTGACATACAGCATTATCTTAGTTTCAGGTACAACAGTGATTAGACATTTATACAAGTTACAAATTGATCACCCCTATGGATACAACTCTTGAGAGCCTTTGGATACTGGTGTTTCCTGGGGAAAAAGAAGAGAATTTCATATGTATCTTTGAAGTTGGTGGGAAATGCTTATAAGATTTGTTAATGAAAAAATTTTTTTTCGAATTACTCCGTTTATTCTTCTCTACCCCCAGGTTAAATACAGAGTATTTCTCTGGGGTGTTTTCTGTATCTCCATTGAGGGGTGGAGGTGCTCTCACTAGAGCATTATGCATCTAAGATACGTGTGTGTGTGTGTGTGTGTGTGTGTGTGTGTGTGTGTGTGTGTGATCAAGTCATTGGGCAGGGCAGAAGGTACCTGGGTCTTGAGAAGATGACATCAGTTCTAGATTTGGTGGACACAATGTCCCTGTTGTCCTTCCTATTCTTTAAGAAGTTAGACCCTGACCTTGGTCATCTTGGGAATATCCTGTCTTTCACCAGTAACCTGGAGTCAAATTTGTGCTGGGAATGCGGTGGGGGATGATATTCCAGAAAAAAAAATGGTGGCCACCTGAAAACACCTTGAAATGCTGAGAATATATATGGCTGTTTGAAAGATGAAGTTCCTTTAAATCTACTTTATCCTTTAAAAAATTTACAGAAGAGAAAGAAGGAAAACCCATGAGGGGTTTTGTGTGTGGAGCAGAGTGCTATCATTAGTAAAAATGAATGTTTTTATAAGGAGGTTTGTCTGCTAAAGGTTAGAAGTGACTGGCCCACAGGTGGGAGAAGAAGAAGGGTTAGTTAGCAGAGGTTATAATCCTTTGCCACTCTTAGGATTAATATCTGATAATCTCACTTCATGTGAATTTGACCAGCCTGACTCATAAAGGACATTTTGTCTGTCTTTATAACCATTGTTAACGTCCTGTTAACAGTTATATGGGACTTTACAATTTATAAAGCACTTTCACATTTATTAATTTTTATGAATCCTATAGAAGGGCAAGCATTTGTTTTATTTTATAAATGGAGTAACTGAAGGCTAGATGTTTGATAACACTCTTTCAAGGTCATACAGATAGAAAATGGTATACCTGGAAACTTTCATTTATGTATTGAAAGGTTATGAGATGCTAGATGCTGTGTTAGGTGTTGACAAGGACTACATATCTCCTTTCCTTAAACTCAGGGCTCTTTCTATTAAGGGAATCATCTCAAGGTACATATTATAAACAACCAACATATGAAAATAGATGAAAAGCTTTACATTATCTTTGTTAGAAGGCCATGCAACAAATATTTGGTGTTCAATAGGCATTAAGTGAAAGTTTCTTGATATCTTTCAGGCCCAGTTTCATTATTAGAAAAATGGAGATAGTTATAGTTCTTATCTCAAGGTGTTGTCATGGAATTAAATTAGATGATGCATATAAATCTTTAACCTAATGCCTGACACATAATAAAGTATCTCATCAATGTGAACCATATGGTTCTTTCTAGCAGCAGCAACACCCCAGCATTGAATATACATTTTAGTCTATTTGAATGATGCCATCTGGAGTTGCAAAGTCCTTATTGTGGCCACATGAGGTTACCCTGGTAGTAGCAGTTGTGGTACTGTGGGTTCCCCATGCAACTAACTTCTAAGTCCTAAGAGATGAGAGATGGGATCTGCTGGAAATGGGGAGAGTGACTAGGGTGATAGTTTTCAGTTTCTTGCCATGGCAGGCCTGTCTTTTTCAGAAATGTAGATAAGAAAGAGGATTGAGGTGTAGTATTTAATTCATTTCTATCAACTTATATCCTTTAGTAGATCTTTTGATCTTGGATTCACTCCAAAGATTCAAGCACCATTTTCACAATCCAATTCTTTTTTCTTTTATAGAAAGAAATCAAGCCTTAACTTTATGAAAGTATGAAATCTAATACTGAAGAAGAGCAAGATAGAGGCATTACAGAAAAATAGTTTTCAGGTAGTGGATCTTCCATAACTGAGAGTGATCTGTGCAGTTTAAGCCCCTTCATGCCCCGAGAGGTACTGGGCCACTGGCCTGTGGTAACTCTTCGTTGTAATTAGCTGGAGCTGTACCCTTTCCTTACATTTCTAGCCTCACCATCCATTGTCAGTGGGAGGCAGGAGAGAGATGGAAAGTACCAACTTGTTAATGGTGTGTACCCATTAAGAGCAGTTAAACTTTTGAGATTCCATGGAGACACACAGCCCAGGGACTTGAGTGGGAGGCTGCCTCAGGAAAGTGCCTCAGCCTAAAAGATGCTATTCAGCATCCACACAGCATTTTATAGGTGGTGTTTTTTTATGAGCCATAGCTGAGCATTGCCTCTGGAAGAAGCATGTGAATATCATCTTTGTTTGGGAGTAAATGAAGAATAGGGTGTTGGTGAGTATGGTTATAAGTATCCAGGAGTCACAGGGAGAGAGTGTTAATAAAGCTATCAAGGAGCCTTCTGGATGCCTTCTTCCTTAGAGCCATTGCTTTGTCCTTTGGTCTAGGGTATAGCCAGTATTTCTTAACCTAGTGATGATCTGGCTCTTTCACAAAGACCAAGATGTGAGGAAGGAGTGGTTAAAAGAGAATATTGGCCTTGTGGTGAGGTAATGAGGAGGGGGAGGTATCCCAGTACCTTTTTGATGAGTCATATTTCTCAGAACAGCTTTTTTCTTCTTCAGTAAACCTTGTGATGAATTTTCCATCTGGACTGTTCTGAACTTGGGTCCTTTCCCAGGGAAATTCTATCAGAATCACTTGGTGATATAATCCTGGAAACCTGGGCTGGAGAACCCTGTGTGGGGCAGGAACCCTGGCTCTTCCAGGGGGACCCCTGCAACTGAGATATTTCTCCAGATTCTTAACCACCACATGCACTTCTGGGACCAGCCTGTTTTGTGTCTCTGCCCCTCCTTCCAGTCTCAGGTGGCCTCTTCTGTGTGTCCCCAGTTGTAGGACTTTTGTTCAGCTAGACTTTAAGTGACTCCCAAAGATGGCTATTCTGTAATTTAGCTATAATTTTTATTTGGTTGTGAGAGGAAGCAAGCACAACATTTACCTACTCCACCATCTTGACTGGAACTCCAGGACTTGTATTTTAACATCAGAAAATGATTTTTTTAATTGAGTGATGACAAATACATTGAAGTACATTGAATGCATTAATGTTGTCTGTAGCTTGATGATAAGTCACACATGCAACATCCATATACCATAGCCCAGTTAAAAATACAGAACATTTCCAGTATCTCAGAAAGTCCCCTCCTGTCCTTTTCTAGTGGATATCTACCTGCCACCCAAGCAACCATCCTTTTGATTTCCATGTCATCAGTTAGTATTGCTTATTTTTGAATTTTGTTTAGATGAAATCATAAGTACTCTTTTGTTTCTGGTTTCTTTTACTCAACATGATTTCTGTGGGCTTTTCAATGTTGCTGTGTGTACAAGCATTCTTTCTTTTTTAATTGCTATGTTGTATTCCTTCATGTGAATATAACATAACTTTTTTTTTATCCATTTTCCTACCAAGAATTGGATTTCTGGGAAATCAAAGGTACAAGAGGCTATTCCAGATAACAGTTAGCACAAGTCCTAGATCTGAGGTTGATGCCCTGCTCTACCATTTACTAGCCCAGGGCTTTTTATTTTCTTGTCTTCAAACTTCAGCTTTCTTATTTTTAAAGTGAGAAAAATAATACCCATCTCCCAATGTTATAGTGATAAGTAAATGGGATAAGGCATTTCATAGGCCCTGACACATAGTTGCCACTCAACAAGTGTTAGTTTTCCTCAGTTCTTGATTAATTTCTTTCCCTTGGTGGCTAGAATGGATCTTTCAAAAATCCTGAAGCAGAGAAGGAACATTTTACAAGTGATGTCAACAACTCACAGAGGGAAAAGTAATAACCAAGGATCATGTAAATTACTTATATTTTAATATATACGTTTATTTATAAATAAATAAAATAATTTTAATAAAACATATTTCTTATACTAAGTTTTAGAATTAACAAATATAATAAACTATTCAATAAATAAATAAAAAACTTAAGAAACTCTTTGGTCTTATATACAGATCAATTAAGGAAGAGAGAAAACAGTATATAGGAGACAGAAAAAGATGGACAGAAAATACAACCACATTTAAGAATGAGACAAAAATTACTGAGAATGACAGATATACAAGTGGGGAAACAGAAAGAATGTGTAAGACGAGGCAGTCAAGGAAAACAGAAGGCAGGAGTTATCTCCTGGACACTGAGATGCATAGATGTAGAAAAGAGACCAAAAGAATGAAAGAAAGAGAATGAGGGAGACCACTTGATTATTTTTTGACTTGGAAGGATTCTGACCTGGTGTCAAACTCTGCACTCTGAACTAGGGCCAACATTTTATAGTGTTTATTTTTAATTTCATTGAAGTAGAATTTACATATAATAAATGCACCTATTTTAAGTGTATAGTTCGATTTGATAAATATATACATCTGTGTACCCACCATCCTCATTAGAGTATCGTACATTTCTCTCAACCCCCAGAAGGTCCTTCTTGACCTTTTGAAATAAACCCCCTACACATCTTGTTCTAGGCAATTTCTGATTTAATTTCTCTCACAATAGATTAGTTTTATCTGTTCTGGAGGGTCACATACATGGATTCATAACAATATATTTTCTTTTGTGTCTGGCTTCTTTCACTTAGAATAATGCTTTTATGATTTATTTGTGTTATGTGTATCAGTAGTTCTTTTTTATTGCTGAATAGTATTTCATTGTATGAATATACCACATTTTTTTTTTCCAGTTCATTCATCTGTTGATGGCATTTAGGTTGTTTCCAGTGTGGTACTTTCATGAATACAAAGCTGTTTTGAACATTTTGTGTATATGTTTTTTGTGATCATAGGTTGTCAGTTTTCTTAAATTTATTATGAAATTGCTGGTTTATATGTTTAACTTTATAAAAAATTGACAAACTGTTTTTCTAAGTAGTTGTAACACTTTATACTCCCAACAGTAGAGTGTGAGAGTTGTTTGCCCCATATCCTTGGGAATACTTGGTATTTTCAAAGTATGGTGGTATCTCATTGTGTTTTAATTTATCTTTCTTTGTTGATTATCTAATATTGCATAGGAAATCAGCCTGAAAGTTAGAGGCTCAAACCAATAATAATAGCAACAACAACAGTAACTTATTATCTTTTATAGTTCTCATGAGTTAGGAAGTTAAGAGCAGCTTGACTGGGTGTTTTGTGCTTGGTCTCTCATGAGGTTGCAGTCACATATCAGCCACCATTGCAGTCATCTTAAAGCTTGAGTGGGGCTGCAGGGTCTACTTGCAAGATGCCTTGCTCATATGGTTGGCAAGCTGATGCTGGCTATTAGTGAGAGGTCTCAGTTCTTCTCCAAGTGGTCCTTTCCATAGAATTGCTGGACATCCATGGCATTGTGTCGGGCTACCCTCAGAGTGAGCGTCTATTGAAATGATTATATGATTCTTTTTCTTCTCTGTCTCCCTCCCTACTTTCCTCCTTCCCTCTCTCTCTCCCTCTTTCCCTTCTTTCCTTCCCTTCTTCCCTCCCCTTCATTCCTTCCCTTCTTTCCTTCCCTTCTTCTTCCTTCCCTTCCCTTCTCTTCCTTCCCTTCCTTCCCTTCCCTTCCCTTCCCTTCCCTTCCCTTCCCTTCCTTCCCTTCCCTTCCCTTCCCTTCCCTTCCTTCTATGACGAATTACAGTGTTTGATTTTCAAATGTTGCATTGCTGTACATTCCCAGGTAAACCCATTCCACATGGTTATGATGTATTATCTTTTTTACATATTTCTAGATCAGCTCACTAATACCTCATTGAGGATTTCTACATCTTTTATTCATAAGGATTTTTGTTCTCTAGTTTTCTTGTCTTGGCAGGCCTTAGGGTCTGGGTAATGTTGGGCTCATAAAATGAGTTGAGAAGTGTGCCCTCTTTTTCTAATTTCCATGGAAAGCAATTGTAATTTTTTCTTTCATGAATTTTTGTTTAGCAGAATTTGCAACTGAAGCCATCTTGGCCTGGTATAGTCTTTGTTGGAAAGTTTAAAATTACTAATTAGATTTATTTAATAATGATTACAGGCTTGTTCAGATTGTCCATTTGAATGAACTTTAGCAGTTTGTGTCCTTCAAGAAATTGATTCATCTCATATAAGTTGTTGAATCAATGTGGGTTAAGTTGTTTGTAATATCCTCATTATTATTATTATTTTTTATGTCTGTAGGGTCAGTAGTAATATTCTCTTTCATACTAGATATTGGTAGTTTACATCATCTCTTTTTTTGTGGTCATTCTGATTAAAGATTTACTGATTTTTTTGATTTTTAAATTAAAAACAAACTTTCTGTGATATTAATTTCTTCTACTTTAAAATTAAGTAGAATTTAAAATTTAAAATTTCAATTTCATTGATTTCTGCTTATATTTTATTACATTTCCTTTGGTTTGCTTCAGGTTTAATTTGCTCTTCTTGTTTCTAGTTTATTAAGGTGAAAGCTTAGATCATTGATTTGACACCTTTCTTCTTTTTCTAATAGAGCCATCAAATACAAAAATTTCCTTAATAACTGCTTTAACTGCATTGTACAAATTTCATTATGAGATTTCAATTTTATTCAACAGAAGTGTTTTCTAATTTTCCATTTGGCTTTCTTTTTGACCCATGGTTATTTATGTGTGTTTTATTTTCAGATATTTGGGCATTTTCCAAATATCATTCTCTTATTGACTTCTAGTTTTATTCTGATATTATCTGAAACATACTTGGTTTGATTTCAATTACTTAAAATTTTTTAAGATTTGTTTTATGGTCCAGAATATGGTCTATATTGTTGAATGTTTCATATACACTTGAAAAGGACATATTTTCTTCTGTTGTTGGGTGGAGTGTTCAACAATGTCAGGTCATTGGTTAATAGTGTTGTTCCAGTGTCCTTACTGATTTTCTGTCTGTTACATATATTTTTGGTCTTGTTTGTTTGTTGCTTTCAGTTTTATGTTCCACATATGAACAAATGTTTTGTCTATTCTTTCAATTCTGTCATACTTTACTTCATGCATTTTGAATTATTAGGTACCTATACATTTAATATTGACTCTTCTCTTGATGATTTGATGCTCTTATTATTGTGTACCACCTCTTTTTATCCATGGTGATTCATATTTTGAAGTTTATTATGATTGATATCAATATATCCACTCAGATCTTTTGATTAGTACTTATATGGCATATTTGTTCCATCCTTTTACTTTTAATTTGTCTTTATATTTAAAGTGAGTTTCTTGTAGAAAACATATATTATATATTGTGTGATTTAAAAAAAAACTCAATCTAATAATCTTTGTCTTTTACTTAATCTGTTAGATTGTTTATATTTAATGTTATAATCAATATGTTGGATTCTGGTCTACCATTTTATCCTTTATTTTTGTTTATCTTACTGTTTTTTGTTCCTCTGGCATCTTTTTTTTTGTTCTTTTCTGACATCTTTGGGTTATTTGAATACATTTTGGTATTTCAGTTTTAATATCTTTTTTTTTTGGTTATGTCTCTGTATTATTTCAACTATTTTATTGGTTGTTCTAGGGATTAATATATATGTATTACATGCACACAGAGTTTCACAGTCAGCTTCAAGTCGACATTTTACTACTTCAAGTAAAATATAGAAACCTTAGAACCGTATATGTTCCTTTGCCCTCCTCCTTTATAATTGTCATGTGTTATATCTACATAATTAAAACTCTGTTAGATTATATACATATATATGTATATTACTTTCAGCAGTTACATATAGTTTAAATAACTTAAGAGGAAAAAAAGTTTCTTATATTTAACCAGATACATACCATTTTTCTTGTTCTTCTTTCCTAAAGTTCCAGTTTTCCTTATTTTATCATTTTTTTAACTGAAAGAACTTCCTTTTACATTTATTTTAGAGCAGATCTGCTGGCAACAAATCCTCTTAGTTTTCTTTATTTGAGAATGCTCTTATTTCATTTTTATTTCTATGTATTTTTTACTGAGCACACAGTTCTAGGTTGATAGTTCTTTTCGCAATTTAAAAATGCTCTACCTCTGTCCTTCATAGTTCCTGATGAACATTTTGTCATTAAATTGTTCTTTCCTATATGTAGCTTTTGCCAAGCTTTTTTCCTTTGTCTTTGCTTCTCAATATTTTGATTATGATTAGTCATGCATGGTTTTAGTTGACTTTATCTTATTTGCAGTTTGTTGAGATTCTTGAATCTGTAAATGTATATTGTTCATGAAATTTAAGAAGTTTCAGGCATTATTTTCTCATTTTTTTTCTGCACCAGTATCTTTCTCCCCTTCTCTGAGACTCTGCTTACACAACTATTAGACCTTTTGATATTGTCTTACAAGTTCTTGAGACTCTGCTAAGTTATTTTTAAAAATTTTTCCCTCTCTGTTCTGAAGATTGGTTAGTTTCTATGATTTTATCCTAAAGTTTGCAGACTTTTTTCCTCTGTTTCCATTTTGCTGTAATTTTTAATTTTAGATATGTTTTTCAGTTTAAATTTTCTATTTAAAAAAATAATTTCTATATACCTACTTAGAATTACCTTTTCATTTACTTTCTAGAATGTTTTCTTTTACCTCACGTAACCCAGTTATAATAGATGGCTTATTGTTGGCATCTGTTGATTATTTTTCCCCTTAAGAATTGGTCACATTTTCTTTTTGCATATTGAGTAATTTAGATTATATCCAGGAAACCTTAAACATTATTTTGTTTGATCTGAGATTTAGGTTTTTTTTCTTTTTCTTTAGAGCCTTTGTTGTGCTGCTTTGAGTCCATCCACACATGTGCTGCTCAGAGATGAGCTGGGACCCTGGGCTACTTTCATCACATATTTAGCATATTTCTTCTACAGTTCTCTCTTCTTTAGGATTCTGATTGAATTCACAGTTTTACCTAACTGTACAGCTTCTACACAGTTTCTGCCACTAGGGTTGCTCTTGGACAAAACAGAAATAATAAAGAGAAATAAAACAGGAATTCTCTTCATACTCTTTGTCCTGAAGGGGCCCCTTTTCCTAGTCCTCTGGCCTGAAAGATGTGGTTTCTAACAGAGTTTCTATTAGAATTTTGACTACTGACAATGTCATATTGGCCTGTCTTTTTGCTAACTCTGCTGATGAGATGAGAGGGAAAAAAAGAGAAGGGAAAACAAAGGAATCAAGATCTACCTCTGTACTCTGTGGATCACAAGGCTTCTTTTCCTGGCCTTTTTGCTGGAAAGAAAGGATTTCTCTGGGAATTTTAGTTACCCATGGCACCACTACCACAGCTTTACTGGGTGCCTGCATTTGGCTCACAGATGCAAGAGAAAAGGGGTCAAAATGTAAAACTCACCTCCATATGGGTTGCTTTTCCAGCTTTTGATTCTTCCTCAATATTCCTGGTCTTATTTACTTTGCATTACCACTAATAGTTTTTATTTATTTTTTAATTTTTATTTTGTCCAGAGTTTTTGGTTGTAAGTAGTTGGATAAATAGGATTTAGTGGGCTTATGTCACCTTGTTGCCCTGGAAGTCCCATTTTCTTTTTTTTGAATCAGAGTTTCTATCAACAATATTTTTCTTTCAGTTTTTAATATTTAATGTGCCATTATTCCATATTTAAATCCTCTCAGTTAGTTCTTGTTTGCTGAAAATGTCTTTACTTTGCCTTCATTTCTAAAGTAGATTTTCACTGTATATAATTTTTGACTGATAGCACTTTAATGATATTGTTACATTGTTACATGGTTTGCATTGTTTCTGATCAGAAATCAGATATTTCTTTATGTTTCTTTTTATGTCTCCCTGAACCTCACTGCCCCATGGCTATGTTAGGATTTTGTCTTTATCATGGGATTTTAGCAATTTGATTATGATGTGCCTTGTAGATATATGTGTATGTGTGTATGTGTGTATGTGTCTTTCGTTTTTCTCTCTCATCTCTGTCCTTTTTCTGGTTTTTGCTCCCTGGAAAGTCAAGCTGCTTCAGCTTTCCCAAAACTTCAGTCTCTGCTGTCATAGGCCAGTGAGACCAGCATACTCTATTTGGGTCCGGTCCTTCCCTTCTGTGTCAGGGTACGAAAAACGCCTCCAGGAAGAAAACGAGGCTGGTGCCAGGATCTACCACGTTTATTTTTCTTCTTTCAAGATTATATCTGTGCTACTGATTACCCAAGAAAACTGTTGTTTTAAAAAAATATGTTTTGTACCGTTTTATGACTGTTTATTACAGAGGGCTAGTCCATGATTTTTATTTCATCATGGCTGGGAACCTGTATAATGAACTTTGAGATCACAGTTATATTGGCCTATGTCCAGATATACCATATATATCTGTGTGAGAGGTGCGCAGCAGACAGAAGTTAGAGAAGGGAATCTTTTTATGGGTATCTGTAAGTTTGGACTTTTGCCTAAGAAAATGCGTACTTATTGGTTCAGGTGTTTTCTTTATGTTTTGTTTTGTTTTTAACCAAGCACTTATCAAGTTGAATGAATTCTTTTCTTGTAGGAGTTCACAATACTAGTTGGGGAGAAAAGGCAGACAAGGCACACTAACAAATAACTCCAGTGAAAGGCAACATTTGAAGGCTCAAGAAATGATACAAGTGGTATAGTGGTTCAGCGGAGACTTGGAGAGCTCAATTCTTGCTGGAGTGATGAGGGACAGTTTCATTCTATACCTCCAGGTCTCAAAAACTGTTCCCTTAAAGGCTGATGAGCTCTACTTGTTCAATGTATGATGGCAGGAGTGAAGTTCCTCTGAGGCTGGAAATCATAGCTCTGAAATTTTAGAAAGGAGTTAGGTCAAAGGATATCTACTGAGAATTATGATTTTCTTTTGGGATTGTGATAAAAGTGAGTTAGAAACAGCTTCCAGAAGGAGGTGATTTGAGAACAGGGTCTTAGAAGGAGTACAGTATTAGACTTGGAAAAGACAAGGGTGATGGACCCTCCAAGTTGGGGAAATGGCACAAAATAATGCTGAGAGGAAAGACACTTGGTTATTGGTTAGAGACAGACAGACACACACACATACAGAGTCAGTCTCTCCCTCCGTCTTTCTCTGTCCCTCTCTCCATCTCTGTCTCTCCATCTCTCTGTCTCTGTCTCTGTCTCTCTGTCTCTCTTTCTCAATACCATAATTTGGAAAAATCTGGTTGGAGAAAAATGTCAAGAAATAGAAATGCAGATTTGATATACCTGACCTTTCTTCATTTCAGAACAATAAATGTCAAATATCTTAAAATGACAGCCAGGATGGCTATAGATTATTTATGTGCTTAAATATTTAGGGAAGAAACATAGTTTAGACTTAAGTCTAATTTATGTGAAGATTCTGACCAGAGAACCATAAACATTTTTAAGGAACAAGTATAAGCAACGATGTTTACATTTCAGAAAGCAGAAAATGTGAAAAATCAGAACAGAATGAAGTGGTAAATGATTCCTGATAGGTAATGAGAAATTTTGATAACATCAAGAAAATATTTTGCGACACATATTGTGTTCGGGTTTTTCCTGTTTGTGTGGTATGGTATGGTGGCATTTTAGAAAAGACCTACTGTCCAAATGTCCTATCCTTTGATTAAATACACAATATTTTATAGTATGTGAATTTTTACTTATATCTCTTATCCCCTTTTTATTGAAGACATTTTATTGTTAAAACAGAAGGAGGGAGAATTATTTTGCCCCAGCTGAGTAAATCCTGATAGATGTATAATCCTCCAGCCTGGAGTGTAATTCTCCACTCAGCCGCATATTCAGTTATCATCAGAAGCAGCAGTGTTCCTTTCACAGTGGAGGCTCTGAAAGGTGTTTTATTATTTTTTTTAAGAGCTGTGAACATTAGTTAACCCATGTACTTCTGAAAGGACACAGTATTGCATTGTGTTAATAGAATCTGAAGTTACTTCCGGGTCTGGTACTGAGCTCCAGAACTTCCTAGTTAAAACTTCTTAAGGTAGTAAGACAATAAATGAATTTTTCTGCTCTTGGCATTCTCATCTATAAAATAGAAATTATTATAGAATTTGCTTCATAGGGTTCTTAAGAGGAGTAAATGAGATTAAAAAAGAGTATAATACAGCACCTGCCACATGGTTAAAATACCAAAAATCTTACCCATTATTACCTATTTTATTATTGTTATTTATTAATAAAGAGATTTCTCCTAATTATATTTCATAGCTTCCTTTTCATATTGTCTTTGCTGAAATCTAACAATACTTAAAATTAGTTTACCTTGTAGAGAATAAACAAATCGAGGACCTAAAAGAAATATTTAAATATTGTGGGCTAAAGCAGCTTATTTTCCCAAAGAGCTAAAGTCATCAGAAAATGAGTGCCACCCCATCGTGCATTTTCTAAGAATTCCATTTAGAAGGCATTTTCTAAGTCTTCCATAGGAAGTCTTTTACTTATTTATTTTTAAATGTCAGGTAATTTTAATTAAGTCATGATCATTTTTAAACTCTTAAGAATATTCATTATCATATCTTTTACTTAAAAAAGATTTTTTATTTTCTTAGCAAAAAAAGTCCTTATTTCACTGATTAACTATGAAGTTTGTAAAACCATTCTGAGTTGAGGCAGTGGAAGGAGGGAGGAGAGTTCTGGACCTAGGAGTCATGGCTTTAGGCTTTCATTTGAACATGCGCCAATTTATCCTGTTGAACCTAGGTAAATCACCTAACTAACCTCTTTGGAGTCTTAATTTTTGTTATATGAAATAAGTGAGTTCTAATCTCTACTATTCCTTTCATACTAAAATTCTGTGATTCTAACCTACTTTCAGGGCTGGTGTTGAATGAAGCATTACTGGGAATATTGGGAAGATACTATTTCTATAAACAGGGGTTTTAATTAGAATTTCACAGAGCAGTGATAAGAAATAACTTTTCTTAGTCTTATATGTTTGGAAACAAGCAGATTATGATAAGATTTATTTAGCTCTAACTAATATGGGTAGAAACGATGATAAAATTTAAGAAATTTATTTTTATTTTCACCCCAAAGGAAAACCCAAGTTATTTTGGTGCTTTTATGGATATACTAAACTCATCCAAGATGCTTTGTTCTGGTTTTCTGTTTTAATCGTCATAGCTAGTCAGGGACCAGTGTGTGGACAGAGGCAACTGATAGATGATAGATAGATAGATACATAGATAGATACATAGAGAATAGATAGATAGATAGATAATAGATAGATACATACATACATACATATATACACACATACATATATACATATATATCTATCTACCTGCACACGTAAAAACTGCACTTTTTTATTTGTATGTTTATGTTAGGGGCAGGATTGAGGGATAAGGGAATATTTATTTGTCTCATCTATCTCAGTATGAGGGACACAGGAGGTGTCCCATAAATTCTTGCTGAATCAATGAAGGAAAGAACAGAGTATGAATGAAGGATGAAAATATGGTATGTGAAAAAGGTTACTTGAGCAAGTCGTTTCCATCTTTAGTAATCCATGCCACAGTGAACACAGTGTATGTCTTACAAATTCACTTGTTCATTTCTTGTTTTTAATAATTTTTTATTTTTTAATTACAGTTGGCATACAATATATTAGTTTCTAATGTGCAACATAGTGATTAAACATTTATATAACTAAGGAAGTGGTCACCCTGATAAATCTAGCACCCATCTGATACTGTATATAGTTATTACAATATTATTGACTATATTCCTTATGCTGTACTTTTTATCCCCATAACTATTTTGTAACTTCCAATTTGTACTTAATCTCTTTCCCTTTTTTACCCACTTCCTAGCCTTACTCCTATCTGGCAACCATCAAAACATTCTCTGTATTTATGAGTGTTTCTGTTTTGTTTATTTTGTTCTTTAGAGTCCACATGTAATGAAATAGTATGGAATTTGTCTTTTTCTGACTTACTCAGCACAATACCCTCTGGGTCCATCAATGTTGTTGTAGATGGCAAGATTCCATTCCTGTTTTATGATTGAGTAATATTCCATTGTATATATGTACCACCTCTTCTTTATCCATTCATCCACTGATGAACACGTAGGTTGCCTCTGTATCTTGACTATTGTATATAATGCTGCAGTGAATTCACATGTTCCTTCAAAATAGTTTTTTTGAGTTTTTTTGATAAATACCCCTAAGTGGGATAACTAGTTTTTCTTTGTCTCTTGTTATGGATTTTGTTTCAAAGTCCATTTTGTCTGGTGTAAGTATTGCTACCCCAGCTTTGTTTTTGTTTGTTTGTTTGTTTGTTTCCATTTTCATAAAATATCTTTTCCCATCCTTTTACTTTCAGTGTCTGTGTGTCTTTCAGTCTGAAGTCTCTTGTAGCAGCATATATAAAGTTCTTATTTTCTTGTCCATTTAGCTGCCCTGTCTTTGAGTGGAGCATTTAATCCCTTTACATTTAAAGTCATTGTTGATAGATATGTAATTGTTGCCATTTTGTTATTCATGTTTTCGATCTTTTTCTTCTTAAAGAAGTCTCTCCAGCATTTCCAGTAATACTGGCTTGGTAATGATGAACTCCTTTAGCCTTTTCCTGTCTAGGAAACTCTTTATCTGTCCTTAGATTCTAAATGGTAGTTTTGCTTAGTAGATAATCTTGGTTGTAGGTCTTTGCTTTTCATCTTTGAATATTTCCTGCCCATCCCTTCTGGCCTGCAAAGTTTCTACTGAGAAGTCAGCTGACAGTCTAATGGGAACTCCTTTGTAGTTAATTGCTTTTCTCTTGCTGCTTTTAAGATTCTTTGTCTTTAACCTTTGACATTTTAATTATGTGTCTTGGTGTGGGCTTCTTTGGGTTCATCTTGTTTGGAACTCTGTACACTTCCTGGGCTTGTATGTCTATTTCCTTCACCAGGTTAGGGAAGTTTTCTGTCATTATTTCTTGAAATAGGTTTTCAATTCCTTGCTTTCTCTTTTTTTCTTCTGGTATTCCTATGATGCAAATGTTGATATGCTTGATGTTGTCCCAGAGGCCCCTTAAACTATCTTCATTTTTTGAATTCTGTTTTCTTTTTGCTGTTCTTATTGGGTGTTTTCTGATACCTTATCTTCTGAATTGCTAATTCTGACCTCTGCTTCATCTAATCTGTTGATTCCCTCCAGCATAGTCTTCATTTCAGTTATTATATTCTTCATTTCTGACTGGTTCTTTCTTATGTTTTTCAGCTCCATTTTTCTGCTTTTTGTCTCATTGTTAAAGTTCTCACTGAATTCATCTATTCTTCCCCTAAGTTACTGAGCATCGTTATAACCAGTGTTTTGAACTCTGCGTCTGGTAGATTACTTAACTCCATTTTGTTTAGTTCTTTTTCTGGAGCTTTGTTCTGTTCTTTTTTTGGGACATGTTTCTTTGTCTTCTCATTTTGGCTGCCTCCTATTTTTTGTTTCTATGTACTAGATAAAGCTGCTATGTCTCCGGGTCTTAGTAGAGAGACCTTACGTAGTAGGGTTCTTTGGGGCCCAGTGGCACAGTCTTCCTGGTCACCTGAACTGGGTGCTCCAGGTGTGTCACTTATATAGCTTGTGTGTACCATCTTGTTGTAGTTGAGCCTTGGTTGCTATTTGCATGTCAGTGGGAGGGATTGACCCTCAGGCTGATTGGTTGTGAGTACTGACCAGTGACTACAGTGGGGAGCTGTCGTACAGGGGCTGACCCTATGGAGCAGGATTCACTTTAGCAGGGCTCTGATGCCTGCACAGTCTTCCCTGTGGGTGTGTCATCCTTGGATGTGGCCCCAGGCTGTGCTCTGGCTCTGACTGAAAATGGTCACTAGGTATGCAGGCTGGGGCCTCCTGGGAGGGATCCCACCACAGCACAAGTTCAGCTGCAGCTTTGCCCTGCCTGGGGCCACCTGGCATGAGCCACCAAACAATCTGCAGATGGCCACCACCCATGCTGGGCTTGAATGTGCTGAGAGGCCAAGCCATAAACTAAGGCCGGGTGCTGCTAGTACTAGACTTGAGGCTGTTCAACGAGGGGTATGGGGCAAGGCTAGGCCAGATGTTGCTTGTTTAGGTTTTGTGAACCTTTGAGAGGTTTTGGGAAAGTTTATAGCATGTATGTAAAATCCATTGGAAGTGGCTTGAGTGAGCCTGAAAGTTGGGTGGGACAGTGTCTCAGGGAATCCCCAGGACAGGGTAGCCAGGTTGATGGAGACTCAGACATGGTAGCTGCCTGTGTCTACATGCCAAGCGGGGAGGGCTCAACAAAGGAACCATGCCTTCTGCTAGCACTTCTGTCTGGGAGAAAGCCTCCTCTCCAGCCCTTGTCCTGAAGTCAGACAACTCAGTTTCTCCCCATATGTTCCTGACACCATTCAAACTGCCTTGAAATGAGTGAGTTCATCAGTGATTAAGTCCATGTGTGGGCCCTTAAGAGGGATGTCTGCAACTGCAGCAGCCCTCTGTTTCACGCAGCCACAATCTCTGCTTTTCACAGGCAGTAATTGTGGGGACTTCTCTTTCCAGCACTGGAACCTTGGCTTTGAGAGCCTGGCGTCGGATCAGGACCTCACACTTCTCTAGGGGAACCTCTGCTGCAGAGATATCCCTCCCAGGTCTCAACCACCACTTGTAGGTGTGGGACCAGCCCATTCTGTGTCTCTGCCACTTCTACAAGTCTCAAGGTGGCCTCTTCTGTGTGTCTCCAGTTGTAGGACTTCCGTTCAGCTAGACTTCAGGCAACTCCCCATTATGGCTGTTCTGTAGTTTGTTGTAATTTTAATGTGCTTGTGAGAAGAGGCTAGTACAGCATTTACCTAATCTATCATCTTGACCCACTTGCTCATTTCTTAATGGCGCATCTACCCTTTCTTTAACTTCAGTTCTCTATTTAGCAGATAATCATAGAGACCTCGTATGTGTTTAGAACTGTGTAAAGTTCTATAGAATAAGAGACACAATTACAAAATGTGGTCCCTGACAGTCAAATAAGGAAGACCAAAAATATGGTATTTGGAGTCAAAAATTAAGTATTCAAAATTTGAAACCAGCGTCAATTAGCTTTGTCATCTTTATTTAAACTTGTAAGTCACAGTGAAGTGCAGAGGATGATTCCATCCTCACAGGGTTGTTGAGAAGATTAAATAAGACTATTACATAAAAGAGTGCTCTGTAAAATAGAACTATAAGCATTACACAAACTATTTAATTAAACTAATATAAGGGAGTGGGGACATAAAGTCTAAATGTATTGAGGCAGTGAATAGTGAGTACAGGTGGTGAGCAGTGACTTCTGAATATTGAGCTGACATTCAGTGGGTCCTGGAGGATGAGTAGGGTTTGGATAGTCAGGATGAAAGAAGGAGAACCTTCCAGGCAGAGATTGAGGGGGGCACAGAGCACGGAGGGAAGTGTGCACATTTCAGTTTGATTAAATCAGAGGTTTCTCTGTAGTATCCAATATGAACCTTGTTCTTTGCTGGGAACTCTCTTTTTTTGAAGAAGAGATGTTGGAAAGTACAGTTGGATGGGCAGGACGGGATCAGGACATGACAGGAAGGCTGTGGAGAGAAAACAAGAATGTTTAACCTTCTCATAGCAAGAAATAGACAGCCACCAATAGGTCTGATGTGAATAGCATTTTGGGGAATTGGTCATGGTTCAGGGTCTGGATTAGTATATTGAGACTGGAGTCAGTAATATGGGGTGCGGGGAGAGTGGAGAAAGGTGACGATTTGGAAAGTGCGATGGCAGAGAAAAAGATGACTCCAGAAAAACTTAATAGATAGTGATCCCAGAGGTAGAAGAGGGAGGACTCCACAAGTTTTTCTAGAACTTTCTCCAGCAAGATTAGAGTAATAGTGGCTCATTTGATAAGAAAGAAGAATTGGGGAAGCAATGAAATTTGGGAGGAAGAGTTGGATTCCATTTGCACATGGGGACCTGCAGTGATCGCTGGCCCTGGGCAGCAACATCCTGCAGGCAGTTGGAACTGTAAGAACAGACTCATGTAAAAAGTCAGGGCTATGCATAGGGATTTGGGAATCATCAGCACAGAGACTCCTTATAAATTATGCACTTTGCTTAGAACTTAATTTCCTGTTTTTTAGAAGATAAGAGAAATGAAAGCTTGCTGAATTATGGATTATGCAACTGTATTAAAAGTAATTCTCCCTTTCCCCTCCCCTCTGCCTCCCTGGTGATTTTTGTGTTCTTTCTTCCCTCTGATCTACTCTCCCTTCCCCTAATACTTTATAAACTGAGAGACACAATAACCTTTATTTCTGTCAGACCGGAAGAATGTAAGTGAAGAGATTAAGGTGATTGGGGATGTTAACCAGAAGATATGACAACGATCCTCTTGGCACTCTGTCCAGTCCTTCAGAGATCAGAGGAATGCAGGCTTTCTCTAGAGGAAAGCAACCATTTATATTTATAGGAGGAAATGTTTAAAGAGCTAAATTCTCAGTTCCCTGGACAGCTCTGCTGTTTGATTTGCAGCTTTTCTTAAGTAAAGCGCTGATTCTCAACAAGAGATGAGCTGCTTGGCAGATAATATGATCAGATGAAGGAGAGCTTTTAGACCTGGTGGATGGGCTTGAATCTGGGGCTCTTGTCCTGGCACCAAGCTTTCATTTGTGGTTTGAACTGAGTTCAAACAGCAGGTGCAACACTCTGAAGTCAAATTTTCTTTAGTTTAATCCTCTTCTTCCTCCCCTTCAAAAAGAAAATTTACTCAGTAATTTACTTAGCTGTTCTCAAGCATTACCTGGCACAGAGAGTATCAGACTTGACATTAGATACAGTAATGATGGGGAGGGGGAGTTGGAGAAATAAGACATAGAGTGCTAACATTTATTGAACATTATTATATGCCAGGCACTTCACAGACATTCTCTTACTTAATCTTTACAACTGCAAAAGATGGGTATTTTAATCTCTCTTTCTCAGATGAGGCTCTGTGGGGTTATGTGACTTACCTAGATTGTAGTTTTAGTAAGCTGCTGAACTGGGGTTTGGTTCCCCTAACTGGGATTAAGTTTCAAAACCTGAAGATCCCTTCGTTGTTCCAAGCTTATGCTTCCTTCCTATCCCTATTATAAGGAAAATATATTTTTTAAAAAGACCGTTGTAATTTTCCAGAGGCCTATGGAGTAGGAAAGAATCCAGCAGTGCCTGTATCCATCTGCTTCTCAGTTATGTCACTCATTTCCCTTGTTTCTCTTTTCTTCCTGAGTTCTCCTGTTTCATCTCCATCTATCATAGTGCTATGCCCTCTTTGATCTCTCTCTCTCTCCCTCAGTAGATGGGATAAAGGATGAGGCAGAGTAGTGAAGCACTGCAGCATCAGGTCTTTCATTTTTCAGGGTTTTCTGTATACTTTTCATTGTGGAGCCTAATCAAGGGCGGGTGGATACTATAGTTTGGCTGCATTACAGCTTCTGATTTTCATTTTGACTGTGGA
This sequence comes from Eonycteris spelaea, assembly GCA_003508835.1. Classification (NCBI taxonomy): domain Eukaryota; kingdom Metazoa; phylum Chordata; class Mammalia; order Chiroptera; family Pteropodidae; genus Eonycteris; species Eonycteris spelaea. The sequence goes on along the minus strand of PUFA01000014.1, from coordinate 16,082,041 downwards.
CAGACATAAAGAGAAGTACCTACTATGTATAAGGCACCACAGTGGGTGCAAGAAAAAAATAACTTTGAAGTGACTAAATTGAAATGTCCTTAAAATTAAAAAAAAAAAAGAATGCTTAAGTTTTGCATATTTAAGAACTATGGGGTAGGGAGAAAGGAGTGGGGACGAGAGAGGAGCAGGCAACAACTTCGCTTAGGTTGACAAGTTCCTGAGGATAAAAGAGAAGGACAGCTTGATGTGTGGCCCTGGCCACTTTCCTCGGTCCATTACATGGTCACTGCTTGGTCCATAGCCCTCATGTGTACAGGGTTTTCTATTAGGCGGCTCATTTCCATGGACACCCCTCAGGTGCCACTCCATGCAGATTCTCTCCTCCACTTACATTTTTCTCCTTCTCTGAACTCTTATACATGAATGAATGGATGAGTTGGCTTACCCTCAGGGTGGATCTATCTGTGCTTTCCAAGACCCTTTAATCTGGGCAAAACAGGGAAAATGGAATGGGCCAGGGCCCCTCAGAACACTCCTGGGTCAGTCAGTTTATGTCAACTACGGCCTTCCAGAGCAGTGTTGCTAATGTGAGGATTTTAGGTTAATGAGGACGTGAGGCCAGCTGTGAAGATGAATTGAAATGATGCACATGAGTCACTACAAGTCACCACAGCTCTTGGCACATGGTAAATGCATCATGGATGCTTTTTTCTCCTGTGGCTGTGCTTATTCTCATCAAGATCAGCTAAAATGTTTTTGGCTGCAAATAACAAAGACCCAACTAAAAGTAGGTAAACAATCACATGTAATAAGAGGTCAAGAGTGTGGCTTCAGGGTTGATTAATTCAGTGGCACATTACAAACTCAAGGACCTAAGTCATTATTCTCTGTCCACTCTGCCTTCCTCAGAGTTGATGGCTGCAGAAGCTCCAGGCACCTTCATATACAGCTGAAAAGGGGCAAGTGTCTGTCCTTTGTTCCTTCATGAGAAAAAGGACAACTTTCCCAAAGACCCCCAGTAGATTTCCCCTTGTGTCCCATTTTGTGTCCCATTTTCTAGGGCTGCCTCACATGACTATGCCTAAATCAAGAAGAAATCTAGAGGAAATAGCACAATTCACTTAGTTTAAAACCTGAAAGTGCAACAGAATCACTGGTAGGGCTTGTTAAAATGGATTTTGCTGGGCGCCATCCCAGAGTTTCCGATTCAGTAGGTCTAGGGTAGGGCCTGAGAATTTGCATTCCTAACAAGTGCTGTCTTGGCATGAGGGCCATACTTTGAGAACAGTTGGCTTAAACAAATTTCAACAGTCATTTCCCAGGTCTAGGGCAGTGCCCTTGCAGTAAATAGATGCCCCAAACCTGATCAGAGCTGTTAGCAAGAAGGAAAGTGGAAGTGCCTGCGGAGTGGCTGCCATGTCATTTTGAATTTTCAGAGTTATAGAAAAGGGCAGATGGTTCCATATATGGCTCTTGATTTTCTCTGGTTTGTATCTTATAGGGAGATTTCCCTTCCTTTGGGACAATCCTGGAGAGTGTCTGGATTGCACGTCCAACGCAGATGAAGATAGAACTTTCACTATCATCCTGCATAGGCTTGGGGTTGTCAAACATCTAGCTCAGCAGACCGCTGCGGGTGGTGGTGGCAGCTTCTTCTCTCCCCTCTCCCTTTCCCTCTTCTTTTTCTCCTCTTCTTCCTTTTTCCTCCCTACAAACTTAAGGGTTATATGAAACATACTTTCCAGAGATAAAATTGTTTCTTTCCTTGTAGCAGGTACCCTCAAAGCTCCCCAGTTTGGGGATATGCAGCTCTTGCAGCAGCTAGGAAGCTGAGCAGCCACAGGTTCAGACATCGGGGAGCTCGATGCTGCGGTTACTTCTAAATGAATGCTCATTATTGATGCTAATTGAACTTGTAGTTAAGGAAAAAGGATTATTTTACAGGGCTGAAGTCAAGGCCAAAATTGTTATTACAGGTTAATTATTCTCCTTAAAAGGTACCATTACAGCCATGATTGTTTTTTATCAGCTTTTTCTCTGGTACTGAAAGAGATGTCTTTGAAGGCAGAGTCCTGATGTACTTAGTACCTCATCTAATTCTTAATCATCAATCATTTCTCCCTAGGTAAAGGTTAATCAAAATTATATGAGTTGAATTAATTGCATTTGATCAGTTTCAAAGAAACCCTTTTTTCTCTTCCATTTTTGGTTAGGAATGTGGCCTTTCCCTGTGCTTTTAAACCTAAAATCTGGAAGAAGGAATCAAAATGTGCTCGCTGGAAGAATGTACCTGTTCTGCTCCTGGTGGCCGTTCAGACTCTGGGTGTGCCTGGGGCTGGGGTAGGAAGTGGGAGAGAGATTCCTTTGGCTCTGTTGTTGGGAACCAATGATAGAAATTGAGTCTTCTGCTATCCTTTCCCTTCACTCTCCTCTTTTCTTTCTTTCTTTCTTTTTGTGTATGTGTTGTGGGGAGTTAAGTCTTCAACGTGAATTTGGGGGTAACTCAGTTCGGTCCATAGCAACACCCAGTTCACCCTCACAGCTCTATGCTTTTGCCAAGTGTTTCCCTCTTTTGGGGTGCCCTTTCCATTCCTCTTCATCCTGGGAAATGTTCTTCAAACCTCAAGTTTCCACTCAAATGTCATCTCCAGGACACAGAGTCTCTTTAGCCCCTCCCTGCTCTCACAAGAGCCCCATTCCCTCCTTCATGTTCCCCAAGAGCTTGTGACCACATGCCTTGTCTTGCTGTTTCTGTGGCAGTGTCTGGGTCTTCTTTACCCCCATTACACTTCCACCCTCCCATTGCAGGGAACAGTTTGTGGAATCCTTGGAAACAGTCAGTATGTGTCCCATACTTCAGGGCGGAGAGACTTCTATGCCTGGGAAATGCATAAAAGGCCAGCTCCCTTTCCTCCCTTTCCCCCAACTCCTGCCCCAGGCCATTGAGAATGCCTGAGAACCATGGCCTCACTCCTGTGGTCCTCTTTTCAGATTCCCACTGGCCAAAAAAGATTGCTGGAAGAGTGATAACCTGGCTGATAAGCTAGTAATTGACCAGATTGAGGCCCACAATTAATTGCTGAATTGAGATGGTGTGGGACCTTCTGGATTAAGCCATTGGAAAGACTATTCAAATGCAAATATTATCTAGAAGGAATAAAATAAGAAACTGTGGCCAGTCATACAATAGTCATTTACAAAGGCCAGGAATTCTTGTCTACGTTGCTTAACCAGTCACCCAGCAGGTTCCTGAAGGCGTGCTGCAGGAGCTGGACCGTGGCTGAGCCAGGCTGACAGCCTCGGCACAGGGATTCTTGGAGCTGCAGCTTCCTGCTTCCATTCTCAGTTTTTGTCTTTCTGCCAAGATTTTGGTCATGTAACTTTCAACTCATAGCCCATTTCCTTTTAGAGAAAAGCTTTGTCTTTTAACCCTTGTTCACGTTTAGTGTCTTTGAGAACGAGAAAGAAAAAAAGATTTTCTAATGGAATTCTGATTCACTCCAGTGTGTTCTGCCTTCCCAGGTTGTCACCCATTCACAGCGCAAAATGGTGAGGAGATCATTCTGAGTAGTAACTTTAAGAGCTAATTAAGGCTTTAAATCATTCTAGAGAATTGTTTGGGATCGACTAGCGGCCCTTGTGTGTTCCCCTGTAACTTGCCAAACCCCAAATCCCACCTTATCTCCAGGCATAAAAGCCACATTAAGTTTTAAGACCTGATTCAAAAACACATTATGGATAATGATGATGCCTTGATATTAACTCTTCAGAAAGGAGCCTGGGCATATGACTTAACATATTGAGATTTTACCACTGATAGAAACGTTAGGGCTTTTATGGTTTGCATTGATTGTTAAGCAAATACTACATCTTTCCATAGGCAATATTGACCACAAAAGTGCATTTTAAGCGGAGTATGTGTAAGTGGTATGTGTGTGTATGTGTATGGGGCATCACCCGTCTCAGATATTGGTATTTTCTCCTGTCTTCTTCATAATGGAAAAGCAAACTACTTGAGAATTTAAAGGAGTCCAGAGTCAAAGAATATACAGCATTAAAAATGTGCTTAGGAGTAAGAATGAAATAGCATATAATATTTTACCACCCTGATATTATAAAATTTTATTTTTCTGCAGTAGAAAAATATATCCTGGTTAGAAGTCATGCTTCTTGAGTTCTCATTGCTCTCCTACTAATTCACTAGATGATGCTAGATAAATTATTGAGAGTTTTAAGAGCTAACTATTTATTTGTTTGCTTATTTGTTCGTTTATGTATTGAGTTTGGTTTTACCTCCATTTCTCAGGCCTAGAGAAGTTAAGTCTCTTGCCCAAGTGGTAGGCCTGGGCTCTTACTCAGGGCTTGCAGACCCCCAACACTTGCCATTAGCCACCATGCTTTGTTGCTGTCTTGAGTCCAACACCATCCACAATAGCAGCATGTACTCACTGAGTGCCTACTGGAAGCCAGGAATTGGGAAGGGCTTGAAGACAGATGTGGCCTCTGTCCTCAGGGCTTGCAGACTGGGACAATTAAATTTTCTCTGGGTTTCTTGATTTCTACTTAAGAATAAGAGTTCAGATCCTTGACATCCCTTTCATTTTGAAAGCTTACGAGTATTTAAACTATTTGCAATGACTGTTAGTCTTCCATTTCTTTATTAATATTATTAGTCACACACTTTATTGGTTGACTGTCATGTGTGAGGCACTCTCCTAGGGTTTTTTTATAGGGAGAGGCGGAAAATGAGGAATTGGGGGCTCAGAAAGGTTACTTTGGCCCAGGTCATTCACTCTATAAATGGCAGAACTGGAATTTGAATCTAGTGCTATTGGCTCCATGCTTTCCCCATGTAAGAAACTTCTTCAGCTACTGCTGTTGAAATTTAGTAAGCTCCATTCATTTAAATGAGTTAATTTATGTTACTACAGATATTGTGGAAACAGAAATCTAGGTAACTGAGCAGTCTTGAAGCCTGGGCAGCAATCCGCTTATTATAGGCAGCATTGTATTCATGAGAATTCAGACCTGGACAGCCTCAATCCTGGGGTTTGGTTTGTTTGAAGCTGAGAATGAATCCAGGAACCGTCACAGCAGTGAGAGTTAACATTTTATCATGGTGAACTGAACTTGGGAAGCTGTTAGTTTGAACAACAACAACAACAACAACAAAGAACTGGTATTTATATACCTCTTTATAATTTCCCAGACTGTTCCATATCCATTGTCTCATTTGGTAAGAGGAAAAGAATAATGGAATGGGCTGGAAGCCTGAAAATATATAAAATAATATTGAATCTGCCAGAGAGTAACTCAGAGGAATGAGAAAAAGGAGCAGGGTCACTCGTTGGAAGGAAATGGGCTTATCTTTAAATACCTGATCCAGGGAGGCGGCTGAGCAGTAGATAAATGTAAAAAGGACCGTGAAACTGACAATAAATGGAGCAATCTTTTTCTGAATGGAAAGTAGCTGAAATTCCAGGGCCAGCAAAGGGGATGGGTGGAAATATTAAAAAATTATGGCCTGAGAAGAATTCTTAAAACTGTCAGTCAGTAGGGAGTGAGAACAAGCACATCAGGAGTAGCCCAGAATAGATGGGGCTGTAAATCAAAGGGAGAATGTTATGGCCTCAGAAGACACCTTTGTGCCCTAATGGGGAGTGGGCTGGAGGACTTTATAAAACTGTGTCTACGGGCTCTGGGCATGATGGAATTGACCATGTCAACCTTGGGAAGGCTCAAAATGGGCTTGTGGGCAGTTTAGATCATTCTGAAGATTGACAAGTCATTTTTACCCTTCTCCCAGAGCCTGTTTAAAATAAAAAAGATTCTATTCTGTCGGGATATGGTATGTGTGCTGGAGCTGGGAAGAGGTTCTGGGTGTCCAGGCCCCTGTGTATTCCAGTTCCGTCAGTGTCTATATAAGCAGTCTAGAGTGGTCATGGGGGAACCTGGTCTCGGACATGGGTGGTCTTGGTGTCAAGTTCCAGACTGGCCAGTTACCAGTTATGTGACCAGTCCCCTCAGCTCTTAGCCCTCAGATTTCCTCGGCCTCAATTTTATCACCTGTAAAATGGGAATAATAATATTTTATTGTGAGGATCAAATGAGCTAATGATTGTAAAGCACTTACCAGAAGCAATTGCAGAATAAGTGATCAGAGGCAATTAGTAGAGGGGAAAATAGGTGTATCTCTTCATTCACAAGTCAAAGTCCAGCAAATGAGAGTGTAATAGAAAGTTTTTTCTGCAACATTTATGTATTTCTCATTCATGCCACTTGTTGGGGCCATGGGATGGCTGCTGCTGTTTTTCTCCAGGCTGTCAGTAACTTCACATCTACTCCATGAATCTTCTCATTCTGGGATTCAGGATGAAGGAGCACTTCCCATTTGAGTCTCAGTATTTTCACGGCAGAGGAGATTAGTGTAAGAGAGCTAGCCTTTGCCTGGAGCTGTTATCTTGACACTTCTATGTATATTCTAATTGACAAAGGAGACCCTGAGACCAAGGCCAACATCAGTGGGACAGGGGAATGTATCCTCCCTTGGGGGATGGGGAGGGGAAACTGAATATTTGCAGGACTATAAGAGTCTGTCTCAAGGGATATGTTTGGGACCATCGCTGTGTGTGTACAAAGTTTTTGACTGGATCAGGGGGAGATCAAACTCAATCAGACCACTGTTTACCCAAGCAATGGCTATGGGACCAGAGAATGGGCTTTTGCTGAATCTTGCTTTTGGCTCTGGGATTGTTTGGGGAGAGGCTGGGTGTCAGGAAGGCTGTGCCCAAGCTCTCACTACCACTGCTGCTCTTAGGTCTTGCTGCATCTGTGCCTCCACCTGTGACATAGCAAAGACCTGCTCACTAGCCCCTTCACCCCCCAGGTGCATTCCCAGGTCAGTTCCAGGTGTCTGAGTTGATGGTGAGTCAGGTCTCCCTAAGCAGCTGGATGTAAATCTTAACACTTGTTGCCAGGCAGCATCAGAATCCAGCAGTTTCTTTAGTTCTCCCCACAGTAATAAAATGTCCTTTTTTACGGGCCTCAGACTTGTCATTTTTAAATGAGATATAGTCGAATGATCTCTAAAGCTATTTCCAGTTTCTATGGTCTGTGACCATGGTGATTTGATAAGTATTTAGGAGGCACATATGAAATACTTTATCTGAAGCTTTGTAATGTAGATAAGTGTTAATCACAACATTTTGCTCATTAAAGTTGCATTGCATTATCCACACTACTGTATACGGTTGATTGTCAACCAGCATCCTCTCCAGGTCTCCTGTTACTCTCTGGGGGGCTTGTTTCTCCTACATCTACCTCTTTCAAAAATCTGTAAGGCTTCAGGGTGTCCCTGAAGTGTATATGAGTGATCATTATTTCATTAAAGGAGATGTTCCTTTACCCACAAAGGAATGAGTTTCAAATACCAAGATGTGACAGATGTATAGAGGACAACATTTTAGGGCAGAAAGGCCCCTTTTCTTCCTTTTTTCCATTTAATAAATATTAATAGAGCACTCATGTTTCTTACTAAGCTCTGTGCTTTCATTTATGTTGGCTCAATTAATCCTCACAAAAACCCCTTGAAGGAAGTATTAGCATACTCATTTTATAGATGAGAAAACTGAGTTCCAAAGGAATTAACTTAAAGTCATACAGCCAGGAATGACATACCTAGAATACAAACTTAGGTCTCTTTCACTACAATTTTCATTCCTCTTTTATTACATTTTGATGAGATGTTCACTGAGCTAAGAGTTGGGGACCTCTATCCAAGACTTGCACCTGCTTCTGGCCCATGTGGCCTGAGGCAAGTCTCTGATAATATGGAATTGAGGCAAGGGAACATTTAGCTACTATAAGACCTCTGTTTTAGGTCCAGTTTCACAGTTTATTTATTCAATGATTTTAGATTAGTCACATATAAAGCAGGATACCTACACTGCCCATCTTACGGAGATTCTAAGGAATCCAAGGAAATAAAAATGTGAAAATACTTTGTAAATTGTTCAAATATATGGCATTGGTTGTGGTTCTCCTTAGAAGGAAATGAAAACAAAGCTAACTGCCACTTTCCCCTTTAAAGGCAGGTTCTGCCTGAAAAGGATATCATACTCCCCAAAATGTGTGTTTTGAGGATGTAGGAGAAAGAATATGTTTGTTTCCAGCATATAGGAGAAAGAATATTAAGTCTATAGTTTCCTTGTAGCAGAGAGAACAAAAGATAGAATTTTGAACTCACTTTTCAAAAACTCAGTGCACAGAAATTTCCGTGCACAGAAATCCAGATTTTCATCAAAGACATTTGGGATTTCAAGCCTGGGATCGTTTGACTTTGGAAACCCCCACTCTTTCATCCTAAAACACTGCCTAGGCTAGGTACGGACACAGGTTACCAAATACAAGACATGGTTCCTTCATTCTTATGACATGCAATCTGATTGGAGTGGGAAAAGGCACACTTACATGGAACGGCTAGATCACAGTGCAAAATAATGTAGGTGTCAGGTCTGTTGCCTAAATGAGTACCCGGCTAAGACAGAGGGCAGAGCTTGCATCTCATCTCTCCTTGGAAAGACTCGTTTAGGGGACTAAAATCCTCAGGACTTATACATATTTTGAAGCATGTCTTTAAATAATGTATTTGTAAAGCACCCCGTTGTCTTGTTTATCAGCTTATTTTCACTATAGAATCCACTAATAGCTAGTTAGCTGGTTGTTGTTTTCCATTAACAAACTATGTCATAAAGAGATGAAATGACTACTTGGTCATCCAGGACTAACGATACTCGAGTTTATCTTTGGCATCCCTATTTCATTCATTTTCTTAGATAGATAGATAGATAGATAGATAGATAGATACCTAGATCTCCTGCCTGCTTCCCCCTCCCCCGCCCCCTCTCTTCCTGCAATGAAACTATTATACAGCTCTGGAAACATTTTGTTTTATTCATATGTGCTTTTAAATATTAACAAAGTAAAAAAAAATTTTAGAGAAAACTGTCAGACCAGTTTTCTATTCAGAGTCACTTTTCAGTTTAAATTAACTTCTACCCAGTGGTTTTTAAACTGTGTCCAGAGATGCCACCACTTTTGATTCTACCTTAGCTACTCAATTTCATTAGTTTTATACTTCTGGATCCTTCTAGGACTTCACTTGTCAGAATGCTCTGACGTAAACAAAGAGCAGGTGAATCCCTATTTTACACTAACTGTGAGTCCCCAGGAGTCAGAAGGAAATGGTATACTTGATGTTAGAGTAAGACTTTTTTATTGGTAAAGAAACTCTTAGAAATTTGAATGTAACTTGGTATTTTTTCCAAATGGTTTTGAATTAAAAGGTAAAAGGTGCAAAGATTGTGGGTATAGTAAGAGGAAGTCCTTTTGGGGAAATTAATAGGAATTCATGTATGTGTCTTAAACTTGACTTCTGTGAATTAGTATGCTCCAGAGCTAACATGGTATGGTAATATGGTATACTGAAAAGAAGCATTAGTGATTTCTTTTGGGTAAGCGATGACATATTTTAAGGCCACTGGTGAGTTCTGAGCTAGGTTCAGTAGCTGGAAGTTCAACACAGGACAAAACTTATACTTGCTTTTGATGAACAAAGGGAAAAGTCCCTTCAAAGAAAATAGGTGCTACAGAGATGGTAACTTGTAGCAGTTGAGAGTTCAGAAGTTACCATACTGTATCTAGAGGTTTATAATTCCTTGAATTCTGCTTTGAATTGTATCATTCTTTAAATTAACAAGTAAATGTTAGTAAATAAGGTTGTGTTAACATTGATCATTAGCTAATACATAAGTTTCTTTTTTATAGAAAAAATAATTGATTGAACTGTGTACTCAATATCTTCAGGCCCAACCTTCAACACCCAGGAACAGCCATGATAATTGGGTCATCGATTTACATGACTAGAACCCAATACATCGATATGTACTGTTCAGCAACTAGCTGAGTCACAGTTATTGTCTGAGTCTCTAAGAGGTGATAAACTACTAGTGAGTCTTTTTCTCACAATTATATTTTTGGACTTGTCTTCACCCAAATGGATAGTGGAGAAAAAGGTACCCAAATGGTTTTACCTGACCTGCCATCCTCATTTGCCAAAGATTTACCCCTCAGTCATGTAAAGCTCCTTTGTGAAATCTAAACATAGGGATGTTTCTTTTGAAATAAAGGTATTTGAACATAGCAGTCCTTCCAGAGAACCTGGGAGAAGATCGGCTGGCTCAGTTCTAAAATGAAGCTACAAAGGAATAAGACAACAGAAACAGTAACAGACAGGGTTTTGGCACAATAGAATATGCACCACAATGGATTGTCAAAACATTTCCTACTGAAAGTGTAATAACAATAGCATCACTTGCAAATTTGTTAAAAATGTAGAATCCCAGTCCCACCCCAGACCTGCTGAATTATAATCTGTGTTTCAACAATATTCCCAGAGTGGTAGTTTAAAAATTAGGCCCAAGTCCTTTGATACTCATTTTATTGAGAGTTGGGGAGTGTATTTTTTCTCCCTTGAATCTGGGCAGACTTGTGACTGTTTCGACCAATTGTATATGACAGAAATGACTCTTCATGACCTCCTGAGAACAGGTCAGAAATGGCCATGTAGTTTTCTTTGATTCTCTTGACATGCTCACTGTGGGAGAAACCAGCTGCCATGTAAGAAGTCTGAGCATCTTCAGATAGCCATGAAGGTGCTTTGATAATCTGTCCTTCCTAAGCCTATACTTCTAGCCATCCTTGCCAAAGTGCTAGACATATGAATGAAGCCACCGTGGGCCCAGCCCATTCACCAGCTGAATATGACCAAGTGACTCTGTTGATACCACATGGAGCAGAAGACTCACCTGCTTGAATTTCTGAGCCATAAAATTCATGAGATATAATAAAATGGTGTCGTTTTAAGCCACTATCTTTTGGTGGTACTTTGTTAGGTAGCAAGATACTTGAAATGTATCTGTACCAGGTGAACTGTATGCCCAATAAAAATTTGAGAAGCCCTAGACAAAATAATAATAAATCACTCAGGGAAACATTGCGAGAAATGTGCAGAGTAATCAAAATGCTAGGGTGGGTTAAGATATTCCTGATTTTAAGGCAGAAGAATTTCTCTTCTCATCTTTATTGTGTAAACCATGTCAAGTCTTATGATAAGAATTTGCAAACTGCCATCTATTCAGCATCTACTCCACTAAGCATTGAGCTAAGTGCTTTACTGTGTTGTATCAGCTACTCTTCATAGCAACCCCATGGATTAGGTATAATTATTCCTATGTTATAAATGAAGCACAAGAGGTTATATGATTTGCCCATGGTAAACCACCTGGAAGTTAAATATAGGTCTCTCTGATTTGAGTGTCTCTTTTCTTTCCATGTTGTACCATCTCTTGATGGCAGAAGGTTGAGCTACATTTGCCCTCAGGCCAGACAAGTTGCTATCTGCTAAGGACACTCTTCCTCCTCTTCCCTCATAGGAGGAAATAGACATGGTGATACCTGTGGGCTGAGTTTTGAGTTTCTTTTAATTTCCAGTCTCTGATGGAAGGCTAATGAAGACCAAAATACACGAGACTAGGGAGGTACAGGACCAGGGTGCTACACACATGTGATGGACTTCTTAGGCAACAATATCAACTGTAATTAATTAGCCTAAGAGAAAATTCTGTCTCACTCTGCAAAGAGTGAGCAGGTCTGAGCTTAGTTTTACCCCTTTTAGTATGAGTTCTTCAGCTGCTCTGTATTCATCCCTTGGGAGAGAAATGTATTTCAATTCAGCATCTTTTACTGTCATTGTGTAATGCTAGCACTGTGTGTGTGGGGGGGATATGGTGGTAAAAAAGACTCAGCACTCCCCCTCAGGACTTCATTATGCACTAATGAATATCACAGGGCAGAGGCCAGAGTATAGACAGTCTGGGAATGGCAAGGATGATTTTCTAGAGAAGATGGTCTAAGGTAGGCCTTTAGGAATTTCAAAGACAGAGGTAGGGGTAAGAGGATACTTAAAGCAAAAGCCTAGAGTAAGGAAAAGGTCACAGAGATTTAGGGAATGGCAAACAGACCTCAGTGGTTGGAGTTAGTCTAGGCTTTATGTCATGTGTGTGGATGGGATGAGGTCAGGGTAGGAAACCCCTACCCTGAAGTAAGGGACTATTTAATGCTTTTAGTTTGTTTAAGAAAAAATCCCTGTCAATATAAACAGTAAGCTTACTTGTTTAAAATATTTGGGTACTAGATAGAGTTTCTAGATTTAGCAAATGAAAGTTTAGGATTCCCAATTAAATTTGAATTTCAGATAAACATATTCTCTACAATATTTGGGATAGTTTTTTTTATAAACTTGCAAAATCTGCAATTCAAATTTAACTGGACGTACCATATTTTATCAGGAAACTCTAGTATTAGGAAAACATAAACATCTCCTTTAACTCCATTTATCTATTCCGTAGGTGAGGTGAAACTACTTGGTATTGTCTAGGTTTTATAAATAAATGAGATTTTAATTTAACCTGGTATAATAGTTTACATCAAGACATCATGTGTTGCTTATACTTACTTACTACTGGCTTAATTAATTAATTAATTAAAAATGACTGTTTGCAGTTTGTCACTTGATTTCTTCCTGTCTGCCTCTATTCTCCTGATTTTAACACTTTCAAGTCTGACAGCCATAGTTCTGGAAGGTGTTCTGCACTAAGCCAAGGTTTTTGGTGAGGCTGTCACACTTAGAATCCTTTACAACATTTGCATTTCACAACCAACTTGGAAATGATTGTGTTTATTTAGACAACCTCAGATAGTGTCCCTGTTTGCAAATGGACAAATTGTGTGAGGGCTGCGGTGTGGAGCTGCTGAGGAGATGAGGATCAGGAAGGGAGGGCTTAACACAAAAGGGCCTGCCCCACTCCTAGGACCCATTGGATCGAGGAGCCTCTATTTGATTCTCCCTCCAGTTTGATGGCAGTAGACATTGTAGAGAATCTGAGGATTAAGACTAGGGAAAGGGGAAGAGTACATGCAGTGAATGAAGATGATGATGAGAGAGTGATTCATTTTGACCTAGAGAAGGTGAAGGGAACGCAGGAGGGCAAGGAATTAAAGACAAGTTTCATGGAGGAGGTGGCATTTCAGTCGAAGCTTAAAAAGTTGAATAAAATTCTTACCTCATTCTAGCCTGTAGAATCTCACACACTCTTCCAGTTCCATCATGTTACTTTGTGAAGCGTACAACAGCCCAACTTGTAGCAGCACACAGAGGAGTCAGGGAGACAGCCAGCAGCCTGTTGTGTCTGGGTGAGCTGGCAGGGAAGCCCGCCCCATGGCACAAGTTTGCTGTGCCCACAATGCCACCATGCCCTTTGCTCCAGAGTCAGAACAGTTCAGCTCCATCTATCTTTCTACTTCCTGTAAGATACAGAAATACTTCTCTTTGAAACTTGGTAAAAGCATTAACCTGCCAATCAGAAGAGGGAAGAGCGTAATTAATGATAATAGCCCTGTTTTAATTATAGCTATTTAGCAAGTTAGCAGAACAATACCAGTAACAGGGCTCGACACTGAATGGGTAGGGAGCAGCCTTCTGTTTCTCTCGGCATTCAGTTGATGCCCCTGGAACTTTGCAAGGCTCAGCTCCTTGTAACTAGAGGGACTGCGAGGGAGACCTCAGCAGTCTGCATCGCCCCCTTCCCCGGCAAGATCTTTGTTTCATACAATTTACATCTCGCGCCAGGTGCATCTGGCTTGAGTCAGTGGCCTCTTAGGGTACAAGGTTGAAAATGGACCTGAATTCTGTTGGGCTAGCGGCAAGAGCCACTGTATGCAGATTCCAAGGAGTCCTTTTCTGAACTCTTCATCCTTGGCTCATCTCTCTGTTCTCTACAGATCTAGAATCCTAGAAAGTTAGCTCTCAAAGGAACCTTAGGGATCCTCTAATCCCAAAGACTTTCAAATTTTTTAAGGCCAGAAAACTGCATTCTGATCGAAGCAGAGGAGTGAGAGAATGTCCACAAAACCCTATTACCCAGTCTCCATCTTGCCCCTGGTTGCTCCGTGGAACTCCTTGAAGAAATTGTTCATCACTCTCCTTTTTAAAATAGGGAGGACTAGAGGAAATGCAGCTTTTCTTTATCTAAACAATTAGATATTGGAAAGATTAAAACCCAGATTTTCTCCCTCCTACACATTTGCCCTTATAATAAATCTACCTAAGAATACTTAGGTTATTCTTTCAGCACTTAAAATCTAAATCTACCTAATCATAGATACCCAGGGACCTATAAAGGAGGAGCCTAGGTAGGTCTTGGGGTTGGGAGAGCCTTTCAGTCAGCGGCTTTTAAGCTGTACTTCATCTTGCATGTGTGCATGTAGCACTTGTGGATGCTTTTTTTCTCTGTTGAGAAGAGGGTCTATAGTTTTCATCAAATTTCAATAAGTTTCATGACCCCTGAAATTTAAGAACCACTGCCTAAGGTTACTCAGCAAGCCAGTGAAGGGCTCTGTCAAACCCCAAGCTCCTGCTGCTTTTTCAGATCAGATCATCACATCCTCTTGTGCTGGGGCACGTCAGCCTTCCCAGCTGGTTTTTCCTACTTCACAGCTAATTCCAAATGACCACAGACATAATCAAGATAGAACCTGACAGGTAGCAAAGGCGTGAAGCAGAATGGAGAGGAGCAGGTTCTTTCCCAAGGCAACCAGGGAGAGATTTGCTCTGAGAGATGACAAAGTGGCCTTGTCATTAATGAGGCAGATACCTCTCCAAGGATGGGTCTGCAGAAAAGATGGCATTTCCCCAATCTGTTTTCTGACAAGACACAGCCTTTAACAGATGCAGAAGAAATCTATAGGTTTTCTTGGATCTGCTTTAAATCTGCCATGAGACACTGGCAGTCAGCAAAAATCATCTCAGGTGATAAAGAGTTGGATTAGCATCAGATGACTATGAAGTAATAATTCGTTCCTTTGAAATAATTCAGGTGCCCTTTCTTTTCTCTGACAGATTTAGCCCATGAAGTTTTGGCCTTAATAGTTATCAGATTTACAGGAAACTTACTGGCTGCTCCTTACCAAAGGGATGATAAATTTCCCTCTAATAGACTTTGGCCTGGCAGTCATCCTTTCTCTTTTGATTTATAAGTGGGCATGTCCTATTTTGTTTTCCAAGGAACAATAACTCTGTTGCTTTAGGGAGCAAAAGGATAGAATAAGCTGGTACATTATAGCCACCCCATATTTTGAGTCAAGATGACAGACCATCGCCTAGAAGGCAAGTCATTGAGGCTCCAAATACCCACATTGTCAGTCTTGTGGGTCACAAGTGAATTGCAACATTAGTTTGGGAAAGGGAGAGCTTTGGACCAAGGAGCTAGCTGGAGCAGACTAGTTTAAAACACACTGCCTATTCACACACCATTACCAGTCATTGACGAGATTAGGATCTTGCATCAGAGTGTAAATCATCTTCAGCACTGAATCTGAGGGTTACTTCAGTTGACAATTTTTTTAATGCAAGACCTTCTTGAAGGACAACGTACTGCGTTGCTGCCTGCTCAGTGTATACTCCTTATTTCCTTATTTCTTCATACTCCTTAATATTGACCAACACTTTGAAAAGCACTGGCTGAAAATGAAGCTTCTTTGCTCAGAAGTTGTACATTTTCAGGCCAGATATTCTATGAATCTTGGAAAATTAATTGAAAGAGGGATTCTTGCCCACTGGGTCAGATCTGTGTGCCCTATGGTGCCATGAAGGCTCAGGCTACATGTGGACAGTAGCCCTTTAGGACCGTGCGGGAGAAAGCTGAGTGCTGTCATTCACTGAGTTCAAAGGATCTTGTGGTTCCGGAGTCATTGTTGGCAAAAGATGCTGGGTGGGATTGCCTTCCGTATGGTCACCAGGGCCCACCAGGGTGTGCGGCATCAGCCTTGTTTCTTGCCTGCTTACTGCTTGGCCCCTCTGCCTAGATGCTGCCCAGCCAGTCCATTGTGTTCTTATGCAGCTCCTTGCCCTGGCCTCTTTCCCTGTGCCATCTACCAGCCTCACCTTCTGGAATCCTGGCAGATGTTTTTTTCCTGATGCTACTTTTCTGTTTCTTCTCATAGACCCAGTGATCCTGTTCCTCACATATCTGCCAACTGTAATGGTTCTCACTCCATTAACCCTCCTCTCTACTGGACCTGGTGCCACTGTGTTGGCTCAACTCCCCTGCTTTGGAGATCTTTTGCTCCCTAGTCCTACGACAAGGAGGTTTATCATAGTGAGTGGCAACTGGTTCATTCTGCAGGGTGGACTGGAAATTCCAAAGGCCCCAGTAGTGACCTGGGCCTGTTGGTAACATCCATATCTGAGCTGGGTAAAGTCATGTTATAAATGCCCCAACAGGACAGCTCCATATGTTGCTTAGGAATGATGGTCAGAGAACAAAATTTAGGCTCGGGATTAAATCTGGGGTCGATAGTTTACCAGCTCTTGGAGTTCAGGCAAGTCATGTGACCGTTGAACCTCAGTTTTTCAGTCTGTAAAATACAGATAATCACAGGAATGTATGAGGACAGTAGTTTCCATTAAAATCACTCAACTGCCTGGAGACCCAAAGACCCATGACTTTGTTCTTTGTCTTTTTCCTCAGATTCCTGTACTCCTCAGTGGGTGGAATACTCTGGTTTCACACTGCTCAGAGGCAATCAAGTCCCTTTACAAATGGTAAACAGGTGGTTCCTTGGTAAACAAAAAACTGTATACTTGATTATCCTGCAGTTTAACAAAATGGGAAGAGGCAGCTTTTCATTCTATATAATAGCAGAACAGCCATTCTCACCAAACAAAACTCTTCTCAGCTTGGCTGCCAAATGTGGATGAGTGGGATGATGGACCCTGCAGACTGCCATAAGCAGGTGGTCCCCCCACCATCTTACCTGGTGGTCATGTCTCTTCTTTGGGTCTCGGAAGGAGGCCAGTGCCCTGGTGCTGGGAGGAAGAAAGAGG
Source organism: Eonycteris spelaea (assembly GCA_003508835.1). Lineage (NCBI taxonomy): Eukaryota > Metazoa > Chordata > Mammalia > Chiroptera > Pteropodidae > Eonycteris > Eonycteris spelaea. Next base: position 16,065,048 of record PUFA01000014.1, on the reverse strand, counting down.
GACTTCATGGGGAGCCACATGGCAGCTGATCATCTCCTGGGATTGCAGCCTCCTGGGCAGCCACCTGTATTCTCCCACAAGAGGCATCCCTAGCCCCCTTGGGGTCTGGTTTTTAAACTATAAACTCCCAGAGCCTCTGTGTGTGAAGAGGGGGGAAGTAGGGGTCTTGCCTATAATTTGCCTTGTGTTCTGTGAAGTTTCGAACCATTTATAAATCAGCAGTGGACTGGGGCCTCATAACTTCTGTCAGTAAACAGCTGACTGACTGACTGACTGATGGATTGAACAGTCATTTATTTAATACCTTCTGCATGCCAGGCACCATTCTAGGCACTAGGGATACAGAAATGAACAAAATGGGAAAAAAGTTTTTGCGCTCATGGTGTTTATGTTCTAGAGGGGAGAACATATAATAAGCCAAGAAATACATAGCATATCAGAGGGTGACAAGGGATAGGGAGAAAATGTAGCCAGGGAAGGGGGTGGACAGTGTTGTGGGGATTGTTCATTAATTTAGGATGAGCAGGACAGGCTCTGACAAGTGATGCTAGAGCAAGAATGAGAACGATGTGAAAGATGGAGGTTTGAGGATGCCTGGAGGAAATTTCTCCAGGCAGAGGGAACGGCAAGTACAAAGGGCCTGGGGTGGGAGTGTTTTTTGGCCCACATTAGCCTCCACCTTTAACTTATAAACAAGGAAAAAATAAGTTACATGTTTATTTATGATATCTGTGAGCCCACAGGAGTCCAAGGAGGCGCTTATTCTCAAGGAAGTTACTTCATTGGACCTTTGTCATTTTTCTTATCTAGGACTTTCATATAAGCAGAATTATACAGTACTTGTCCTTGTGTGTCTGGCTTATGTCACTTGGTGTAATATTTTAAAGCTTTATCCATGTTGGTGGTTTATATCAGAATTTTATTTAAGACTGAGTAATGTTCAATGGTATGTATATACCACATTTTGTTTAGCCATCTGTTGATGGATGTTTGGGTTATTTTAACCTTTTAGCTTTTATGAATAAAGCTGCTATGCGCATTGGTGTACAAGTATCTGTTCGAGTTTTTTGGGATCTAAATCCAGAGGTGGAATTGTAGAATCATGTAGTAATTCTATGTTTAACTTTTTGAGGGACTGTCAAACACAAGAATGCTGTTAAAAGCTCCCTAGATGATTCTGATTTACAGTCAGTTGATAAAGATTGGCTATAGGTGAGGACTACTGAGAAGGTTCGTTGATAGGTGGGGAAGGACAGAGCTAGGAGTCAAGGCAGATCTTGGTAGTTAAGGCCAAGGTGTTTGTTTCTTTGCAAACTTACCTCCAATATCATTTATTGTACCTCATATCTCTGATGTTAGAATTAATCGTATGCAAATCCAGAATCCACTCTTGGCCTCTTATTGGCTTATTATATAAGATTTTCTGAAATGATTTTTCCACGTAAACCTCAGTTTCATCAAGTGAAAATGTGTATCATGCCTTTTCCCATCCTCTCTTCTTGGCATGTTGAAAAATGACATTGGTCATGTGGTCATGTGGAGACAAAATTTCTGAAGCATGCTTTAGAAATATAAACAGTATTTTCCCTGGATGCATGTGAGCGAGGAGTCCCGTCTATGATACATACAGTAACTGTTTTAGGTAAGGGCTCCAGCAATGCTGCTTACTTTAAAGGTCTGAATTTTCTCCTTGATTTCTGAGTTCCTCTCAAGAGGGAGGAAAATGTCTAATCTGATGTATCTGATATTTCACTTAGTCCCTTTGGATTCAGCTTGTCATTGCCAAAGTTTCTTTCAGGTATGTCAGCTTTTGTCACACCAACAGAGAGCATTTTCTCATACTGGGCTTCATTTGACAGATGTCAGCTGTTGCTTGGTCCTGGGTGGTGAGGGTGCGGTGGAGGCTAGTGAAGGAAGCCATAGATAAGGAAATAATCTCACAATCTCTTAAAGCCACAAAAGCAATCATACCAACAAGTGGTTTGGAATGCCCACAGCCCAGAGCAGCGAGAGAAGAGGATTTGTATATACCTTACTTTGCATCTGTTGATTTGGTCAGTTGGTGGTGGATGCATTGATCGGTGAACAATTTCTCTTCATGGTTGAGGAAGTCAATGTAAGAATGTCCTTATACAGAATCTTTATTTCCCTACTGCTAAATCTAGGCCATGCCAAAAGAGAGAGCTTCCAGAACAAACCAGGTTTCCCTGTGATGGGGGGAGATATCTGCTTTATTGATCAGAGGCCGTTGCTTTACTGGGGACATTTCAAGGGTTGGGTTTGAGGCTTATCCTCAGAGTGTTAGTGCTTATCAGGCAGCTGCTGCCCGGGTGGTGAGGAAACAACAGGGGCTCTTGTTCTAGTGGCATCCGCATACCACAGGAGCGGCTGCCCCTGGCCCAGGGACCGCTGCTTTGCTCAACAAGAGACTACTCTGAGGCTTGTCGACCTTGATCTGCACCTGATTCTGCAGGGCCCGTGTCTTCTCTGTCCTCATCCTACAATGGGAAGTGCTGTTTGGGCAGCCGCATATTCTTCCATCCTCATCAACTGTGGCTGTGCCATTTCCTTTCACCACACTCCTCACTCATGCTGGTCAAGGACACATGGTCCTCAAGACAACCCTGGGAGGCAGGAAGGCCAAGTATGGAGGCCCCCATTTGCAGATGAGGAAATTGAAGGTGATGATATAGTAAAAGATCTTGTCCAAGTTTATACAGAATAGCAGCTGGAGCTAAGATGCCTTGGCTTGGAGTCTGTTAATTTCCATTTATAGATCTCAATTTCCTTCTGATATGGTGACTGTCTTTTGTCTCTGGGCCACTTCTTAATCTCTTTGTTTCAGTTTCCCCAGAAGGGAATTACAGAACATCCTAAGTTATAAGGCAATCGTAAGCCCTCAAGTTGTCAGGGACAAAACAGCATCGTTGCAATTCATAAAATCAGTTAAATAGCATGAATATAGCAACAAAATGGCTGAATATCTTTTAGGACAAGTGAACCTTGTAATTTGATCAAACTACCTTCCAGAAATACCATCTTGACTATTTTTAATATAGAAGTAACATATTGAGCAAATGATTATTTTGGTTGTGCTTCTTCCACTTCTGCCACCTTCGCCCTGGAGAATATTTTGACAATCTCTCTTTTTCTTTCTCTCTCTCTCTTTTTTTTAAGTACTAAATTTCCTTGGAGGGACGTGAAGATACAAGAAAATAACTTAATTTTGCCTTCTTTGACCTGTTTATTTGAGTTCTGGGCCTCTGTAAATTAGAGACTATTTTCTGGAAAGTTCCCCTTTAACTTGTCATTCTGTTGTCATGGATTGGTGTGTCCTGCAGAATGTGGAGTGGGCTGGAGGTTTTCTTTATGTAAATATATTAATTCTTTTACTGCCCTGGAAAATGTCATCCAGTGCTAGCCAGATCGTGAATTTTGCCCTTCAAATATTAAGCCAGTGTGTGTGTATATATATATATACATACATATATATATATATATATGTATGTATATATATCCCTTCTCTAAGGGATGGGAGGAGCCATTTCTGCTGCCCCTGGGCTGCCCCTGTATGTATATATATATATTTCATCCAAAAGGTAGAAACTGGCTTGTTTGCAAGTGGCAGAGAGGCCTAGGAATGTAGTTTTGGCAGGTGCCCTGGGTTTTTGGTACACATCCTGTCTATGAATCATAGATCAGAGAGAGCAGGAGCAGAGAGCCCCGAGGAGCCTCGCGGGGGTATCTGGTACACTCGTTTTGCCCACATGATTTTGCAAGAGTTTTTGAGTTTCAAAGAGCTGACTCGTGCTCCATGTGGCACATTTTCAATTGACCTTTGAGGACTTTTTCCTTCAGTCCTTTCTCTGTTTCAGTCTCACTCAGCCCCTTTAATCATGGATTTGTTTTCATCTGCTAGCTCTAATTCCTCCTTATGTAGGTTCTCTCTAGTCATCACTAGCGCTTGGTAAATCTGCATATCACAGTGATTAGCCTGGGGCATAGGGATGTAGCTCATAAGTTTAGCCTGTAAATAGAACTGGAGTTTAAGCTCCTTATTACCATAGAAATTAAAAATTCTTCTACTCCCATAAAGGTTTGGTCCTTAGACAAGGTTCGCTAAACCCGCCAACTCCTAGCGGGCTGTGAAAGCCTTGCATTTGCCCCACACTGAGCTGGCACCTTCCTCTGAAAAGGCTTCAGGTGCTGTCGGCTCCCACTGCTCAAGGCTCCCAGCATGTTGTGTATTATCGTGTGTTGCTCTGTCCGATGTTACTTTGTAAATACCAATAGGTGTTACTGCCTTTCCTTTCTCTTCACTTACCAGTCAGTGTGAGTGTGAGTGAGTTCAGTTCCTGGCGCTGAGCTGCAGATGAGAGGATGCGGAGGAGGAAGACTGTGTCTCCCCAGGAGTGATATCTTCTCATTCTACTTCTCTAAGGGATGGGAGGAGCCATTTCTGCTGCCCCTGGGCTGGTCAGGATCAGCCTGCAGTTTCCCCTTGCTTTCCCCCATGCCCTTGTCTTTCTCTGCCCTGTAGAGAAAACATCGTTGTTGATGTGGTTCTAGAAACGTTGGAAACAACTGTTAGTTTAGTTAAAGAAAAATTAAAGAACCCACTCCCTGCCAAGCACTGGGCTAGATACCAAGAATCTGATGCTGAATGACCGGTCCCTGTCCAAAGAGATCCTTGGGCTCCAGGAGAGAGACCTTGAGTTTCCAGGACCTAGTTTTAAGTTTTCAGTCCTCTCTTACTGGCAATGACTTTGGACAATAACAGTATCAATAACAATGATAACTTCTGTTTTGGAGCACTAACTATATACCAGATTTAATGCTAGGTGATTTTGTACGCATTATCTATTTAAATAATTTACCTTTTCAACTTTTAATTTCTTTGTGTTAGACAGAATTTTTTTTTTTTTTTTTTTTTTTTTTTTTTTTTTTTTTTGCAAGCACTTCCTCCATTGGAGTCTCCATGACGGCCACGGTTCCATGATTTAAGGATGAATGTCTGAGATAGGTCAACAGTTTCTTATTCTAGAATTTAGGGAAAGGAGTGAGTTATGTTAGGGGAGAGACTGGGGGGGGGGAGAGAGAGAAAGAGTGAGAAAAAGGGGGAGGGAGGGAGGGAGAGAGAGAGAGAGAGAGAGAGAATGTAAATCTGTGAGTCTCTGAGTAAGTGAATTATTACATATCAAACTCAGGAGCAGGTGAGGAGCAGAGGGAGTCAATCCATGCATAAGAAACAAATAAAGCAGATTGGCAGAAAAGGGAGTCAAAAGATTGTAAGAGAAGTCCCAGGGGTTCTTCAGGCCCAGGTACAGTGTGCTGTGGACATCCAGCTCTTGGTCTGTTCTTGGATTCTGTGACACAGCCTGAATCTTAGCAAAAATCTTCCCTTCTTGGCTGGAGCTAGTATGAATTGGCTCTCTAGCCATTATAATAAAAAGTTCTAAATAATACATTTCTTTTGTGCAAAGGGGAATTGTTATCGAAATTAAATGAGACCATGTGTCCGAAGATGCTTTATAAGCGGAAAAGTTTTATTTAAAATGCAAGGGATTGTTGGATGATGCTGATGACCATGATGACAATGATGATGATGATTAATGTCACACAATGATAGACAAATTAAGTTGTTTATAAGATGTGAGATGAGGGGAATTTTCCAATAGAGGTCAAGTGATGCTGGCCTTATCTGGTGTTGGGTGGAGTAAATTTGGATTCAGTGCTGGACCCAGTGGCTTCCAGGATAACTTTGTTGCTGATTTAGAAGTTTGAGCTCAGTGAGGATGGAGTTTGGGCCGAGGGAGCAGCTGAATTTCCTCTTTAAAAACCCATGAACTATTGCCCTACATCAGCAAAAATGGGTCTCCCTCTCCCCCGAAGAAAAGATCTGTCTCCTTCTCCTGCTCCTGGCAACCCCTGACCTTAACTCTAATTCCACTATCTTGAACTAGCTCTGGGCAGCTGTTCAGTAAGAGTAGGGGGCTAAATTGCAGTCCCATGGAGTGTACGTGCCCTGAGTAGGTCACCTTAGGGTGGCAAGGAGGTCATGGCTATGTTGAGAAGATGTTGTTGAACCAAATCACTTCAGCCACCAGCTCTGTTATTTTATTGTCAGCAGCAGAGCTCTGCCTTGGGCTGATAGGGCTAAAACCATTGAACTCAGTAGCTTCAGGCCAGTGGCTTGGCTGAAAGGATGTAGCTGACATCTCTGACACCTTTGATGGATATCAGCCCTGCTTGATCTCCAGTGTCCTTCAGGGATAAGGATGGGAGCTGTTTGTCATTATGATGTGACTCGCATGTTGAACTGCTAGGTTTATACACATCTCTTCTAGGAAAAACACTGCCATTTCTCCAAAATGGGACATGTTCTCACAGGCTGCAGATTCTGCCATCATTAGAGACACCAAGGCACCTGAGGCCATTTCGGGGATGTGAGGAGTGACCTTTTTTCCCATCCAAAGGATCTAACTTTTCTCATTTATTACTTTTGCGTTCTTTTCTCCCTGTCATTACATAAGATGATGTTTATGGGAAAACGCCATGCAAATATTCACTTATTTACCCAATCAATCATTTATTCAATAAGTACGTATTGACTATGTGCTATGCACTGTAGTAGGATTTATCAATACAACGGAAAGAGAAAGTCATGATTAGCGATGTCACGGAACTTATACTTGAGGGGCAGAAACACTAAGTAGCAAAGTAAAGGAAGTAATCTTAATATGAAGTGAGTGCTGTGAAGAAAATAAACCAGTAGCAGAGGTGGAGAAAAATGAAAGGATCTACTTCATTAGGGAGGCCAAGGAGTACTCTTTTTCTAAGACCTAAAGGAGGAGGAGTCAGCCCTTAAAGAGAAGAACATACCAGATAGAAGAAACAGAGTGGGCAAAGGCCCAAGGCAGAAAACCTGAGTGTGTTCAGGATGTGAGTACGCTCAGTGTGACTGCAGTGACCTTGAGTAAGCACTTAACCATTCTGCGCCTCATCTAGAAAATGAGGACAAAAGCAATAATATCTTGGGTTGTGTAATTAGAAAATGGGATGAAGCATCGTGTTCATTCAAGTCTTCTGAGAAGCAGGTACCAAGACAAGATTAAGCGTGCAACAGATTAACTGGAAGAAACATGCTGAAGGACAAAGTAGAAGAAGCAGCAAAGGCGAGAGGGTCTTCAGACCTTGATGCAGCTCTGACGTCTATGAAAGAGATGGGGAAGGAAGGTGTTCCAAGAAAGATGTGTCCAGAGGGGAGTGCTTGCGCCAGAGCTGCTTGTTGGAGGAGCTCACAGCTCAGCAGGAATGGGCCTGGAGTGGTATCACTGCTTTGTTTAACCAGTGGCCGGGAACTGCCCAGGGAAAGGCGCAGTCTTTTTGTGCACTCTGTGGTGCCAGCGGGATGGCCCTGGGACTGTCTGTCAGCTGGGCTCCCACAGTAAGAGATCTGAGTGATGCCTTTTCACCGCTGCTCACAGTATGGTACATAACAGGTATTACAGGTAAGGCGTAGCTTTTGTTACTATTATTACCAATAAATCGTAATAATTACTCTTATTATATTATCCTTGATTTTCTGATTCCTTTTCTGGTTTTCTCTCCTACTCAGCTGCTAGAACCTCTGGACATGACCCATCCTCAAGGCTAAATAAGGCAGTTAGTTCCTAGCAAGCAAATGGGATTTGAGAGATACCACCAAATTTGCCTTTTCTTAAAAAGAAACCTAACGCACTACCAGAAGTTCCATCATTAAGAATTTCTTCCTTTGGAATAAACCTGAAACCACAGCTTCCAAAAGGAAGATTTCAAGGACTTACCTTATAGGTCTTTATCTCTGTTCCTCCTCTTCAACCATTTGGAAACACTCAGTACTGCTTAACCTCTTCTTGAAATTCTCTGCTATTTCATAAGCCCCTGCTGTTCTGATTATCCCAACTCTCATTCCCTTCCTTTGGTCCATATCTATATTCTTTGCTGATTTCTCTTCTTCCCATCCTTTAGGAACCCTAAGGCTCTCATAACACTCTTTCCCTCAGAAATCTACTATAGCTTCAACTAGGAGCGTGATTGCCAAATCAGTATCTCTTCTGAGCCTCATACCACATTTCTCAGTTTTTCTATGACCATTTCTCCTGAAGAAAGTAACTCAGCCTCAATATGACCAAACCATCTTCTCCTCCTTTTCCACCCTCCCCCAACCCCTGCCCCAACCTTTTCCCGCCTCTGGGTTTTTTATTCATTCAGGTTGGAAATCTGCTCACTCAGGCCTCAAATCTGGGGTACATGTGGCTTCTCCCACTTCTTCTCCTCTGTTTCCAATCACTCCCGAGTCTTCTGTTTATTTTACAAGTAATCACTGCCTTCTCTCCAGCTTCTCTGCCATTATTTTAGTTCGTGTTCTCTCCTTCCACCTGTGGTTTTGCCATGGTCTCCCCCCAAGTCTTCTTTCTGCCTGCTCTTTATTCCTCCATTTATTTGGAATCACTTGTTAATTATTTAATACATAAAGGTGAAGTCAAATTGTTTTTAAACTTCTTAGAAATGGTTTGTTCTCAGCAACATCAGCCACTTTCAGCCAGCTTTACACATGTTACTTGTGTTATTGGTCTGGGTCTCGAGTAAGAGCAGAGGCAACTTCATCTCTAAGACCTTTCTTTTAGGCTCAGTCTGGGTCCCATCCCAGACCACTTGCTGAACAACTGCAGTCTACATCTGACCTTTCAGATGCTAAATCTCCTTGTCACTCCTGCTATCATCGACATGGGGAACCTGTTCCCAGTGCAGAGCTCCTCTAATGGGACAGATCTAATTCCTAGCCCCAGACCCTCCTCTCCATCCTACCCTGCCCACTCAAGTTGGAACACGAGTGGCCATTTCCTGAGACTGTCAGAAAGTTCAGCCACATCAGATTCATGGTCTCTTGAGCCCACCGTTACCACATAAGAGACACTTTGTGAAAGAGATAGTTCAACATTTGGGTCTCAAATTTTATCTCAAGAGATGTTTCTCATCCTTAATTACATGCTGTTATCCAAAAAATGTTAGTGCTCCTATGATTCCACTTATATAACATTATTGAAATGACTAAATTATAGAGCTGTAGAACAGATTCGTGGTTTATGGGTATTGGAGATGGGCGGGAGGGAGGTGAGTATGGTTATAAAAGGGCAGCATCAGAGATGCTTATGGTGATGGGAGTGTTCTGTATCTTGAGTGTGGCGATGGATACAGGAACTAACACGTGATAAGATTGCATAGAACTAAACATGCATGCACACTCACACACACTGACATATAAGTACAAATAAAGCTGGAAAATCTGACTAAGATGGTTGGATTATATCATTGTCAGCATCCTGGTTGTGTTATTTTATTATAATCATGCAAAATGTTATTACTGGGGGAAACTGAGTAAAAGGTACACCAAAAATCTCTGTTATTTTTTTACAACTGCGTATGGAACTACACCTTACTCAAGATAAAAAGCTTAATTAAAAAATACGTTAACACTTCTAGTTCTAATACTCAATGGTATTTGTTGAATTGAACCATTTATTCTTTCAGCCAGTTCTGTCCCTTGAGAGTAGTAGATTTCTATTCACTTAATGAGAGAATCTTTCTACTTACCTTCCAAATGTACCTCTGGCTTCAGCTTCTCTAGCATTCTCCTTATTCTTATATTCATGATCTTATAGACATCACTGTACCTTCCTTGGTGTTCTTGACTGTGAACTGAACAATTCAGATCATTTTTGTACAACCTTAATGTTCCTTTGGTTGTTTAAAACTGTTATTTGGTCCCTCACTTGTGTATTTTTTGCCTTCTAAAGTTCAGGGGGTCAGTCACATTCGACCACAGTCAGTATGAGATCATCTGTTTGGTTTTTATTTTCCCTCTTCCTCTTCCTTTTTTTTTTTTTTCCCCTTTCCAACATGTTTGGCTACCAAAAACAGTAAATGGAAGTCTTTGGTCCAGTCTGGGAAAGACTCCCAGGTAAATTCACATGTTATAACTGAAAACTCAGAATATTGACTCCTTTAATTTGGAGAAATCTCCTTGCCACCTTTGCACACCTATTCACAGAATCTCACAGGAGCTTATGGTTTGTTCCCATCAGTTTGCCAATTCAATGTCTAGCAAAACTTATGTCACCTGCAAAAGCTGAAAGTGTATATCGCACATTCCATACTATGGGTAATTTATAAATAAAGTAAATAAATGTGACACCAGTTCTAATTCCACAGAGATGCCCATTCATCCCTTCCAAATGTTTCCCATTTCTAGGATAGGATTCTGTTATTTGCCTATTTCCACAACTTGCTGCCCAGCACACACAGTGACACAAAGAAAACGAAGATGACTTGGCTAAAAAGTAAAACTAAGAACTATGGTCTAATTTACAACAAAATCCTAGAGGCAGAAAAGACTGAGATCATTTCATTTCTAATTCAGCACTCTACCTAACTCAAGAACTTCACTTGTTAGACAATATTTCTTATGGCGAGTCCACAGCTGTTTGCCCTCAGGAGAGACACAGTCCCTCCACGTATGATACTTCTCTGCTAATTGAGCCCTGTCTCCTCAGTGTCACGCATGTTTGTTTTCCCAGCTGTTTTGTGCACATTGAGAGTTGACAGATGACATCATCGATCCTTCTTTTTTACGCATTTACTTACATGTGAGTGTCTCCATGGAGGTACGATTTGGTGAAAGCAGCCTGATGGTGGAGTTACATAGATCTACTCCTATACCTACTAACTGAGTGACCTTGAGCAAATGACTGCCTCACCTACAGACTATGTATTCACATGTAAAACCTATCTCAAAAGGTTGAGGCGAGAAGTGAGGTCATATAAGTAAAGTACCTGGTTCATAATAGGTGCTTTCACTACGACGATTTATATTACTAGCAGTAGCTCTAGTAATCTGTTGAGCACTTACTACGTGCTAGGTATTGCTCTGAGCACTTCACATGCAATATTTATTTTTACTCCTCGTAACAACCCTATAATAAAGTTGCTATTTTTATTTTTCACTTTATAAATGAGAAAGCTGAGACTGGGTTAAGTCACTTGCCCAAGGCCACATAGCTGCAAAATGGCAGAGCCAGAATTCAGCCTCAGATTTTTCTGATACTTGAGGAAGAGTCCTAACCCAGAACTCCATGTCATCCATTTTTTCCTTTCTCCCTTAGTTGGAATTAGTAGGAAACAAAACACTGATTCATCGGGTAGTCACCTCACATCTTTCTTGGGAAGAGACAGCATACCAGTAAAGAGAATATGCATGCTTTAACTGGAAGGGGGCATAATACCTCTCACTCGATGTGTATGTAATTATCATGAATTTCAGATTAATGTCATCTGAATTAATAGGGTCACACATTAAAGAAACAAAATATGATCTCTAGGGCACTTTTTGGTTTTAAAATTTGATGATTCTGTACACAGAAAATTACAGGGAAGTAAACAACTAAATAATTGAAGAATTGAGAAAATGAAACAGAGGCTAATTTGGATTGGGGTTGTTTCAGGAACCAGAAAACCGTGACCGTACTAAGACAAATGGACAGGGCCTCCATATGTCCAATTCTCTCTGATCTGGTGTCTCTAAAGCAAGAACTAAAACTTATAAATTCCTGTAACCACTTATTTAAAGGAAATGCAGAGACTTTTGTCAGTGTGTTGATTCCTACTAATTAATTTTTTAGAAGCTCTTCTGTTAATTTTTCCTAAAGTTCAAGGGTGTAATCTTGAATATTGACCAATTAATTAAAGGTTATGCATGGGCCTATTAATTAAGGTTTTCATCTTTATATTTCCATCCCCAGGGATGTGAGGCAGCAATTTCTTGGTAGAAATAAGGGAATAGCTTTTCTAGTGTCATTCCCAAGAAATGAGCATGGCTCTGCACAAAGACATGGGTCTCTTGTGCATCTAGGCAGCAGCACTGTGCAGCGTGAACCCAAGATTCCAACTGACTCAAGTGTATGTTAGTCAAATGTATATTGACTAAATGGATAAGTCTCTTAACCTATGAGCCTTGGTATATTCAAGTACAGAAAGGACATAATAATATTCCTATACGGCAGCTGTGAAGATTAAATGAGATTATGTATATCAAGGGCCATAGTGCCTGCTCCTTTACTTTTCATTCAATAAATATTTATTGAGCCCTCTGTGTGCTAGGCCTGTGCCAGGCACCAGGGTTACAATAGGTCACATTGGTTACAGTAGAAAATAAGTCAGTTTAATGGAAAACACAGAAAAAAAAAAGGAACAGATAAAATGTATAATTACAAAATACATAAGGACACAGGAGAAAATACCACTATGAAAGAGAATGTGTCAAGGGCGGTGGGGAGAGGGAAATGGGAACTTTCTGATAAATGAGTATAAAGTGTCAGTTTCGCAAGATGAATACATACTAGAGATCTGTTGTACAACATCGTGACTTAAATATTTGTTACAAGGGTAGATCTCAGATACGGTGTTCTTAGCACTATAAAATAACTTATAAACTAGTATATTTGACTACAAAAATAAGTGTGTACACACATTAATGAATGGATGTTAGTAAAGCATTTAGAATATTGACTGGTACAGAGGAAGTGCTGTGTAAGTGTATATTGACTAAAATAGGTAAGTTCTGATACAAGGCCTTTATTCTCAGAAAATAATCATGGGCTGAGCAAAGATTTAGTTGCAAGGATGTTTAATCCCATTATTGTTAATCTAAAGTTGGAAACAACCTAAATGTCTGATGATGGATGATATGAATCCATAAAGAATAAATAAATACAAGAGAACCCAGGGAGTGTCGATATAGTTATGTGATAGTGAAGGCCACTTTGAGGAGGTGACAGTTAAACTGATCGATGAAGATGAGAATGACTGATCTTATGTGAGATGAAAGGGGGCTTTGGGGTAGGAGGAGAACATTATGGTGGAGGGAACAGTAAATACAAAGGCTGGGAGGTGGGGAGGGGCTTGCCAAGTCTGAAGGAGGAAGGAGAGGTATCAGAGAGGCCGAAGAGGCAGTCAGGGTCTGATCCTGCTGGGTTTCCCAGGCCGTCGGCATGAATTTAGATTTTATTTGAAGTACAACGGGAAGCCTTTGAAGAGGTTTAAGTGAGAGGATGGCACAATCTGATTAACATGTTAAGAAGACTGCTCAGATGGCTGCCTGGAGAATAGATGGGGAGGAGGGCAGAGGTCAAGCCAGTTGAGAGGCTGCTCTGTGAGGTGGCAGCTGGGCCGGGGTGTAAAGAGCAAGATGGGTGGCTCTGAGATATGGTTTAGAGTCAGAAACAACACGACTTGCTGGTATATTGGTTATCCAGATGAGAGGAGGCAAAAACTTAAGGGTGAAGCCTGGATTTTTAGTGTAAGTAATAGGAAAAATTAAGATGTCATTTACTAAGATGGAGAAGACTGGTTTGTGGGGGAGACACAAACAGTTCAGCTCTGGGCATGTTGGATTTGAGGTATATGTGAAATATCCAAACGCAGACATCAAACAGGCTGTGGAGAAGGTGGGATTGGAGGTATGAATTTGGAAGTCACTATATTCTTATTTAATAGTAATAACAGCAACTTCTAGTGTATGAGTTTTCCTGTCATCTCCAGGTATAGCTGTCAGACACATCCATTAGATTGCATACCACCAGGAGCTGTAACTGAGTTACTTTGGACGGGGAAACATCTGTGGTGGACGACTTCAGAACTCTTGGAATTCTCTGCTGGGCAGGCAGCTCCTTCAGTTCCAATCTATAGCCAGGATTCTACAGCTAGATTTGTCCCATGGTGTGAGGTATTCTTGCTATTTCAGAATGCATTGGCATCAGCTGTCCTGCTCCTCGGCCTGCTTTGGGTGGTCCATCTTGGTGGACCTAGGTGACACTTGGTGAGGCTGCTGGTCTGTTTTTGAGTCTGGAGGGGTTAGGAAGAGCCACATAAATTTCACTGCAAAGGAGAAGGTTCATAGCCTCTGCACATTGCTTCTGCACTGACACAGCTTGTCTGCCTGTCAGATTGTCACTTGGGTGGAAGGCTGTGATATCCATGGAAAGGGAGACATTGTATGAATTATTGGTCCATTACTGCCTTAGCTGCCTTGGCAGTCACCCCTCCAAGGTATCAAACTTTGTGCCATAGGTCATGGCATAAATGCTACCTTATGGCCTGGAGTTCTTATTTCTGTGGAGGTACCTAAGGAAGCAGAAGAGAGAAATCAGTAACAGTTTTTGTTCTGTTCTCTATCTGCCCCTACAGGCAGATATGGCCAGAACAGAGTAATAAGATGAAAAAGTTATCTTGGGCTGAAATGTGAGAAAATGCAGTTTCTAGTTTTCATTCTATTGCTTACTATCTGTTTGTCATTTTTCTGTGTCCCTTGAGCTTTCAAATCTCAGCTGGTTCATCTGAGAAACAGGAGCAATCTACGTCTCTTCCTTCCTTCTCCCAGAGTTTTAAAGATAAAACGAGCAACACGTTGAAGTTTCTTTGGTAACATTAAAGTGCCAGAAAGCAAACTTTCAAAAAGTAGGGGGTACTTGTATTCAGCCACGCCTCTGCCCTGTGGAAGTGACAGTCTGGTGAGGAGGATACACACCAAACAATGACAAGTGTAGCCATCAAGGGGATAAGAAGAGGTGTCCTTCGGGACTGTAACAAGGGTGCCACTTAGTCTTGACCTGTGGATCTCAGTATCCCCACACCAGTAGCAGTATCACCTGGAAGCTGGTTAAACATGCAGATTTCCAGATTCCATCCCAAACCCACTAGATCAGAAAGGCTGAGGGCTTGTGTTTTAACAAACCCTCCAGGAGATTCCGATTCATGCCCAAGACTGAGAACCACTGGTCTAGACATTCAAGAAGACCTTCCTGAGGAAATGACTTATATGAAACTGGGCAAATAATGCGAATTTAGTGAGACAAAGAGGAGGGGAGTGGAGGGTCAAGAATATCATTCCAGAGGAAGGTCCTGGCCCTAGAGAGAAGTTAGTCCTTTCGAAAAATTGAAAAGAGTCCAATGTGGCACGAGCAAAGGAGGAGCAAGTGCAGGAGGGAGTGGGAGCAAGCAGCCCAGTGGAAAGGGCACCGCACACCTTGGGAAAGATTTTGCAGTTTGTGCTCAGGTCCGTGGGAAGGCATTACAGGTTTTGAGCAGGGAAGTACTTCTTCTGGTCAATAACACGCTATTGTAATTTTAAAACATTTCCTTACAATCCAATAAAGGCAGTTAATTATCTTAATTAAAACTTACATTCTAATTCAGGAAAAGGCACTACATAACTATTGGGACAGTCCATGAATATATATTCACCACTAATTGTGTATTTGGCACTGTCCTAGGCACAATAAAGAATGAAGAAATTATGTGGCTTCTTCTTTGAAAGGATGAGAACCTGGTGAGAAAGCAAGACAAAAGTAAACACACACAACTCTCAGTGAAGGATGCCAGACATATTCACGTTAAATTCCTAATGGCCTGGGATGGCAGGATTCGAGAGACTAGGTAGTTACAGAAGTGCTAGGGCAGCCAGACAAGGCTTCCCAGAGGAGGCTGGGCACAGCAGGTCTGGTAGAGGAGGAGGGTGTTAGAGGAAAGCGTAGAGGCAGAGATTTGCAAGGAATTTCTCTGTATCCTGGGGAATACTCTGGACAGGAGTTCACAGACCACAGTGGGAAGTATGGAAAATGCTTTGGGAGGAGTGGCTGAGTCCAGATTGTGTAAATAGGTTGAGAGGAAGGCCCCCAGCCTGGCCGTATAGGCCCCCAGACTATCCTGACCCCGAATGAAGCCATCCTTGGGGTCATTGGAAGGGCACTGCTGGGAGACTTCATGCAGGGTAATGGGGACCATTTTCTGTAATTGCTGCTGGGAATGTCTTCTCTGTCTCTCACCTAGGCTCTTGGACAGCCGTGATAGTTGATTGCTTTATACTTGTTTTTAAATCCTTTTATTGAGGTATACTAATCATAGAAAAAAATGTCCAGATCTTAAGTTAACAGCATAGAGACACACTTTTGTTAGACACACCATGAGCAAGAAATGGGACATTTTAGTACCCTGAAGCCCCCCTCCCCTCCCCATTCCCCTTCCAGGTGCCCGTCTTCTAGAGAGTCCCTGTTCTGACTGCTGACTTGCTCTCTGTTTCTGGCTCCCCAAAGGTTAGTTTGTGAGACTCTTATTGCCTATAGTCGTCAATAATTTCTTTTCATTGCTGTAGCATATTCTGTTGTGTGAATACATGACAATGATCTTATCCACATTTAGGTAGTTTCCAGTTTGGGGCTATTGTTTTGCTGTATTGTAACCTTTGATCTGGGTTTTCCTCTTCATTTTGCTCACATTATTGTCACAATTCATTTTCTCTAAATCTTTGAATGCTCTTTTGTGTGTGTGCTTGGCAAAGGAAATAAATAGAAAAGAATTCTAAAGTAAAAATCAACAGCGAGAGATAGGTGATTTGAGAAAACCAAAACTTCCCTCCTCCCCATCCCCCACCTCCTTTCCTCGCCTTCTCATCCTCAGGGAACCCGGGTTAAGGGGACTTGCTGTACCCTGCCCAGCAGTTCTGCCAGCCAGGTACCCACACAGCTGGGCCAGGTGGGTTACTCTGAAGAGTCTCTGGAGGGCTAGGAATGTATCTCGTTCGTTTTTTATAAACAGCTTGGTGTAGACATTGTGTAAATGTTTCTTGAATGAATGCGTTTCTAATAAAACAAAGCATACAATTTGCTGTGAATCTGTGATGTGCCAGGTAAGCCCTGAGAATACAGTGAGGTATGAAATCCTTCTCTCGAGGATCTTTCGAAAAAGGTTCATTAAGGACTTCTCCCTATGCCAGGCACCTTCCAGGTCCTTTACTTCCCTGGCCTCCTTTACTTTTCAAACAGCTCTGTGGAGTAGTTACTCTTTTTATTCCCATTTGCAGAAGGGGAAGCTGAGGCACAGCTGGCCTAAGCAGCCCTGCAGGGCCCATACTCTCAGTGTCTTAGGTAACATTCAAAGCCAGCTGGTTGGTCTTACATCTGTGCTCTTAACGTCATGGTTTGGTGTCAAATAAGCATTGGCCAACCAGTAAGGGTTATGGGAAGAAGGGTAGAACAGCGCAACATTCCATGCAGGGCCTTGGGAACCCCAGCTTTTCAGGGGAGGCGGAATTTGGGGAGACTTTGAAGAAGGGTGATGCTTGCTCGGTCGAGAAGAGCATACAGGTCCTGTGAGATGTGGATCCAGCTTGAGCATCCTCCTGGAGTGGGCATGGGGCCCGGGGAGGCTACCAGAGGGTGTGGGACTATGGGAGAAGAGAGGCATATCCTGGTTGTACTCGGAGTTTACACTCTAGGCAGATATTGTGGCAGGAGAGTCCACCAAGTGCTTCCTGACTCATTATTTCCCATTCAAGATCTCTGGCCTTGGCTGCTGTTTGGCCCTCTGGCTGTGGAATCTCTGTGGCCTTGACTTCTACATTTCCTGTGCGCTCAGGCTCTCGCCCCACTCAGCCTCCTAAGTTAGCTGCTGCTTTCCTTGAAGCCTTCGCAGAGACCCTTGGACTGAGGCTTGTCCCGTCTCATCCTCTTAGCACCTAGCAGGCCCCAGCCTCAGGGAGTTCAGAGCCTGCAACTACCTGAGCCTCTCCCTTCCCACAGACCCGAGAGCTTACCTGCACTCCCCATCCTGGAGGCTAACAAACCCATTCACATTTTTTGAGGTTTTAGAAGCTAGGTATCAAAACACTATGTGGAAACCCTCCAGGCTGGCAGAAACACTTTGGGATCCTCTACTTATCTGCCTTTCACCACCAGCAATTTGATAATTATCTTGAAGACCATATGGTTTAAAAACCCACCATCTGCAAGGAGATGTTCCTTTCCTTTCTCCCTTTAAGTCTTGCTCAGTGGTTCTCAAACTAGCTTGTGAAAAGCTATTCTGAACCAGGTGGTAAACATGAAGCAGAACTGTATCACTTTATAGGCAGTTTAAAGGATTTTCAAGCACAGTTGTGACTCTGTGTGATGTTTACCTTTTGCACTGACTTTGGAATTGAAGTCCCACTGTACTGCTGAGTTGGCTGCAAAGAAAAGTCCTGCCACCTTGCAGGGGCACTGAAGCACACTCATGCCCTACTGCCCCTGAGCCCTCAGGGACCCGGGCAGCTATATACTCAGCCTTGCCCGCAGCCCAAAGGACACTTCCTGGAGACTTGGAAATCCCTGCCACTTGTACAGGTATTTAAATCCAGTTGGCTCCCTGAGCTGAGCCCATATTTTTGGAGCCAGGAGTCTGTCTCCTGCACTAGATAATGAGCTCATTAAAGGCAAGACAGTTTCTTTTCCACTCCTCCCTCCCCTCCTCCTTTTTCTCCTCTTACCCCTTTCTCCTTCTTCTCTCCCCTCCCTCTTCCTCTTCCGTTCTTTCCTCCTCTTCCTCCCTCTTTGTCCCCCGCCCCCACCCACACTGAGCACAGTGCCTGGCATAGAACAGCTATTTTATAGAGTATGGTAAATGAATGAATGCCATGATTTGGCTTCAGAGGAAAATTTACTTTTTTTTTTTTTTTTAAATCTGGGGTGCTTGAACTGGATTGTCATATTCACCTTTCTGTCTTTTTCATTATTCTCTGAAAGCACAAACTCAATTTAGGCTTTAGTGAAAAATGAAGAGCATTAAACCAACCTTTTAAAATCGCTTGGTCAGTACTTCCTGCTCGCCTGTACTTCATGGTGCTGTCATCGCTGGGTAATTATAACATTAAGTATGTACCTGATCAGCGAGTTGCTTTAATTAAAATCCCCTGATGGTTTTCTAGCACCTCAGGGCTCCTAGAGCATTTGTTCAGCTCCTTGGACTGCTGGTAAAGTTTCAGATCCAAGGGGGACAGGAGCAGACTTCCAGAGGTCCTGGTCGCATAGCACCCCCATCCCTCTCCTAGCTTTCCCAGTAGTATTTGCCAGCTGTGTGGTGAGCAATTCATCATGTTCACCTCTAGAAGGGAGCTACCTATCAATGGACAGGGGAATGCCAATGCCCCACAGAAGGGGAAAGAACCTTTGGAGCCAGAGCTCTTGGTGATTCCTAAGCCACATCCAGCCTACAGTGAAATTCTTTCCTGTGCCTTAGCTAGTGGGGCCACCTGGCCCCTCTTTCCATGTTTCCACACGGGGGAGCTGGCACAGGTGGCAGAGCTATTGCTACTCCTATTCCCTTCTCGTGTGCTTACAGGTTTACAGCTCAGCAAGAGTCTGGTTCAAGAGGCAGACAGATGTGCTTCTAAGTCCTGGGGCAAGTGGCTTTTTTCTGAGTTTCATTTCCTCATTTGTGAAATGGAAATAATAATAGAACCTATCTCTTGGAATTCTTTTAAGGATGAATTGATATATGTAAAGAACTTTACGTGTTTACATGTTCCTGGCAAATAAACTCTCAATTAGTGGTCTCTACACCAACTGCCACGCCGCCGCCGCTGCTGCTACTGCTGCTGCCAGCAGCAAAAGCAGCATTTCCTGGCAGCGACCCAGTAAGGAGGTTGTCAGACTTCCGAGAGTCTCCAAAAGAGGATGGCATCCTTTTCTTACAGTGCTGCGCGTCCTTTGGTGCCAAGGAGAGGAGGTGGGTCTTGGACCACTCAGAAGGATATGGATGGAGAAAGGAACACCTTTGCCAGGATGGATAGAACCAGCTGTGCAGACTGAGAAAGTCTAAATGTGGAGCAACACCAATTTTTGAACACAACATGTATGCTAGTAAAATTCACTTATATAAGTTAATGCCTATTTTTTTTTGCCAAAAGATTATATCCCCCTCACCCATAAAAACAAAGAAGTAATGTATTACTGTTTTATCTCAATAAGTGTTTATTGAGTACACACTGAGTATCTAGCAGATATGAGAATTATTTATTCAATCACTTAGTGACCTTTTGAATATTACTCTGAGTTGGGTGTAGGTGTACAATGCTGAATAAGCTGCACAGGAGGAGGAAATGAAGCACAGAGAGGTCAAGAGACTTCTGTATGGGGACACAGTGGTAGACCTATTGATCCCAATCATAAGCTGCTTCTTCCTTACCTTAGCTACCTTTATGCTGCACTGCACTAGACAAAACCTGTACCTTCAAATGGGTTGTGATACTTCCTAAGGAACAAGGAGTTATAACCAACCAATCATTGAGAGCATTCATTCATATTCATTCAAAAAATATTTACATACCTACTAAGAGCTGGATTCTAGGATGAATACAGGAGACAAATCCTTTTTCTCATGAAGCTTATATTGTAGAGTGGAAGACACAATAAATAAACATGTAAATAGATGAATAAGACAATTTTACAAAGTATTAATTGCTGTGAGGAAAATAAAACAGAGCAGTGGAATAGCAGGCAATTTGGGAAGGGTGGTGTTGAGTTCCAGTGGCTGATGAGAAGGAGCCAGCTAGTGTGAACTGGCTGTGAGGTAGAGGAGCAGGCAAGCACCAAGGGTGGAGGCAGGAATGAGCCTGACATGTTCACGAAACAGAGACCAGGGTGACTGGCCTAGGAGAGGAAAATTCCAGGTGGGGTCAGAGAGACTGGCAGGGCCAGACCCTAAGATACCACATTTCCAAGCCCTAAATTAAATTTCTTTTAATCATGGACCCAAATGCATGGCCCAGTCTGTAAGTACTAAGTGTAGACTGGACCATTGAAGGAAGCTTCCTTCATGAGGTAGGGTTTAATGAGCCTTGAATGCAGAGTAAAGGTTTTTTGCATTGTGCGAAGGAGAGCCGTGGCATGATTCAGTGCATCGAGACCTTTTAGGAGCACTTTGGAGAGCCACATTTCCCAGAATCTGCCTTGGAGCACAGTGTGAGAGGCTCCTCAACCAAAGACTTCTGGAAAAGTCTTTTAACAGTTTGGGGGAAATTATAAACTGATTCCTTCTTCAGAGTTAAAAAAAAAAAAAAGGCCATAAAGTGTTGGGGTATGTCTTGCAGTACAGGCACTGGTTTCACTTTTGTAAACCAAAGTATCCCAAGTTTATTTGATCATGGAATCTTACTTTTTTCAGAATGCCTATTAATATCCCTTAGGATTAAGGTACCAAGAGGCGCCCTTTGAGAATCACTGCTGAAGAAACAGCTGGGGTTTTTGTGGGCCTGAGGGATCATTAGCTCCAGCCCCGGTATCCCAGGATGAATGATTCACCCCTTGTGCTTACAATTGTTCATGCCGATGATCCCCTCCAGTGACTCAAATCATTGAGTGTCAACTATGTCTTTATTGGCTCTGATCCACTTTCTTTATTTTCACTTTGCTAGTGGAACGAGAGAGACCTACAGAGAGGAAGTGAGTAGACATCATTCATAATCCCCCCAGACTCAGCTGTGACGGAGCTGATTATGACAACACTGTTGGGCCTCAGGCAACAGCACTATGAACCCCTAGTCTGAAAAAGTCAATATCCATAGCCTATGAGGGGATTTTCCTTAGAATGGGCAGCATGTGTGTGTGTGTGTGTGTGTGTGTGTGTGTGTGTGTGTGTGTGTGTGTGTGTAGTGCGTGAGAGAGAGGGAGAGAGAAAGAGAGAGAGAAAGAGAAAGAGAGGTGGGGAGACCAGTGGGAGGATGAGTGTATTCTTTGCTCCGCTCTGATGCTATCCACCTCAAACCTATGAGCTCTAATTTCCCTGCTGGTGACAGTGAGCCTTAGTTTGTCAACCATTGGATGACTCCAGGTTGGACTTAGGCTCTTGAATCTTAGAGATGGAAGGGATCCTAGTGAGAAATCATCCAGTCCACTCTCCCAGTGAGAATCAGGACAGTGGTTCTAGCCTCTGGAAAATCATGGACCCCTCTGGAAATCTAATGCCCGCAGTGCACCTGAAGAAAAACCACAGATAATCAAATAACATTTCACCTACAACACCAGAGGTTTATAAAGCTTTTAATGTTCATTATCTATAATATATTCAATAACCTTTCTTGAGAACCTATTTAAATTCTCTTAACAGACTCCCTTTGCTCTTAGGATAAAGCGAAAACATACTTTATTTAAGTTGGCTCACACAGCCCTGCAGGAAGTGCCCCTGCTCCCTGCTGGCCTCATCTGGCACTGCTAACTCTGCTCCCATTTGCTGCTCATCTAGCCCTGCTGTGACCCCCTGAGGGTTCTTGTGCTCATATGCTTTTCTTTTACTTTCCAAGGGGGACTTTGCATATGCAGCTCCCTCTGCCAAACCTGTTTTCTCTTCCCTTTTCACCCACACAAATCCTTCTTATCCTTCAGATAGCAGTTCAGGGGTTAATTCCTCAAGAATGTTTCTTTGACTTTTTTTAAAAAACTGGGTCCTATATATCAATATCCATCTTATGTTCTTATTGCACTGTTGACTTTCTTTCTAAAGTGCCTGTCACAGTTGAGTTTTCTCTCTTTGTGAGAGTAATTGATTGATGTCTGGATCCCCCACTAGGTGGTAAGCATTATGAGGGCAGTGACTGGGTCTTTGGTGCCTAATGATGTGCTTGACACACAGTAGGTGCTGGGTAGTAACTGTGTGTGGGATGAGGAATGGTTTTTTGTCACGAGTGTGCACTATATCTCAAGGTAACCCACTCCTGCCCGGGGCTTCTGTTGGCTTCTGGTTTTGATGAGTGGCAATTTATTGATTGTGTCCATTATACTGACAAATTATGAGAGGTTTTGTCCTTCTCTGGGTAAATCAATGAACATTTCAGTCTTCACAATGCTGTTGGCCCAGTCTCTACAACATAAATTTCCCTCAGTGAATAAATGTACAGGCAGAACTTGGACTTCATTTGGCCCACCCTCAGGCTGTAGGAATATATAATAACCACATCTATCAGCGGCCATCTGCACAATCACATCTTCCTTCCTCCCTCCCTCCCTTTTCCCTCCCTCTCTCCTCCTTCTTCTTTCCTTCTTCCTTCCTTCCTTCCTTCCTTCCTTCCTTCCTTCCTTTCCTTCCTTCCTTCCTTCCTTCTTTCCTTTTTCTCTCCTCTTCTTTCTTCTAGCAGTTGCATAGATACCTTCAGAAGTTAAGAAGTTGTACACACACACAAAACAAACTATTGAAGTAAATCGTGTGTATGTGTATACCTGGTGGGTGGGAGTGGTGCAAAGTAGGGCAAAATTTTACTACCAGTAATGCCAATTCATAGTCAAAAGTAACTCTGCATGATGGTGGGGCACTAAGACCTCTACTAGCCGATGACTTCCCTGCCCTTCCACACAGTCCCGTTCTCCTCCTTTCCAACAGTACTGATATATTTCCTACCCAATCATCTTACATACTCTTTCCCTGCCATTTGGTCAAGCTGTGTCCTGGAGACTTCTCAAAGTGGGGAGGAGAGATCACGAAGTAAGAAGCCAGAGGCCTTCGTTTTCCTCATTTTCTCTGTCCTTCATATTAGAACATTTACTGAAATATTGCCTTCCCCTCTGAGCCCATAGTTCTCCAGATGAAACTTACCTCCCCACGCACAGGAGAGGAATTTGGATGGAATAGGTGTGAGACGGCATGTTTCCGCAGCCCCGACTGCTCTTGTCGAGACTACACAGTCAAATGTAGTGCTTGGTAAAGCTGCTCTGATGGAAATGAGTCCTGCCTGCTCAGTCCCTCCTCACCGTCTTCCCTCCTCATGTGGTCCAGTCTCCGTGTTCGATCCATACTGTGGAGGCCTGGAGGCTGGTGGTAATCAGTTGCTGTCCTGTTGCCACTGAAGTGTTCTGAGCCCTTACTGCCCCTTAACCACAGCTGCCCCTAGCCCAGAAGCATGAGTGTCTTCCTTGAAGAGTTGAGTGTTACTGTACGGTAGCAGTTGAGAAAGTTCATCTATAAATGAGTAAAAAATCCACACATGGGATGTAGCTATGTGCACTAGAATTATAAGTGAGCCCCGAAAACACTCCCAGGTTCAGAGTCACCCTCAAGGTTCTCCTTTTTCTGAGATATGATGCTGGGGCTATTCTTGAGTCCCTGTGCTCATGTATCCTTCCGATAAACCCCTTGTTACTTGAGGTAACTCATTGCAGCCACAAGAGTCTGTCTAGCTAGAACCTCTCCTTAGGGTCCTTCTTTGTTTTCTTTTTAAAAGAGTCATAAATATACTTGTCATGTTTTCCCTATAGGATTATAAACTCCTTGAGGCAGGTTGCAATTCAGAGTCATCTTTCTAGCTTCCGAAAAAAATTGTTAAACTAAAGAGAGAAAGGGAAGGAGGGAGTGAATAAGGGAAGGAGGGAGGAAGAAAGTAGGGAAAAGGGGAGGAAGGAGGGAGGGAGGGAAAAGAGAGGGATAGAAGGAAAGAGAGTAAGAAAGAAGGAGGGGGAAAGAGAAGGATGGAGGTAAAGTTAGTTTTCAGGAGTTACGTGACCTGCATGACCTGCATGTCATCACATGGCACACCATGGCTACGGTAAGAGTCAGGAAGAAGATGGGATGAGGGTGAAGGAACAGTCATCGGCTGAATTTTTCATTAAGAAAGGCCAGACAAGCGCTTGATTCAGACCCAAGTTTTGTTTTTGAAGAAAAGTAGTTAGATGGATATTTTTGGAAGTTTATTTCACCGCCAAGTTCTGGCACTGAAATGAGAAGCACTGCTGGGCTGTATTGACTGGGATGGTTGTTCAGTGTATGTAGAAGCTCTCCAGGACTTACTGAGCACAGCCCCCAGCAGAGACTGCCTGCTATTACCCAGAAGGCCAAAAGAGGGCTCCCGAGACATTGAGCACAAGTAGGTAGAAATCACCACCCAGGGGTTCAACTATAATGACAGTGGGTAGGGTTACTTAACACACAAATGGATAAAACAGGATTCAGATGGCAAAGGTAAAAGTGAAAGAGTATCTGTCATGAATTCAACAGAAGTTGGCATTGGAGGGAGCTCGGATTAGATTAGCTTGCATACAGTATGCTGGCTATGTTAAAAACTCTGTATACTATGTTATCTTGGGAAAAAAATTACTTAATCTCTCTAAGCCTCAGTTTGCCAACTTAAAAAATGATAGAATGACACTGATACCGTGAGAGTCTGACTTTCCAAGGTCTTTTAAGGTATAACCTTCTATTACTACAACTTATAGGAACCACATTCAGGAATGATCTAACAAAACATGGCTTACTCAAAAGGAAGAGGGTTAATTCTATCCTCCAACACAGGCCTAACAGAATGGGTCACTTTTGTATTTTACAGTTAGAGTAATAGTTAGAATAGGGAATGCAGTCTTTGATGACCAGTGAGCTAGCTACTGTATGACGTGAGTGAAATGTAATATTAGCTATAGCTGTTAACAGATGCACTAACTTATGTGGTCCAAGTTTAGTGACATAGAATGTGTGAATGCCTTAGTCCTTTCTTTACTGAAGTTAGATCCCATTAAGCTGCATTATAGCCATAGTTTCTCTTTATAATCTTCCAATAGAAAAAAAAATTAGAAAAGAGATATAGAAGTATTTATGAGGTACAGAGGAATAGAAACTAGTCTTACAGACCTTAAACTGGAAGGGAATTCAAGAGACTG
This sequence comes from Eonycteris spelaea, assembly GCA_003508835.1. NCBI lineage: Eukaryota > Metazoa > Chordata > Mammalia > Chiroptera > Pteropodidae > Eonycteris > Eonycteris spelaea. The sequence continues at coordinate 16,039,507 of PUFA01000014.1, read as the reverse complement.
AGCAAAACTAGGTGATTTGTAGCCAATATTGAGACTATGGATGAAGTAGAACGATTTATTTGTATTCATTTATTATTCACTTTAGTTGTTTAAAGTTCTAAGAATACAAATATTGGAATTGGGTAAAGAACTAGAGTCTTGCAATGGACCTGTCTATTTATCCATCCCTTCAAGCATATGTTAAGATGTACCTATTTTCCAGACATCATGTGAGATATAGGAAGCAATTCAAAGATATGCAAACCATGATCCCTCCCTTGAAGGAACACTGAATACTCTACTTGTCACATAATAAGTGATATAGAGATAGAGATACATAGATTTTTGTTTTTGCTTTCTTTAGAATAAATGAGACATGGATGTCAGGAGGTAGAATAGTGGTTAAGAACAAAAGCCTGTGGAGTCAGACAGCCTTGGATCTAATCCTACATCTCCTAAGTAGACAACTTTGTTCTTGAGCAAGTTATTTGACTTGTCTACAGGTTGGTTTCCTCCTGTAAGTGCCGTTAACACTACCTACCTTAAAGAATGGCTGTAGGGATTAAATGAGCTGATGAACATCGCACAGTGAATAGCATGTAGTAAAACCACAATACGTGGTAGTTATTATTTGTATCCCTATCATTATTATAATGAACCACAATACCAAGCCATGCTAGATTTCACAAGACGGGCACTGTGGGCCATGGAAGTTCAATGGAGGGAACACTCAAAGATGGCTTTGTGGGTAACAACTGTTGGGCTCCCTGAAGGATGAGAGGATTTTCCACTGGCGTATATAAGGGAAACATCATTCCAAGGAATGAACACACACACATACACACGCGCGTGTGCGGAGGGAGAGATCACAAACAAGGGAAGCAGGAGAGAATGTGGCAAGTGCTGAGAATGGTGAGACATTCATTCTGCCATGAACAAAAAGCTCACATTGTGATCTACTTAATGTATTCATTCTGACTTTGAAATTTCCATAAAAATATCTTGCCATGTCCCTCTGTGTGGGAAATTACCTCAATTGTCGTAATGTTTTGCTGGTCTGAATTGGAAGGCAGTTATGTGAAATCTTGAAGATGATGAAATTTGTCTTCTGGAATTCTCAGCTACTTTTCCCTCTGCCAATTTTCCACTTGGCTGGGGCCTCCTACCCAGCCCTGTCATCCATTATCTCCATGTGCTTAAAAAAAAACTTCACTCATTTTTCTTAATATCTAAGTAATATATGTTTATTGAGGAAAAACTAGAACACACCAGAAAAAAACTGTCTCCTTTGACCCTTATGATATTTGATCCAGCCATCCTCCAAAAACATATTTTTAAAAAGACCTGATAAACTAATTTATAATGAAGTGAAAATGGTTTTCAATATGACCTTATTAAGGATCTCTTGCTTTTGAACAGTTATAGAGCTTCAGATCAATGAATTGGAATTTTACGCATTCATAGGCACACAGGAAAGTCATTTTGGATGGGAAAGGTGATACCACAGTATGCTTTAATAATATGAGTATAGTGTTGATCACTTATAATAGATGTTGATTTTATTTTTACTTTCAATTTTTTAAATTGGAAATAATATATGTAGCATGAGTTATACATATTTTTGGTGTACAGTAGGATGTGTTTTGATAATTGCATGCACCTGCATAGCCCTTATTCCTGTCAGGATGTACAGTTTCATTACCACAGAAAGATCCCTCGCACTCCATGCCAGTAATACCTTTTACAGAGGCAGCTACTGTTATTTCTTTAAACATAGGTTTGTTTTGCAGCTTCTAGAACTTTGTATAAATGGAATGATACAGTATGTGTTCTTTTATGTTTGACTCCTTCCACTTAGCATACTTTCATAAAAGTATTCTTTTGTGTCTGGTTGCTTTTACTTAGCATAATATCTGTGAGATGCATAAATGCTGTTGCGTGTATCGGTTTGTTCCCTTTTACTGATGAGTAGTATTCAATTGTATAATTGTACGACAAATTGTTTATACATTCTCTTGTTGATGAATATTTGGATTGTTTCCAATTAGGAGTTGTTATAAATGAAGTTGCTATGCACATTTTTATACAAATCTTTTCTCTCTTGATCATTAGTCTTTAACAATTTGATTATGATAGGCCCTAGCATACCCTTATTTGTGTTTACCTTGCTTAGGAGTCATTGAACTTATTAGATCTGTAGATTCGTATTTTTTCATTAAACTTGGGAAAATTTTATTTCTTCAAAGTTTTTTTCCGACCCAACATTTTCTCTCTTTATGTTAGGCTTTTATTGTATGTATGGTACACTGCTTATTATTTTCTTATAAATCACTGAGACTCTGCTTACTTTTTTCTTGTCATTCTTTTCTCTCTGTTTCTACTTTTTAGTTTGGATAGTTCTATTGACTGGTTTTCAGGTTTGCTGATCTTTTCTTTCAGAATGTCATCTGTTGTTAAGCCCATCCAGTGAAATTTTCATTTCAGATATTACATTTATCTATTCTAGAATTGCCATTTGATTATTTTTTACTTACCATTTCTCTATTGTGATTATTTTTTTGTTTCCTCATTAAGTTGATACTTAAAAAAATCTTTGAATATAGTTGCAATATCTATTTAAAGTCAAGGACTGATAATTTATTCTCTATTATTTTTAATCCATTTCTACTGCCTTTTCTCCTGGTAATGGGTCACAAATTCTTGCTTCTTTGCATATATGATTATTTTTATTGTATGCTGAACATCACTGATGCTACTTTGTTGACTTCCTTGATTTTGTTGTCTTCCTTAATAGTTGAATTTTGTTCTGATAGGCAATTAATTTACTTGTGAATCAGCTTAATACTTTTGATGCTTGTTTTTTAAACTTTCATAAAGAATAGCTAGAGTAGTCTTTAACTTAGGGGTAGCTTAGGCCTACTCTTAAATCATGGAGTTTCTGGGTCTCCCCTGAATTGAGAATTTTATACTGTGGTTAGTGAGACCTCTAATATCTTCCAACCTTGTGCAGTCTCCAGGAAATTGGGATACAACCTCCAGTAGACATGGGAATAGTTATCTCCTGGTCATTTTTCTTTCTCTGGTAGGTATAACTTTCCTGCCCCTGTGAAGTCTTGCCCTGCCTATATGGAGCATGGTGTTAAGCCAAAGACTAAAGGAGACTCTGCATCTCCTTCTTTGTGTAGTTCCCTTTTCTCTTTTACCATACCCCACAAATTCCAGCCATCTCAGTAGCCCCGGACCCAAATATCTGTCTCCTGGGCTCAGCAAGATCATGTTTGCATTACTTCTTGTCATGCCACAAGTCAATAGATGTCTCCACACAGAAAATGGAGTCAATTGCATAGTTTATCTCATGTGTGTCTCTTTTCTTGGGGATCATAGTTTTTTGCTGCTTTCCATCCTATGCCCGAAAACAGTGATTTTATATGTATTTTTCTGGTTTTATAAATGTTTTCATTTAGATGTATAGCTCTGTACCAGTTATTCTATCTTGACCAAAATAGAATGTGAAAGGCCACATACAGTAGTTCTGTTAGTTTGTTTAACCTTTGGAGAAACCAAGGCATTGACCAAGGATTATCTGGGATCACCATATTACCAACCCGCAGCAAGGATGGAATAGCAATGGTTTTCAGCCCTTGGTTTTTTTAACCAGCCACACAGTAGAAAGTATAAGCAGATTATAGGTATAAATTGATATTCATGGAAACCATACTATGTATCTTAGGCAACAGATCTCATGACCCTAAGCTCTGATTTACTGCAGTAGGCATTAGTGAATTTTACCCCTGACCCACTTTTAGTTGAATAGGGCCATGAAACAAGACCAGGATCATGAATTGTTAGTAGAAGTGGTTTGTGTTAATTCTGAGTGAACACTTATTGTTAGCTGAGTCTTCCAGCTTTCTTTTCATTATGTCATAACTGACGATTTTCAGGATGATAGCTCTGTCATCCTGAGTCTCTGTGTGACAAAGTGAGCAGAAATTGCTTCTTAATTCTTAATTCTCAATGGATAAGTAGTATAAACAAGAAATAAACCTTTGTTTTAAGCTACCAATATTTTTGGGATTGTATGTTTTCATAGTGTAAGTTAGCCTATCCTAAATTAGGGAATTTTGATAAAACTTGATTATCTGATGGTTGATTCCCCAGAAGCAGACCTTGAGATGAAAATTGGTATGCAATGACTTGTTAAAGAAGCACTCTCAGGGGACTCTGCTAAAGGAGTAGAAGCAGCAGGATAGGGAAGGGAAGAAAGGTGTGTCTCAGACAAAATTCCCTTAGATGGTACGTTGCAGCCTAATTTTATAGGGGAATTCTGGAGCTTAAGTTTTGCTTTGGGGTTGTCCCAACTCAAGGCAAGAGAGTTGGGCTTTCTTAAATCCATCCACACAGCCAGGGTTGTGGAGGGAGGTGAAACACCAGCAAGGCTGACTACTGTGATTGCAAGGGAGGAAGAAGAAGCTTCGTACCATTTTCAGTTCTGTACAATAGGGAGACCCGTAATTTTCTATCTTTTATAAAAATGGCATGGAATCAATTAACTGTAATATTATTTGAGAATAGAAATGCTGGTGGTAGCAGGAGTCTTAGATGGAAGGCCTTTTTTTTCCTTACATCAGTATGTCTTGATTGCCAATAAGCACTCTGTAGTATAGCTACTGAGTTTTTTCCCCCAGATTTTTGTATTTTTTCAACCTTTTTCAGTCTCTGAATCAACTTAGAGCAACTTCAGAATTTGCCTTCAAGTCTCGTTACTTATTATTTCCTGGCTGCCAGTAAGGTTCTCAGACTCCTTTGCTATACACAAAGACATGGTTCACAATTGCTTGCTTCCTTGTCACCACTTGATTTACCCCCTCATCAACCCAGCCTGAGTGACGCTGCCTCTTTTTTTTTGGCTTAGAAAACAAGGCTTTGGGGAGCTTATCTAACAGGGAGACTTCCTTTACTAAGAGAGCTGAATGAGTTACATTGTCTTTGTGCTCCTTTGAAAGGTAAAGCAAATGGAATTTTGCCTGCCACAATTTGTAGCGAAGGTGTGTGCTGCTTTTGCTATAGCTGATGGTGCATTGAGAGCTGAAGGCAGATCAGAGAACTCTGGTCTTTGTGTGTTTTGGTGTGAGTGACGTGGAAAGACTTCTAAATTAGGTACACAGTAAAGTGGTTTGGCACCAATTGCCAGTTCGGGAATAGAGAATTATATCCCTCTTTTTCTTTTCCTCTTTTTTTAAAATGATCTTTCCTCCCTATACTCATACGCCTTTTATTTGTTGACATTTCTGGACAAAGTATTTTCTTTTGCAATCTCAGTTTTCCATCTTAATTTTTAACCTGATAGAATGTGTATTATGTAGGCATTATCTTGATGTCTAAACCAACTTCACTGTTAACTTTGGAAAACCTATATTCTCCCTTCCTACTCTATCTTGTTTTTATGTATTAGCATTGCTCTAGTTGTTTTGAGGTGATCTTTCTTGTAGAGTTTTCTGTGTCCAGCCCTGTCAACCTCTTTGTTAAAATTACCTGAGAAATTAGCTGAGAAAATTGATGAGCCTGGCTATTGGGCATTGTGTCAAGCCCATAAAACTTGGATAACTCAGCTGAATTTTTCACTTTTTTACTAACTGGGCAAATACCATGTAGACAGTAAACATACCATGTAAGCTAGACCTCTTGGTCAGAAAGAAGCATACTTCTCACATTGCCCCCAAACAGCATTGGCTGAGAAGTCAGTGTTTTTGACCTTGTAAGATGTGTGACCTTTCTGGATACATTATCTAATTTCACTAGCATTTTGGAGTCTCACATTCTTGATGTATATTTTAGGATAATTTAAATAATATATCAAACATTTGTATGGCCCTTTGTAGTTTATGAAGTGCTTTTACATACCTGCCTTCATTTTATCTGCCCAACTCTGTGTCCTGCTGACTTTACATGATTAAACTGTGCTCCCTGGCTTAAGAAAATGAGTGTTAAGGTGGGCTCGTGAGTACAATTTATATTGCTGATGACAAAGTCCATAAAGGGTCTCCAGAAACCACATAACTAAGCTGCCAAGGACAACAGCACTAAAATTACCTAGAGGTTGTGAGTTCAGTTTGTGATTTTGCGCAGAAGGAGATGCTGCATGATCCTTCCCTGTGGGGAAGGCCTTTAGAATCAGGCAGACCTAGCCTGCAGTCCTCAGTGCACCACTAACTGTGTCACCTTCAGATTCTTCATCATTGAGTGTTTCCTCATTTGTAAAATGAGGGTTAAAGTGCCTACAATGTGCACAACTGAAATGAAACAATTCATATGAAGTACATGGAGTGTGCCTGGCCAATAGTAAGTGTTCGATAAAGGACAACTATTATTTCATGTACTGAATGATCCTTGCTATGGGGACTGCTTCTTTATGTTTAACTACACTCTCTTTTAGAGAGTGTAGAATATCGAAAATAAATGACTGAATCCTTCAACCCAACTAGTGAAAATTCAGACTGTAGAGCATGGGAGACCATTATGTCCAAAGACTGACTTGATAACATGAAGAGAGATGGATTTTTTTTTGTCTAGCCCCTTTTAGATTCAGGGCCAAGCCTCAGGGTTTCTACATTATTGATAGAGAGATGATTCTCACACAGGTGCAATGAGAGGTGGTGGTTAAGATATAGACAGAGGAGTGCAGAGCTGCCTTTTCATCACTTTTTCCTTCTGATACCTACAGAAATTTTTTTCTTTAATAATTTAATTTTTTAAAATTATAGTTGGAGTACAATATTATATTAGTTGCAGGTGTACAACACAGTGATTAGACATTTATGTTACTTACAAAGTGATCACCCTGATAAATCTAGTACCCATCTGACACCATACAGTTATTATAATATTATTGACTATATTCCTTATACTGTATTCTACATCCCCATGATTATTTTGTAACTTCCAATTTGTATGTGTTAATCCTTTCCCCTTTTTCACCCAACCTTAAACTCCCTCGCACCTGGCAATCATCAAAATGTTCTCTGTATCTGTGAGTTTGTTTCTGTTTTGTTTGTTTATTTTCTTCTTTAGATTCCATTTGTAGGTGAATATGGCATTTGTTTTCCTCTGTCTGACTTACTCCACTCAGCACACTGCCCTCTAGCTTTTATTCATGTTGTTGCAGATGGCAAGATTTCATTCTTTTTTTATAGCCGAATAATATTTCATTGTATCTATACCACCTCTTCTTTATTCATTCTTCTGTCATTGATGGACATCCCGGATGCCTCCATATCTTGGCTACTGTAAATAGTACTGCAATGAACATATTAATTCACATATCCCTTTGAAGCAGTATTTTAGGTTTCTTCAGATAAATACCCAGAAGTAGGATAACTGGGTTCTTCTTTGTCTCTTGTTATAGTCTTTGTTTTCAAGTCTATTTTGTCTGGTATAAGTATTGATACCCCAGCTTTTTGTTTGTTTGTTTGTTTGTTTCCATTTTCATGAAACATCCTTTTCTATCCCTTTACTTTCAATCTGTGTCTTTTGATCTGAAGTGAGTCTCTTGTAGACAGCATATGTAAGGGCCTTGTTTTCTTATGCATTCAGCCACCCTATCTTTTGATTAGAGTATTTAATCCATTTACATTTAAAGTAAGACACCTATATAGCGATTTCGACAGGAGAGAATAGAGGCCTGGTATTCACTGGCCTTCTGAGCATGAAGACTTCTAAGTGACTGAAATCTGGTGACTGTTGTAAAGGCCTCATCCTGCAGTAGACCTCTCCTGTGCAATATGCGTCTACCTCTCTACCTCAGGTGCTACCTGGGCTCTCTACCCAACCCACATTGGCCTTCTCTTGGCTCTCTTCCCTCACCATGTTCCTTCTACCCCGCTTTGCCAAGTCAGTTCCTACAAATCCTTCAAAGTTCAGTTCAGCTGCCCCTTTCTTGGGGAAGTAAGCCACTCCTGACTCTTAAGTACATCTAATTCCCATACACGCTCTCATAGTGGGTAACAATTTTACATTCATTTCTATGCTTACTTGATCTATGTTCACTAGTCTTTGAGATTAATGGGGGTAAGCACTGCCTCACTCAGAACCTGGCACAGAGTAGGTACTTTATAAATATTTGTAGGCTGGGTCAATATATGAGCGGATGGGTGAATATTAGGAAGCAGACACAATAGTCTGTGACTGGCCCAGTGAGCTGGAGAAGGAAGGGCTCTAGCTTTCCTACTATCTCTCAGAAGCTGAGTTCAGAAACTTTAATATCTGTGGGTGAAACAGCTGCATGTGTAATGTGATGAGGCATGGCAGAGAAAGCTAGGGCATTTGTGTAGGCCCAAGTGTGCACATACCCTCACTCTCATGTGCATTCTACATAGTCAGCCTCTCCAAAGACAGCTCATTTGGGGCTTCTTGGTTAGTGTTCCTTCATTTATCCCTTTGAGAGATTCACCCTTCTCTTCACTTCATCATGGCTCCTTAGCTCTGACACATTGAGCTTTTTCTCTGTCTCTTGAACATATTCCTGCTTATAAAACCACCTGCCAGGGGCTGATGTGATAGGACTGTCTACCCCCATCTTTCTGTCAGTAGTCCAGATGCTATGAAATTATTTTCTGAGCATCCAGAATTTCAATCCAGTCTTTCCATTATGTTGAACAAGATGTCCCACATTACCTTTGTTTGCTTGTCATTTCCATAGAAATGACAATGCAGACAGGGAGCCTTACCACCCAGTGTAGTAAAGATTTACCTTTACTCAAGATTCTTTTCCTATTGCTAAAGGTTCTTCATAAGGTCTGTTAAGTACACTGACCTTTCTAGTTGGAGAGCATTGTGAAACTTCAACTTTTCTAACATCCTCAGAAATAAGCATGCAATGAAAATGGTTAGCCTATTCAGGAGATAGTGGCCATTAACCCAGACAGATGCTCACAAATAATGCCTTGCACTCACTGTGTAATAATGAGCACTATTAAATATGGTATGACCTCATTTGTCCTTCTGACATGTGTGTTCCAGAGAGAGTGACACATACATATATTGCCATTTAGCATCTGGGGAAATTGTAGCCTAGACAGGTTAAGTAATTTTTATTAACAACTAAGACTTTTAGGTATTGAACTTTGGGAAGACACTGCATTTGGTGGGCTTGTGTTGTAAAAGCTGCAAATTAGAGTGAGTTTGGGATGAGAAGCCAAAAATATAGACTGACTTGGATCAGCAGTGTTGAGACTGGGTCATCATGGGACACAGGTGGAATTTCAGATCTCCTCCATGGGCTGTGGGGAGATGTGGAACCATTCGCCTTTCTGTGGTTTGGTTTCTCCCTCAGCTGCATCAGGAAGCATCCAGAGTCTGCGGAAGAAGGACTGATTTCAGGCTTAGAAGCTAAGCAAACGGGGACTGAGAAGGCTACCTGAGATCCTTTAACTTCCTAACAGGCCATGAGGAATGTCAGGACAATGTGTGGGACAACACCTTGGAGTGGCCCTCAGCCCCCAAATCACTGGTCTGTGTTCATCTCTAGTAGGGCGACTGAGGGAGGGGCAGTTCATGCAGGATTGATTTTCCTTTATTAAGATTTAATTGTGGCTGGCAAGCAGGAGATTGAGTTTCCCTCTCTTCCCCCAGGTCTGAGGATGAGAACGACAGAAGGAGGCCAGGACAATTCGGTTTCTGCAGAACATTCTAGAGGTCTTCCAGTTAATGCTGGGAAGGGTGGTTTGGAGTATTGAGCAACCTGTCACCCCTCCGGATGCACTTAATCAGGTGTGGGTGGCCAGGGCTGGGTGTGGGGCTGGCTTCCTCTTTATTCTCATTTGTGAGGGGTTGTCTTGACCATCTTAGAGCAGGAAGATGAAGTCACAGAGATCAGAACTTATCACTGGGAAGCCTCTTGGTCTTGAAGTTCAGGCTTTCACTTTTGTTTCCTGTGCAAGAGAAATTTGTCAAGATTAGTGCTTGTCCTCCCACAGTCTTCTCAAGAAGCAGGTTCTTGAGAAGGGCATGGACAAAGAGTGCACACAGAGAAGGGGAAAACCAACCAGGGTGGGAGAGGGTAGAAGGTAGGGTGGGGAAGAGTGCATGCCCTTCATTACTCATAACTTACTTCTTCTTTCTCTGGCACCAATGAGTAGAAGAATAGAAGACAAGTTCCACATGGTTCGACATGGTGCCACCATCCCCAGTCAGCACAAGGGATGCTTGGGTTGACAGCACTCTTGCTCACTGCACAGCTGGAGGCTTCCGTCAGACCCTCTTCCTCCATCACCAAGTTAGGCAGGCTCCAGATCGGGTATATATTGCCATTCCCCTCCCCTCCTCCTTCCCCACCACTGCCCGATAATAATGACATTGGTCCCCAAGGCAGATGTACTGGGGTTAGGTTAACAGCTATATGGGGTCTGAAAGTTAGAACAGAAGAAAGAGAAGAAAGGGAAAAGTATTGTGGAGGGGTAGCAGTTTCAACCTAGACCTATATGTTAGGTCTCTGACATCACATTCTCTGTAGTCTTCTGAGAGGAGATCAGTTAAGGGACCCATCCGAGGCAAAGCCAGGTTCAAATTCAGGACTTCAGGCTCTAAAGTCTGTATCTTTTAAGATTACTAAGAATTCAGATTTCACAAGTCTCATCTTCTCTCATGGCCCAAGATGTGCTTCTTTTTCAGCTGGATCATCATCCTCTTTCATGTCTCTGTATTGCTCAGGCTTTTGGAACACATCCATTTGCCTTTTACCAGGTCCGTGTATTAGTTATCTACTGGTGCCTAACGGCGTTTTCAAAGACTTAGTGTCTCGAAACAGCAACAGACTTTTACCATATCACACAGTTTTGGTGGTTTAGTCATCCAGGAGGGCTTAGCTGGCTGGTATGGGCTTAAGGTCTTTACTGAAGTTGCAGTCAAGTTGTTAGTCAAGGCTGCAGTCGTCTGAAAGCTTGACTAAGGCTGGAGGAGCTGCTTTATCATGCCCACTCACATGGACTCAGTTCCTTCCTGTGTGACCCTCCATATAGCTGCTTGACTGAGCTCATGACATGGCAGCTGACTTCCTTCAGAGCAGGGGATATAAAAGAGGGCAAGGAGGAGCCCACCATACCATGTGTAAACTAATACTTGCAAGTGACATACTGTCACTGTTACCATATTCTGTTCATTAGAAGCAAGTCACTAAGTCCTTATTACTTTCAAAGAGAGAGAGGAATTAAGGTCCATCTCTTAGAGGGGTATCAAAGAACTTGTGAACATATTTAAAAAACACCATAGCCTGTTATCCAAGTCACCTCAGTCATGTGGACAGACGTTTTCCACCCTCATACTGAGTGAATGTGGGTCCTGGAATTGCCTGTTTCTCACCTGCAGTGGGGCCCAACCTCAAGAAAGACGCATTGCATTCTTGTGTGCTGAGGCAGCATCATGGGTCAGGGAGTGTGGATGGTATAAAGCAAGCAGTCACTTCTAGTAACATTTGTTAGGGCCCTGCTGACAGTGGGGAGCCTAGTTATCAGAATGAAGTCCTTTTAGTGAAGGAGAATAAGGGTTCATACATCCTAATGCTGAGTCTGCTTGTGTTAACCCTTTCCTAATGCCCTAAGGCTACCTTGATTGATAACGTCTATGTGGTATGGCAACAGATTTTTCTGTACACAGCAGGGAGATAGGAAGACACTAAGGTGAATGCAAGTCTAGGGTTTTACCCAGTCATCCCTCTCATGATATTAATTAATAACATTCAGAGAACACTTACAATGAGCCAGCACTGTTTCAAGCAGTATTAACTAATCCTTCACACAATTCTGTGAAACAAATGCTGTAATTCATTTTATAGATGGGAAAACCGAAACATAAGGATGTTGTATACATACCCAATGTTGAATAAGAGTGGTTTTAACCCTCTTATTTGATAGTGTGTGATGGCTGAATCTGGGTTCTTAGACATAAGTCCTAGTGGCTTTTCATGTAGCCTCGGAAAAAAACAGGAGGATACAACAGCATTTCTCGATCCGTTATGTGACTATGAATCCCTTGGAGTCCAAGGGATCCTGTTAAAATGAGGTTCTGATTTAGTGGGTTCCTGTTAGGGCTTGAGCGTTTGCATTTTTAATAGGCTCCAGGGTGATGTTGGGTGTGGTGTGTGAACTACACTTTGATGACAATGTGTAACCCCCCCCTCCCCCCCCACACACATTCTTCTTCTGGAACAAAGGTTCTCCATCTAGGCTGAACATTAGAATCACAAGGGTAGGGGTGGAGTGCAGTATGGAGATATCGAAGAAACAAACTAACAAAAAACCTTCTGTCCCTGTTCCTTTAGGTGTTTCTTTAGTGAGGACGTCCCTTAGATCCCTTAGATATCCTCATTCACTTGGTCTGGGGTGTCTTCCTAGGGAAGCAGTAATTTTAAAAGCACTCAAGGTGATTCTCCTGTGCAGCTAAGGTATAGAATTAAGGTGCTAAGGGTGAATCTGCATTCTGGGATCTAGCTAGCCTCATTTCCCTTTGCAGAAGCTGTGGGATGAGGGTCCCCATGATGAGGGCCGACCCTCAGTGACCTAGACACTACCAAACCGTTTATCTGCTGCCTAGCTGCTGAAGGGATTGGGGACAGAGCACCTCAGAACTGCATTTTAGGCAGTAGGATATTCTTGGAGCACTAATAGGCTGCCTAGCTTTGGGGGAGAGCAGCAGATCCCGGCCTGGGAAACCTGCACACTGTTCTCGGCCCGTGTGCATTGGAGATGCAGTGCACGTGTGCCCAGCCAGGCTTCCTCTAACATCTCATTTTGCATAACAGTTTTTGTTTTCATTATGCCTAAATTTGGCCTACCCAGAGAGCGTGATTAAAATGAAACCCTTATTCTAATAGAGCTCGGAAAATGGAAGAAGGAATCTAAAAATAGGCCACGGAAAAAGGGAAAACTCAAATGGTATAATGACCAAGTTGCTTCAAACACACACACTTGCAGTAATCTTTTTTGGAGAGAGAAAACGGCAGTGGTGTGCACACAGGTGTTTGTATAATCCAGGTCACATCAAAACTCCTGTCGTTTTACAAATTCAAAACCCTGGGGAAAATGGAAGCAAACAGTAATAGGAGATAATAAGAGGAATAGTAAGTCTTATTCTCTGCCTTTGCACAGCAGAATTCGGCGAGCCAAGAGGTTTCTGTAATGTGCTTTGTTCTCTGTGGAGAATGCTGGATGGCAAAGGAAACATGTTGTTAACATTCTAACACAAAGCCAATGAGGACTGGCCATGGGCATTCGGTTTGGGTTTTATTCCTTGCTTTCTCTGTAATTAAATAACCCACACTTAAGAACTCTGCTTAAACTTAATTTCCTATAGAAGGCATTCTTTAGTCCCTTGGCCTAAGTTAAGTTTTCCAGCTCCTAGTTCCCAGAAACCCTTCTGTCTCTTCATTAGTGCACCCCATATCTATATTAATTTTGTTTAATCTGTGTTTAGCTCAGCTCTACATCTCCATGACCTTGCACAATACAAGGCACGTAGAAGATGCTTAGTATGAATGAATGAATGAATGAATGAATAATACATGAATGAATGAACAAATAAGTCCCTGGGAAAGTCATTTAAGTTCCTTGGACCTCTGTGTTCAAGTCAGTAAATTGTTGGTGGAGGAGAGTTTGGGCAGATGCCCTCAAAATGTCCTTTCTCTTCTGATGCTCTATTATGAAGGTTTTAGTTTTTCTGGTTAGCAGTCCACTCTGTGGGGACAGAGATTGGCTGGGCAGGCCAGTGGCAGAAGATATGGCCCCAGCCTTGTTCAGAGAAGCAGAAAATGTCACTAGAAAAGATAACATCTTGCAGTCACATTGTTTACTTATCTCACACCTTGTCCCTCTACCACTCAAGACTTCTGATCTATAATTTGTTTTAGTGATTGGGTATTGAGTGCCTTAGCTCTGGAATCTTACTGCCTGGGTTTAAATCTCAGGCCTGCCTTCTTACTGAGCTGTGTGACTTTGGCCAAATTACTACTTACCCTCCCTGCACCTCTGTCTTGTCCCCTGTAAAAGAGGGATGATAATTTTCTACCTTGTAGGGTTGTTGTGAGGTTTTAATGAATTAATACACATAAAGCACTTTGAAACAGGGTCCAAAATAGGCACTGAATGTCAGCTCTTTTATTACTACCTCTCTCTTGTGTATTTCTGGCTCTGCCTCAGCACCTTTATTCGTGAGCTCCCACTTGTCTACTGATATCTGATTCAGCTTTCAAGGCCCAGACCCTCACTGACCATAGATCACAGCCTGTCAAGCTGGGAGGAGCCATGTAGATAATTGGATTTAATGCCCTCATTTTACAGATGAGAAGTCAGAGGCACAGAGAGGCACAGCCAGTTGCTCAAGGTCTCAGAGCCAGCTGATGAGCACCAGTCACAAAGCCATGGGGACTGATCTCGCAGCCAGAGTTTTCTTTTCGATACTGGGTAGCCTCCCTCTTTGGAACTCAGAGCTCTTCTTGTTGGCATCTTTGTTTCTGGTGTTTGCTTTCTTGTGAAGCCTTTTACTAGGATGTGAATAGTGATCACTTGTAGAGTAGCCTTTCTTGATTAATCTTACATTCTCATGTGCTGAGCATGTTGTTTGTCCATTGTAGGTATTCCCTAGTAATGACAATGAGCTATATTGGATTAGGAGGGAATTATTTACAAAGCACTTCAGATATATTGCTCTTATTGATGTGACAATGCCAAGAGGCAGGGATTATTTTTATCTTGTCCAGAGAAGAGAAAACAGATTTAGAGAAAGGAAGAGAATTGCTCAGGGCCACTCACCCAGTAAGGAGGGGAACCTGTCTGTCTGCAAACGGCCCTGCCTTTCCTGCTTGCCTGAATGAATGACTCTGTTACTTAATGTTTCCTGTGGACTTGTCTTTTTCTTCACTAGAAGACCTGGACCGTGTGTTAAAATGTCTTCATATTTGCAGAGTCTATTGTAATTAGGCAGGCTCACAATGTGTTTGTTGAAGAAATTAGTAAGTTTTTCACTGCTGCCTCCAACCTTGAAGAGATAGGATCTGTCTAGACATAGATATCGTTGGCTGTGTGGCCTTAATCCACTTACTTTCCAGTCTGTGTCTCTCTTCCTCTGTACAGTGTGGTTTAAGCTTTTTGCCTCCTTTCAAATTCTCAAGGATGCTTTGAGAGCAGGTAGCAATGAAATGTTTGTAGACTCCTCAGGCTGCTTCAGCACAAAGCCAGGGGGAAGTAAGTATGGGAGCTTCTGAGGCTCCATCTTGGACACAGTTTCAGGATGACATCAGGAAGCAAAAGGGGGGGGGGAGGCATCTGACTAGCCCACTCCCATGTCATTTCCTCAGTCTTTAATTTCATCCTTATTTCATGAATTAATGATAATACTGCCACTTTAATGTTACTCATTAAAGCAGTTGATTTCATGCAACTATATGTGGCCTCCTCTGTGAATCCCACCAGAGAGACCTCTCCACAGTCTTAAAAGCAGAAGGCTTTAAGAACTAACCTCTCCTCTCTTGGAAAAAGATCAACATAAGAAGGGGCGATCACAGCCTCCTGGTGCCTCTGTCACCTCTGGGTCCCAACGAAGAGAACTGTGTTAAACAGGTGGTGGACTAGGAATAGTGAGGTCACGCAAAGGTTTTAATGATGAACAGCCCCTAACCCCACCCTTTTATTTTTAAATAAATTGGAAGATCTGTAAAAACAAGAAATTTTAATTGAATCCAAAGGAGTCACAAATGTAAATGCCCATAGGTGGAAGCAGTCTATGCAATGCAATGAAAAAATGAAGAGAGCCCAGTCTGGTAAAATGGGACAAGCTGGTGTTAATGAAAGAGGGCAGTGCAGGCTTAGGTCAACTCTAGCCCTGTGAAAATCTGGAGCCACAAATGAAAGCTCCCCGTTTTTAAGTGTTGGTAATATATTGAGAAGAAAACAAAATAAAATCACACACATGCATACACGCATGCATACATGCAAAATGTAAATAAGACTAACTGTGGGACAGGATGCAGTCTGGGCTACCAGTTTGAGATATCCAATAGGGGTGACTGCATTCACATGACTGATGCCCAAGGAAGAGAAGCTCTTTAAGGTGTTCAGGGGGCCAGAAAGTGTTTGCTACTCATATTTTTTTAAGTGTGCACCTAAGAAGGGTTAGTTATAACTCTGTAAAGAAATGGCAGGTACTGCATTAAATACTTCACAGACTTTACTCTTCTCCTCACACCCTTGCAAATTGGCTGTTATTATCTCCCTTTGCAGAGAAGAAAACAAAGGCTAAGAAAGCCCAAGTAACTTAGCCAAAGTCATGCAATTATTAAGTGACAAAAGGATTTAACTCCACTTTATAATGCTGCATCAGGAATATCTGAGGTTCCAGACACAATGTACAAAATACTCCATAGATTTTTTGTTTTTCCATTCATAGCCTGCAACACACCAGAAAGTATGTTACTCTAACGCTGGATCTGCTCCTGTCATTATCCTTTCATTCATTCCAGGTTGGATCAGAAGGTCTTTAGGACTTGACATTCTATGGTTCGGAGACATAACCACAACCACTCTGCCTCTAACATTTCCCTGTGTCAACAGCTACTGTTTGCCAGGCTCTGTCATGTGTTTAGATGCATGGAATTCTCATACCAAACCTATGACGTAGGTATTAGTTCCATTTCACAGAGGCTCAGAAAAGTTAAATGGCTTGCTCAAATTCATGCAGCTAATAAGGTAGACCCAGGACTGGGCTCAGGTATGCCTGACTCTTAACCCCTGAGCAGAGGTTGAAGGGGTTCAGGGACAGAGAAGGGGCGTGGTCTGTCCTTCCAAGGGCATTGAAAGAGCACTGCAGACTGACTGGTTGGAATCACAGCTTCACCACGTAGAGTAGAGTGTGATGTGGACAAGTCACTTAGCTTCCCTGGGCCTCAAAACCTCATCTGTAAAGTGGGATGACAGTAGTACACCTACCTCCTAGGGCTGTTGTTAAGTTAATGTATGTAGAGTGCTTGGAGCTGTGCCTGACACATACTGAAGTGGTCGATGTTTTGTTTTCTTTTTCAATAGCCCAAGCCTGTGCTTTCACTCCCAAGGAGGTCAATTGTTCATTTTTTCCTCCCTTGCACCACTGTGAGAGAAATGCAGCCCCAGATTTCTGGAGAGAGGCTTGAAGAAAGCCTCTCTGATGTTATGGAAACATTAACTTATTCTTTTTTTCTCTCCTTAAGTTTTTTTTTTTTTCAGCCATGACAGCCATGAACTTAACAGAATTCAATTCACTAAATTTCTATTAGTTCTGGATATGAGTTATAGAAGGAGCCTTTCCAGGAAGCTGGTTATGGGACTGGCAGAATAACAGCTATTTGCCACACAATTATGGATTAGAAGGTTCCGCCCACAGGTTAACATGCTTGGATAGTTTAGAGGAGAGACTTGGGGTGGGCAGGTGGGAACATCCAGTTCGGAAGGACTATTACATTTTGTCTAACCTTCTTGAGGAATGGTTCAGCCTCACAATGACCCAATGTAACTGCTATTTTAAAATATCTCATGGGTTGATTATTTCCACATCTCCATGTAATATCTGTAATCTCTGTACTTTTCTATTCCTCATGCTGATCTGGATTTCAAGTTCACGTACTTATGGAAGGACCTTGACCCGTTCCTACTAGACTTCTCTCCATTGTGCTACCTCCTCAAGCTACTCCTCTGTCTCATGTTCTTAAATTCCAAAGGAGGAGTCAAAATGTCCCCTCTTTACCTCTTCGCCCCTCCTTGCTCCCTCACAACCTGGCCTCAGACTATGTGAATGTTCTTCCTATGTATGTCAGTCACTTCACGGTTCTTTCACATGTCATCTCTTTGGACTCTGCTCAGCTGCCATAACAAATACCACAGACTGAGTTGTTTAAACAACACAAAAGTATTTTCTTACAGTTCTGGAGACCAGAAGTCCAAGAATAAGGTGCCATCAGGGTTGGTTTCTGGTAAAGCTTCTCTTCCTGGTTTGTAGATAGCTACCATCTCACTGTATCTTAACATGGCCTTTTCTCTGGAGGCGCATGGAGACAGAGAGAGATCTCCGGTGTCTCTTCTCTTCTTATAAGGACACCCATTCTATAGGATGAGGGCCCCACCCTATGACCTTATTTAATTTTAATTATTGCCCTAGCGGTTCTATCTCCAGGTACAGTACAGGAATAGGGCTTCAACCTATGAATTATGAGGGAATACAGATCAGCCCATAACAGACCCTTGATGGAAGGTCCAGGAGATAGTCAGGACAGGCATTGTGATTGCCATTCTATTGGCATAGGATTTGAGGCTCAGAAAGATGACAGTGGTGCCAGGTGGGTCAATATGGAAGCTGGGGAGAGAACTCAAGTTTACTGATTCTACCTTTGACCTCTTCCCATGGTTCTCCCAGGTCCCCCAACACAAGTCATCCCCAACTAAAAAGTACAGCAGTCTTTTCTTAGTCCTTATCTTCTTGACTACATTTACCAAAATGGTTGTATACCTATTATTTTTTAATGATGACATCTCAATTAATTGAAATTGTAAAGAAGAAAATTTACGCAAAACACCACCATCTTGACACCTTTGTCTATGTCACCTTTCAAGTTTTATTTATATATATTTGTTAGCTTAGTTGTAATGAGTGTGTTGGAGCAGGAAATCCACAGGCTTGTCAAGCTTTTCCAATCAGCCATTTGGGAGGATTCCAGAGCCACAGGCAGATACAAGCCCATGCAGTAGAACTGGTCACAGATAGACTGGCTTTCGCAAGAGGCCAGAATGTTCAGCAGCTACTTTGTTTTTCTCTTTACAAATCAGCTGACCAATACTAGTTGCCCTCTGGGATTTTCTGGCCTCAGTGTATACCTCTGGGAAGTGATAAATTGAATTTAGGACAGGACAGCTGAAGGTGTATCCAGAGCCCCGTGAAGCCTAAGTTCTGACTATATCTGAAGATGGGGAGTGGGTGTCATTGGGATTTCATATAGTCTTCTAAATGTCCTATACCCCTAACTGCAGGATAAAAGGCTGGGAGGATGCCAGGCACCAGGCGAATACATCAAGAAGCAGCAGCCCCATCCTGAGAGAGAAGTGATGAGGTCTCGAACGAGTACGGATGGAGTCAGACCAACTATAGTTCATATCCCTACTCTGCCATGTAGTCATTCATTCTTTCATACTCTCTCTCGTTCCAACAAAACTTTTAAATGGCTTGCTGACTTGCTGCTTGCTATATCAGGGTGACATTTGTAAGGCACTTAACTGATTCTGGCTCTAACAGATACTAACAGCCACCTTGCATGGGTGTTTGGAGGATTAAACAAAATAATGCATGAAATTTCCAAGTAAAACATGTGGCAGATTGTAGATATCCAATAAGCAGTATTCGTTATTTAAAAAATGGAACTATGTGATAGCCTTGTGTTTGCAGAATCTTGTATAAGAAAATGTCCCTCATCCATAGTCTTATTTAAAGATAATATGCTCTTGGATCCAGTTTAGCGTCTGCATAAAGTTATGCTGCCATGGCATCATCAATAAGGGACTCATCATTTCACTGGTTTGGTGAAGCAATCCTAGGAAAGGCATTAGGATTTGGGAATGGCAGGTCATTGTGGATGGGGCTAAATTATTTACTTCATCAAAGTGTCTCTGGGCTTTATCATGCAGACCTGTCATGGGAAGCTGTTCATAAAGATGAATAATGATCCCTTTAACTCAGGGATCTGAAAGGTCACCGGGGCCGTGGCAGACATACAGAGTTGTGTTTGCTGCATCCATCAAGATGCAATTGTGTATGGATGTGATGCATGGCAGGCAGTGTGAGGGTGGACTTCTGCTTTCCACTTGATATTCCAGTCATGCTAGACTTCCGTGTGGAAAGGTGGTGATTAGACCTCCGGAGGCCCGGAATACTATTTTTATACCATTCTTTGTAGCCACTACCTCCTGTGGTGGAGCAGTCAGGACATCAGGGGTTTGGAGAATAGACCAGCGTGTATAAGGTAATGACATGTCTGTTTTTCCATCTGATAAGTGTCCTGGCTTGAGTTTAATTGTTGTCTCCCAGGGATCTAGGAAATCGATGGAAAGGGAAATGAGGCGAAGTGACTAATTCTGTCATCGCCACATAATGTAACTTAGTAGGGGTCAGTTGACTCTTGGTTATAGGTTTCTTGGCCTGAGAAGGAGGGACCAACTCCTGCTGAGAATCTTGGGACCAGAGATTAAGAGATCATGTGGCTTTTCTGAGCTCCACATTTTTTTTTTTTTTTTTTTGGATGAGGCTGACTTTTACCTCACTCCTCTTCAAAGGATTCCAATAGCAGGAGTGGAAGACATGAACCAAATGTGCCCTTGTGAGCAAGTCCTTTCCTGCTCTGGACCCAATGTTTTTATTCTTCAGACTCTAATCACATTCCTGCCACCTTCATCATCTGTATCCTATTTGTGTAATATGTATTTAATATTTTTCTAATAGTATTTTATTTCAATTAATTTATTTTTAAAGAAAAAAACCTAATATTGTTTTAGTAAGTAGATAGAGAAAATATGTGAAGGAATAAGTAAAATGAAAATGAAACAATGAGTTTAAATTCCTGCTAGGTACTGTTAAAGATATTATAGCACCCAATTGAGACTTTCTCTTTGAGGTACTCAAAAGAGATAAAAGAGAATAGAAACAAGAGTAACTTTCTCACCATGTAACTTAATGTTATTTAATAACCCATCCCAGTGTCATTATAGCATTTTCTGGACCATCTAAAATCATATGTCATATTAACATGGTATGAATCCTATACTTTTGAGAAAACTGTATTAGGAATTTTTACTCCCTTCAACTCCAAATTTTTATTACTTTCATCTGTTATCCCTAATGATTGCCTAATTAACCATTTCTATTTCCGCTTTCATATCTACTACTTAGTTACTAGCCTGTATTAAGCTGGTATTTATTTGAACCACCCACCCAGCACTTTGCACCTTCAAAAAACGTTCAAGTGCTAATTAAAAACCATTGACACTTAAACTCAGTAAATTACTGGAGCCTGGCAGCAGGCCAAGGAAAAAGTCAGGATCCCTCTGTCCACCTGCCTGGTGTGCGTTGGGCCCTTGAGCACAGAGAGCCAGCCCTTCCTAGTGGAAAGAAGGGAGCCTCCTCGCCCCTTCCTGAGGGCTGCCACCATTTCAATGAGTAATGTTTTGAGACAGATGCAAAATCGATAGTATTAGACTCACGCCTCTCTGGTTATCTTTCATTGTTTTTCATTCTACCTCCCTTGGCTTTCCTAGATGAGAGTCTAGGGAGAGATTCATCTCCTCCCTTGTTTCTTATTATATCACTGTGGTAGCCACAGGACGAGAGTGACTGATATTTCTAGGTTGTCAAGGGAGAGATAGGAAAGATGAGCTCTCTGTAGCACCTGCCAACTCACTATAAAGACCCAAAGTGCTATTTGAAGGTTTTAAAAAAATTAACATTCTAACTGTCATTTTCAGTCTGCACAGATTGTAATCCTTGCTGAGGATTGCTCCCGAGTGAAGTTTGAAAGTACTTTAGGTGGTTGGGTTGTTTGAGATCTCTTTAATGAAGAGGTGTGTGTGTGTGTGTGTGTGTGTGTGTGTGTGTGTGTGTGTGTGTGTGTGTGTGTGTGTGTTCTGACACTTGTCTAACATGGACCAATGATCTTTTCCTCCAAGACTTCTGCTTGTTCTTCTTACCACCATCTAACTCAGGGCATTTCTCTGTGACTCCCTTTTTGCTTCCTGTCTCTTAGCCATCCAGAAATGGCCACTGCCCAGTCTTGGATGCTCCCTGTGAGGTGGGGAGAGCTGTCATGAATCATCATCCCCCCATCTGACCTCCTCATGGTGTCACCAGTTCTTCAGCATTCCCCTGGAAAGCTTTAAGCCCTCACCTTTCTTTTCTCTCAGTCTCAGAGTGCATCTGGAAATGCATAGCTCAGATAGGAAATCTTGCCAGGAGAGCACAAGAGAAGGATGGTCCCACCCAGATTTGCCAGCCAGACACTCAGGTAGATTTGTATTTGTCCACATGGACTTGCAGCTCCTTCTCCCTAAATTCCAGTTCTTTAACTGTAATCTCTAACTAGCTCTCCCACCATTTTGCTGAGGTGTCCTTAGCTTTCTTTAACATCTCCTCTTTTCTAAACTGTTTTCTTTCCTCTTCCTCTACCCTGTGGGCCTTTTTCCTTCTAATATATAACACTGTTAGTTTTTCCCAAATGTTATTAAGAAGCTAATCAGTCTCAGGCCTTTGCTATTCTGCATCCCTCCCCCCGCCCCCCCCCGCTTCAACAACAACCACAATGGACACAACACAGACATGAATACATTGTGTTTTAGGTCTTTTCACTCAGCTCTCTGCGTGACCCTTGTTTTCATCTTTAGAGCCTCCCTAAAGCATTTAAGCCTTTCTATATGGTAGTATAGCTAAAAGACAATGGAAAAATATAACAATGCATTGGGATTTTAAATTGAACATCTGCATCTTTGAAAACTCCTGGAAGTTATTCACTACTGAGACCTAAGGTCATACAGTAATCTTTAGTGTGCCCACATTGTCACAGTGGGTGTGCGTGTGTGCCAGTGTGTGTATGCACACATGAACAGGACCCCTCCATTTTACCGCCTCATTCACATTTACATTCCTTGCCCAAAACACTAAACTCCTTGTAGATTGGGCTCTGTATTCTCAGCTGGTATCTTTGTCTACCTAACCCAGCACTGAAGAGGGTGTTCAGATAAGGAGTGAAACAAGAGGCAAAGAGACAGGGAGAAAGGGGTGAGAGAAGTAGCTTGATACATACAAGCAATGGCTGGAAAGGGTAGTAATGGGGAAAAAGTGTTCCCCGGCTCTAATGCCTGTTTCTATAGGGTTCCTGTGGTGTCATCTTCGAAGTGTGTGAGGCCTCCTTGTCTGTTCTCTCAGCTGCTCCCCACGATCACTTTGTGAGGTTGGGGAGTGGGCAGTATGCTTACCTCATTTTATGCGTGATGGATCTGAAAAGCAGAGAGGGTAGGCATATTCTGGAAGTCAGAGGTAGGACTAATGAACTGTTACCTCAAACTCTGGTGGGCACCTTTAACCCAATGCTACATTCCTCCAGGAAATGGAAAGCAGCAGAGTTATGGTGGGAGCCGCAGGCCCTGCCTCCAGGTAAGGAAGTTGTTATTAGCTCAATAACCTGTCTGAACTCTGTTGCCTTATCAGCTGAATGCAGACAGTCGTCCTGGCTGTACTTACCTTGCATGGTCATGGTCCTAAGCTGCGTATGAGGTGAGGGTATGAAAGTTCTTTTCGATCTAAAGAATGCTGTGCAAATATAAGGCTTTGGAGACTAATTCATACCCTGTATCAGTTCTCACTCCAGTTCTCAGAGATCTCATTAGCTCCAAATGAAATGAAATATCATTAAGGGGGACAGAGTGCCTTGCTGCGCTACGTTGTACCCTACCTGTGACCCAACTCATCTGTGAGGCCAGGGGAAGCAGGCCAGGCACCTTTAATGCTCACTTGCATATTTGTCTGTAAATACAATAGTTAGCTCTTGGAAGATGAGATTACTTTTCTGAAAATGTTGTAGCTGCTGGCTTCGTAGATAGGCAGTCTTTGAAATTTGCAATGCAGTAATGAGGAGAAAAAAAGATTCAGTTTTCTTAGTTTGCCTCCGAGTATTATCTAATTGTCTTGAAAAACAATTGACGTGGGGTTTCTTACTCAGCTTCTAATACTAGGCATAACATATTATGCCTCCCATTTTACTTATCTGTTGTTGCTGTTGTTTAGGGAAGGTTAATTTCTCCTCAGTCTAAGTTGTTTGTTTCCTGAAAATGCCGCCTTTAAGAGACATTGGCTGAGCCCATGTAGATGAATGGGGACATGGAGAGCTGTGTGATTACTGAGGCACTGAAAGTTTGGAACCCCTTCCCCACCCTCTATCGCCAAGCTTGGGATCCCATTATCTATGTGCACAACTGTCTTAAATCCACATTCACTATATAGACAACCCAAGACAATATTTATTCTATATGAATAAATCAACCCTGGTACAGTTAATTATTTGTCTTAGTAGGATAAAAAGACAATTTCCACATGATGGATCTGATCAGACATACAGCAATGGGAATTAATGATTGAGAAGGTGAAGACCAGCACTCTGGCAACCAGTGTTATTTTTCTTTCTAAACAGAACCAGAGACAGTTAAATCTCTGTTTAATTTTCTACACCTTAACTATGATAGTGGAGTAGTGGACTTGTGCGAACAACCAATTACTGTTTTAAATAAGTTAATAACAGCTGCTGGTCTTTTAATTATTATTAAATAATCAGTTGAATTCAAGCAAACAAGAGTTTGCTTGACTATATTCGGTTTTCCATAATAGCTTATGGGAGCTCGATCTCATTTAGCCCATTCCTTGCCCAAGTCAGCTGCCTAATGAGCTAAGCTATTTAGAACCTCATGTTAATAGAGTTGTGGCAATGGCACATTTTTTTGGTCTAATTATGTGGACAGTTGCCCAAATTACCCCTTTGTTTTGCTGGCGTGGACACAGCTCATTGAGAGTGAGTACTGTATCTCCCCGAGATTGCTGTAACAAAAGGTTTGGCATTTAATAAAAGCAATTTCTCACTTGCATTACAGTTCAAGCCTTTTAGATAATTAAGAAAGAATTCCTTTGAATACCTCTGAACTATTTTAAAAAGTTCTCTTATTTATTTATCTTTTTTAAAAAACCTATTTAGGTTATTTGCCCGTTTAAGGGGAAACAAAGAAACTGGACTTAAGCCAGAATACATGGTTTGGGAGTCCGTGCAGAGGGAATGGCTGTGGCTGTCTAAAATGTGCCTTGGACTTCTTTTCTGGTTTTCAGCCTCCCTCTTTGTCATTGTTACAAACCACAGCTGCTAACCAAACAAACTAGTTTCAGTGTTATGTTTCTTTTCCCCCTTCCAGTGTAGGTATAGAGAATAGAACAATGATCTAACAGTCATTTTGGCAGGAGGAGTCGGGAAAAATCAAACATCCTGAATTGTCTACCACCTTGATGGTCAACCCCTGAATACAGATTTGGGTATAGAGAGTTTTCCTCTTTCTCTCTCCTCTCATCCCCTCCCTGCTCTAGATAAGCAAGACCATGGAGTTGCCCACTACAGCAACTACCATTAAGCTTTTTTCTCCATTCATTCAAGTACCCATATCTGACTGAGCTTAAGTGGGTGACTATTTTGGGAGATTCGCATGGGTTTCTCATGTGACTGTGCAAAACATATTTGATCTTAATTAGGTTTGGGAGATTTTATTTTGCTTTGTTTTGACATTTAAATCAAGTAAACATTAAAAGCAGAACTATTTTCTTTGATAATACGGTTTTCCTTACAGAACTAGAGGTAGGTATTGATTTGGAACCTATTATTATTATCGTCACCATCATTATTTTTTATGCTCTTCTAGACCTCATGGTTAAGAGGCTGTTAACTATTATTATGTCCCAAACCAGTTTGTCCAGCAACTGCATTGCAGTGCTCCAGTAGAAAGATTGTGAACATAGGAGTCAAGCGACCTGGTCCTAGAGCTGACTCAGTAAACAGCTCGGGTTCCAGGCTGTGATTTCTCCACCTTAGTTTCCTCAATATGAAATGATGGGTTACTAGAAGATTCCTAGAGACTTATTTAACTTTAATGGTCTTTGTACATCCAGAAAATGGAAAGATGTATTTCTTTCCTCCTGAGGGGGCTGGGGTGGGGGGTGGGAAGCCAGGCAGAAGGAAAGAAAACAGAAAAATGAAGAAGTTAGGGAAGAAAATAAGGAAAAAACAAGGAATAGAATCTGTCGAAGTGGCTATATGGTTCTTCTGATCCTTGAGGGCTGATGGTGGCAGCAACATACACAGTACCTGGTGCAGGCAAAACTTATGCATCTGGGAGCTGAATTCACAATCATTAAAAGTAAATAAGAAAACAGAAGTATTGCTCAGTATGGGTAACAAACAATACCTTTTTTTTTCTTTTTTTCTTTTCTTTTTTTTTTTAATAAAACAGTCTCTGGGACAAAGCGGTAGATGACTAGTCATTGAGTTTCAAAAATTCTATGCATTTTTCAAATTAGGTGCAATGAAGGGGAACAGCAAATTGGGAAAGCAAATGGGTTATTGTTTCCCATGTTTCTTGTTTTCTTCTCTTACTCTTGATGGGAGACATTTCTCGTACCATCCACTAGTTATTATACACAGTTTTCTTTTTCTATCATTAGCTAGGTGAGGGAGGTGTCTGCTGCTTCTGTACCCGCCCCTCCCTAGGGAAGGAGAAGGCTGCACATGCCTTTAGGTTTATCTACTTCTAGCTATGAGTAGGACCTGCCTGAATCTAGATGTAGGGGAGAGACAGACAGAGACAGAGACAGACAGACAGAGACAGACAGAACAAGAGAGAGAATGCCAGTGCATGGGGGACCAACAGTGTGGACAATCCCAGCCGCAAGGCTCTACTCTGTCACTACATATTAGAGTTTCAAAATGGCTAAGCTGTGAGTTAGCCTCCCCACCCCCGCCCCGCTCCAATTGTCTTGCTCAGGACCTGGAGGCCCCAAGCCTTGGGGAAGTTCCATCTGCCTGCATTTTTTGGTGACAGGAGTGGGTAGGGCTAGACTTGATCCAAAAGGACTCTTCTTGGGTCTCAGAAAGAAGAATCTGCTCTTAAGTCCTATGTGGAGGAAATCTGAATGCCCTCAGTACCCTGGTCCTTCCAAAATGTCTCCATTTGCCAGCACCTCCCACTGGCAGCTTCTGGGGGCCCTAATCCTCATTTTTCTTGGGAGGCGGTGCAGAGCGATTATTCCCATTGACCAGCTGCTCTTAACAGGAATCCTGTTCCACAGCAATTTATTTTTTGCAAAATCCTAAACTCTTCCTTCCAACTCACTTTTATGAAACCACCTTGGATTCCTTTTGAAACAAGGTCGAATATAAGTAACCAATTAAACCAATGACTGGTTCAGCTTCCTTGCCTGAACTTCAAGACATGCTAGGAGTGATAAAAATACATGCAAAATTAATTGTGCTGCCCAAATGAAGTCTAAGTGTTTACTAAATCTGGGTCAGTATGGTGGTAGCTAGACCTACCTCAGGTCTTTCTTTTCCGAGAGGTTGATACTCTTGGTCATGAAAGCCCTGCCCCTCCTCCACCCCTTTAGACTCAGTTTAATCATCATCTCCTCCAAGGTATTCCCATTCCATGTTCCTCCCCACCCTTCACTTCTACCTCTAACCAGTGTGGGTGTCCCTGTCCTGGATGGCCATCATTTTTAGAGTACTGATGCACCACAAAGAACACAGTTGTTACTTTGTATATTAACCTCCCCTATTTGGAGGAAGGGCCTTTGTCCTTTTCTGCAGCCTAATGCTACACAGCATCTGGCACAGAGCAAATTCTGCACACGGGTGCACTGAATGAATGGATGAATGTGTAACCTGCTGGCCCGAGCCATGACCATTGGCATCATGCCTTTTTGGGGTCTATTGTTGCATTCTTTGTACAGTCAAATGTGATTTGTTAATGATGGTACAATAATTTTTCTCATTTTGAACTATTCTTTTATAATGATTTCTTATCAATTTCTCTATATTTTTTGCGTTTTGGTTAACTACTCTCTAATTTAAAAACAAAACAAAACACACACACCTGAAACTAATATAAAATAATATTGAATGCCAGCTGTAATTGAAAAATAAAAATAAAAACAAAAGCAACATTCTAAAATTCCTAAAGTGGTGCATGGTCATTCTTTCCAACCCACTTCTTCCCTAGAGCCCCATTCAGAACCACTCTAATATCCTCCTTGCCACTCGGCTGGCTCTTACTGGGTCATTTAAGAGGTCGGGTTTTTGTTTTGTTTTGTTTTTAATTAGACTACAGGTTCTGAAAACGTTTCTTCTTTAGTCTAAAGAGATGTGAACTGAAGAATAAATGTATAGAGAGGGTCTCTGGAAGATTCGTTGGTTCTGTGGTGATCTGGCTGGTGAGAAATACCACGTCGAACACGGCTGGCCGGTGCAGCCGTGCATTCAGGTTTCAGACGTTTTCACATCCCATCATTTCACTAATTCCTCGCAGTAGCTCTGTGAGGTAGGCAAAGCCAATCTTTATCATATTCCCATTTTAAAGGGGAAACTGAGAAACGCTCAATGACTTACTCAAGTTCTCGAGGCAGGACTCGAGCCAGGCCCCTGTCTACATGCCTTGTTCCAGCCACTACACCAGGCAGCCTCCCCATGCCTTCCCTCTTTCTCTCTCTCTCTTTTTCTTTTTTCAGAAAAAGTGTGCAGAAAAGTCAGCTTCCCTTCCTCTCTGAGACCAAGCTTTCTGTGCACATGCTTTTGAGGGGTGTGATAAAGTGCTGCTTCTCTACCTTAATGGGGTTTGGAGGATGAATGGATTTCTTTGAGTTATTATCATCCCACTTTGGGATGTTCCTGGAGGCATGGCAGGTTCTAGATGTGGTGGCAATTTATAGAACATGATCAAGGATTGTCCCCTATTTCTCAAGAGCTTCACCATTCCTTAAATGCACATAAAAGTACCTTTTATGGAAAGAGCTGGACACTAGGAGCAGGGAATTTTGTAATTTGTGATGGGAAGACCAAATTTCATGTATTCTATTCAACACAAATTCTTTCTGTCATGTGTGATTTCTAAATCCTGACTAACGATTCTCATTCCGGCAATATTTGAAACACAGTTTTCCAACTGCAATAAAATAGAATTGTAATTTCTTAGGTTTCCTTTTAATGAGACTTATGTAGATAATTTTGTCCCTATGTGTGAACCTATGTCTGAGAGCACTTGGCTATCCCAAAATAGTGGGGAGATGGTGAAGGTACTGATTTCATAGTAAAGCACCCACAATACTTTCACACATGAGCACAGAAAGGGGGGTTCGGCTGCATTGTTATTATCAAAGTGATGGCAGTTATTCTCCTTTTGTATTTAACCTTCTGAGCTTGTTTCTTGATTCGCTATAAAGGGTACTGCAGGTGCGGAAAGTCTGTCTACTCAACCTCATCTTTCCAGATCAGTGTTTGATGGCAAGATACTGATCATCAACCCTCAGGCAGCTCCCCTGTCTATAAGATTTGCTTACTGGCCTGGGCAATCCGAAGCTCGCTACCCCAGTGTCTCTGCAGATGGTCCTACCCACTCATTTTTGCCTTCCTCTTGTGCTCCTTGGGTGGCTAGGGCCAGAGCCTTTCTCGACTCAAACTTATGGGCCAGTGACTGCATGCATAAACAAGCCCAGTCCTTTGACGAAAGTGAAAAACTGCTCATATTTCTCTGCCTTTTTTTTTTAAACTCAATTCAACGGATATTTTTTGAGCACCTACTGTATGCATACATATAGACATGAGTAAAGTTCTAAGAGCAGACAAGTAACTAGTCTACATAAGTAGTTCATTCGTTCAACAAATATTTTTTTGAGTACTTCTGTGCCAAGCACTGTTCCAGACATTTGGGCTATGTTAATGAATGAGACAGACATGGTCCCCTGCTTCAGGAGCCTATCATTCAGAAAGGGAGAGAAACAAGCAACAGTAGTAGGGATAATGACTGGATGGGGGAATGGGAGGTGGTCTGGGCTTCATAGCCAGGGTGACTATTCTGATCATCTGGGTCTTCAGAGAGATTCAAAGGCAAGAAATCAAATATAATTGGGGATGGAGAGGCAGAGATGGAGAGGATGTTTCAAGAGAAGTATTTGGAAAAAATCTTTCAAACATCGGTGAATAGTAGCAGGAGGAGAACATTTTTGGTTGAGGGATTAGCATGAAAAAAGGCAAGAAGGTGGGAAAACAGAAAATGTGTTCAAGAAATGCAGAGTTATCTACACTGGTTAGAATATGGAGTGTATACCCAATCATGGAAACAGGACTGTTAAAAGAATTTACAGAACAAGTCATTTTTCAATTTAATTTACTTAAAAATTTTTTAAAAATAAAAATCTGAAGAAAATGTGCTAGAATAGTATAAATCTTCATATATACTTGTTAGATTTCCAGTTCTAATATTTGGCTACATTCCCCCCTCTATATATGTACACATATACATATACATACTGTACATCTATATATAATTTTTTGTTATTGATATTGTCATTGAAACATTCAGTGTAAGTCGCAGCATCATGACCCTGTGTGTATCTTCTAAAATCAAACAAATAAGATTTTATTTGTGCTTAATCTTTCATATTAACTAAAACTCATTAAAAGCACAGCCACCCTTTCTTCCCCATGACATTTATCATACACTGTCTCCACAGCCCTCTCCTTCCCCCGCAGCCCCGTTTCCTTTACGGTCGTTTCTTCTCTACCTGCTGCATCTTTCTGAGACTTGTAATGAACAGTTACTGAATAGCCAGGTTGCTTGGAGAAAAGGAACAAGTTTCAACAACTCCAGAGTTGTTCGCAGTCTCTGCTGGGTTGGAGTAGACAGGGCCATCTGTGCTTTCTACTCATATCTCAGGACCTGAAAGAAAATAGCTATGAGGCTTAGGAGAAAATGACATAAAATGAATCCATTTTGCTGTCAGAGATCATAATGAAACTGGAGAAGAGGTAGAAAATCAATTCATTCTTATAATTTTCCGATTGCCTTCTTCCTGTTTATTCAGATGTGGGTCTGATGGCTCAAATTGGTCTTCGGAATATTTAAGGAGCTTTTTTAGTCCCTGAATATTAGCTTATCAGTTCCAGTAATTTTACCTCCCAGAGTGAAATTGGCTGCTAACATTTGGAGGAAGTCCGTGCTGTGTTTTTTCATAAGTTTGGCTGATCGTTACTCACCAGGCTACAGTAAATGTGCTTCTGGCTTATTAGAAAGATAGCTACAGAGACTGGCTGTGTTATCATAAAACCTCTGGTCATTCCAGGAGCTGTTTCCTACAGAGAAAGCCTCTGTCAAGCACTTTTCTATTTCTCTTCCTGCATAATACCTTAGATATCATGTTTAGTGAAAGTCTTCCCATTTGACTGTTAGGATAAAAGAGAAAAATCAGGCTTGCAACAAGTGATGCTTTTATTTCTCCTTCAGGGCGAGTGTGGGATTCATAGAGATTAACAAGGAAGAAAGATAAAAAGAAAGGATGACTGAGTTTGAAGACCCAATCCCATTTTTCTTATGTTGCAAACTAATAATTGTAATGTGCATCCACGTTCTATTTATAAAATTATTATTTTAATTATAAAAATAATTAAAATTGAAAAAATAGAGAATAAAATAATTGTCTATAATTCTACCAACTAAAAAGAACTACTTTTAACAATTTAACATTCTTGTCAGTTTTTGTCAGTTTTTAAAAATTTTTATTTTTCAATTAGAATTGACATTCAATATTTGTTAGTTTCAAGTGTACAGCATAGTGGTTAGACATTTATATAATTTATGAAATGATCCCCAAAGTGACCAGATTAGTCTAGTACCTCCCTGGCACTATATATCATTATTAAAATATTATTGACTATATTCCCTATTCTGTACTTCACATCCTTGTGACTATTTGTAACTACTAATTTGTATTTCTTAATTCCTTCACCTTTTTCACCTAGGTCCCCAACCTCCTCCCATCTGGCAATCATCAGTTTGTTCTCTGTATCTATGAGTCTGTTTCTGTTTTATTTGTTTATTTTGGTCTTTAGATTCCACGTATAAGTGAGATCATATGGTATTTGTCTTTATTTCACTTAGCATGATACTTCAAGGTCCATCCATGTTGTTGCAAATGATTTAAGACTTTATTTTTTTATATGGTTGAGTAATAGCCTTTTGTCTTTTTTATTATTAAATTTATTAGGGTGATATTAGTTAATAAATTATATAGGCTTCAAGTGTGCAATTCAAAATACATCATCTGTATTGCATTTTATGTCCCCCACCCAAAGTTAAATCTCCTTCCGTCACCATACATCTGACCTTCTTTCCCTCTGGTAACCACTAAACTGTTGTTGGTGTCTATGAGTTTGTGTTTGTCTTGTTCTATTGTTGCTTCAGTTTTATACCCCATGTATGAGTGAAATCATACGGTTCTCAACTTTTTCTGTATGAGTAATTTCGCTTAGCATGATTATCTCAATCCATCCATGTTGTTGTAAATGGCAGTATTTCATCTTGTCTTTTGTTTCTGTAATATTCCACTGTATATATGTACCACGGCTTCTTTATCCAGTCATCTATCAAAGGACACTTTGGTTGTTTCCATGTCTTGGCCACTGCAAATAGTGCTGCAGTGAACATTGGCGCGCCTATGTCTTTATGGATAAATGTTTTCTAATTTTGGGGGTAGATACCCAGATGAAGGATTACTGGGTCATATGGTATTTCAGTTCTTAATTTCCTGAGGAACCTCCATACTGTTTTCCATAGTGGCTATTTACATTCCTACCAGCAGTGTACGAGGGTTCTTTTTTTCTCACAACTTTTCCAACACTTGTCATTACTTGTCTTGTTGATAATAACCATTCTTACAGGTGTGAGGTGGTATCTCATTGTGGTTGTGATAGCTAACAGCTAGTGAAGTTGAGCATCTTTTCACATGTTCTCTTGGGAGAAGTGCCTATTAGGTCCTCTGCCCATTTTTTAATTGGCTTGTTTGTTTTTTATGATGTCAAGCTGTATAAGTTCTTTATAAAATTTGGATATTAACCCTTTATCAGGTATATCATTGGCAGATATCTTCTCCCATTCAGTAGGTTGTCTTTTCCCTTTGTTAATGATTTCCTTTGCTATGCAAAGACATTTTAGTTTGATGTAGCCCCATTTGTTTATGTTTTCTTTTGTTTCTCTTGCTTGAAGAAATATATCAGAAAAAATATTACTAAGCAGCATCAGAGAGTTTACTGCCTATGTTTTTTTCTAGGAGTTTTATGGTTTTGGCTATTATATTTAATCTTTAATACATTTTGAGTTTTTTCTTGAGAAGGTTGTCCAGTTTCATTTTTTTTGCACTTATCTGTCCAGTTTTCCCAATACCTTTATTGAATACACTATCTTTACCCCATTGAATATCCTTTGTCATAAAGTAAATGACCATTATAGGCATGGATTTATTTCCAGGCTTTCTACTCTAGTCCATTGATCTTTATGTTTGTTTTTATGCCAATAGCATGCTGTTTTGAATACTATAGGCTTGTAGTATAGATCGATATCAGGTAGCATGGTACCTCCAACTTTGTTTTTCTTTCTCAAGGTTGCCATGGCTATTCAAGGTCTTTTATGATTCTATATAAATTTTAGAATTATTTGTTCTAGTTTTGTGCAAAATGGCATTGGTATTTTGATAGAGATTTCATTGGATCTGTAGATTGCTTAGGGTAGTGTGGACATTTTGATAGCATTAATTCTTTTTATACATTTGCATCCCTTTATTTGTATCTTCTTCAATTTTGTTCTTCATTGACTTATAATTTTCCAAGTACAAGTATTTTCTCTTCTTGGTTAAATTTATTCCTAGGTATTTTATTGTTTTTGATACTGAAATAGGATCATTATCTTAATTTCTCTTTCTGATAGTTTATTGTTGGTGTATAAAATGCAGCCGATTTCTGAATATGAATTTTGTATCCTGCTATTTTACTGAATTCATTTATCAGTTCTAACAGTTTTTTAGGGGAATCTTTAGGGTTCTCTTTATATAGTATGTCATCTGCAAATAATGACAGTTTTACTTCTTCCTTTCCAATTTAGATACCTTTTATTTCTTGTCTGATTGCTGTAGCTAGGACTTCCTACTTTGTTAGTTTTAAAGAGTTGAAAATATATTCCATATAACATTTCTAAGATGATATTTTCACGTAATATTACATAAACTCTTAATAAACATCTTTTTTAGAGATTACATAATAACTTACCTTGTGGATGTCCATAATTTACTTTATCATTTCTTATTTCAGTCAACTAGTTTGCTTGCTAGTTGAGGTGGTTTGCTTTGTTTTTCTTATAAAGATTGGAACAATGAATATACTTATGCAAAAAGCTTTTATGTGTATTTGAGGTCACTTTCTTGGGCTAGATTTTTAAATTTAATTTTTTAATTAAATTTATTGGTGTGGCATTGGTTAATAAAATTATATAGGCTTCAAATATACAGTTTTATAATACATCATTTGCGTTGCATTATTTGTTCACCATCCCAATCAAATCTCCTTCTGTCACCATATATTTGACCTCCTTTTTTTTTCATCTGCCCTCCATCTTCCTTTCCCTCTGGTAACCATCATACTGTTTTCTGTGTCTGTGAGTTTTTGTTTGTTTGTTGGGATGAATTTTAGTAAGTTAAGTTCCTGGGTCAAAAGGTAGGCACATTGTAAAGACTCTCTATATTTGCCTTCAGAAAGTTTTTAAAACGCTCTGCTAGAACAATTTTACTCCCATTAGCATTGTGTAAGAATCTCAATGAATATTTGCTAGAACTGAATATTACTTTGAAAAATATATGTATATATTAATTTAATAGGTAAAATATGCCATATTTTAAGTTGAAGTTCTTTGCTTACTAGCTGAAGAGTTTTTATTTAAAAATTTTAGCTCTGTGTGTGTGTGAGTTTTTTATAATGTTCATAGCATTTTTACCTTCTTGGCCTTAGCTTTTTTACTAAATTGTGTGGATGATATCAGGAGGTAACTCTCTGTCTACTATATTTGTTGTAAATTTTTCCCAGTTTGAAATGTTTTTACATAATTTTTATGCAGTTTAAAAATTTTACATAGTCAAATTTTCTTCCTTTTTATTTTGAACTTTTTTTTTAATTGCTTTTAATCTTAGAACATCCTCTCTATCAAAAGATGCATAAAATACTACTTTGTATTTCCATTGAGTATTGTTATGGATTGTTTTTTTTTCTTTTTGTTTTGTTTATTTCTTCTGCCTTTTATTATAGTGGATACTGTGAATTTAGTTTCCCCAAATTGTTAACCAGTGGTTCAAGCGGTTATTATTGACTAATTCTACACTTCCTACTAAACTGAAATACTTCATTTATTATATATTAAATTCTGATGTAGGCCTAGGTCTCTTTCTGGAGTCCCTAGTCAGTTCCATGGATCTACTTTTATGGCAGCACCAACTTTTTAAGAATGAAAACTTTATAAAATATTCTAATGTATGGTAAGAGAATCTCCTATTTTTTTCATTTTTTTCCCCAAAAATATTAAAGCCATTTAAAACTATTTGTTATAACAGAATTTTAGAATCATTCCAATTCCAAAGAAAATCTATTGGTGTTTTGCTTAGAATTGTTAACATGAAGCTAAATTTATTCAAGGTTTCAAGTTAACTTTAATTTCATCACTCATGTTATGATCAGAATTGATAATTCCTAAGCAAACATAAACAAACATAAAATTCTAACTACTGATTTTCACATAACTTGATGTATCTTAATCACCCCAATTATTTGGAGAGAACTCTGAAATGGAATATTTCAAATTACTTAGAATTTAAATTATTAATTGATTATTAATAACAAAGTCTGTCTCTAGGTCTATACTAGCTAAAATATAAAAACTAGTTGAATGTAAATCAGTGGAATCAGTGAGATCATAGATGGACCATGAAATAAAAAATATGGCTTACCAGAGGCCTTCAGTGCCAACTGGGCAGAGTGACTGTTACTTGGAAATCCCTGACATCAAGTCTGATAATATCAGCCAGTGGTTCCCCATTAATGGTACAGGGATCGGAAATGAAATATTTATTGAGCTATGCATTTTGCTAGGTGCTTTTCATGTGTTATCTAATAAAAGAAAATAAAGTATAAGAAAGGAAGAGAGTTCCCTAGAGGTCATAGAATTTGTAAGAAGTGAAGCCAGATACAAATTCACATCCCTGTCTCCAGAGTCTTTATGATCCCTTGCAATCCTTATCACCTGTGCATGAGCAGGTCGAATGTATAGGTACTTAAAGAAAATAGATTATTTCACCTGTTCCAATTTCAATGTATCAGAAGTAGCACAGATAGTAATATTTTAGAAATAAAGTCCCACTGATGATTATTTACTCTTGGATAAGACCCACAAGAATCATCTTTTGTCTCTGTTATATGGAAGTAGGTCCACAAAGACTTGGCGCAAAGGAGTCTGCTGATGTGTACTTAAGGACCAGAGGATTCTGCATAGATTAACATTTTTTTAAGTGTTTAAGCCCATGTCAGTTTTGATTGCATAGACATGTCTCATGAAGGCTTAACCTGGCATCTAGTCTTAACAAGAACAGAACTGTTTTAATCTACTTTCCACTCTGCTGCTCCCCATCCAGGCTAGATAGTCTAATTATGGCAGATGCAGGGTTGTGAACTGTGGTTTATTTTTTCTAAAAAAAAAAAAAAAAAAAAAAAAAAATGACATTAACGTTGCTGTAATCATTCTTTAGCTGCATATATTAGAAATTCCTTCCCCAGAGCCCCAAACACTTTGCAAATATGATCTCATTAACCCACATGCCAACCTTCTGTGGTAGGTCAACCGTCTTGGTGGCATTTGGGAATTGCATTATGCAAAGAGAAAGTCGTCTTTTTTAATGCTGCCCACCAGCTGGGGTCAAGATTAACAGGGAATCATAGAGCTGTGCAGGGCTGGGTCTAACATCCTCATTAAATAAAGGGGAAACTGAGGCCCAGAGGGGGCATATTGCTAGACTTCTCAATCATAGCTATATGTAAGCTTTAAAAATATGTACCATGTTCAGGTTCTACCCCAGATCAGTTTAATCAGTGTTTCTGGGGCCTTCATTCATCGATAATTTTAAAAGCTTCATGGATAATTCTAATGAGTAGCCATAGTTGAGATTTAGCTGGACAAAGGCAAACAAAGGAGGAGGGCCCTATCTATACACTCTTGTTTAGAGACCTGTTCATGGCTTCCCTTTGTCATTTTATATGATACAGTTTGGCTTATGGACAAATTTCTTGAGATTTTAACAATCTGGCCTAGCATTTTTGATACAGGAAATATCTGGAGTAATTTCTTAGCTTTTTACTTCATTTCAGCAACTGAAACACATTGCAAAACTGTGACAACATGATGCTGAAGTAACTGTGTTATTCTGCCAAGCCAGTCAATCAACTAGTCAATTCACTGGACAGAATCAGTCGATCAGTTTGTTGGCTGACTCAGCTATTTCAGATAGAATGGTCTGCCTAGTTGTCTAAGTATGGACATTACTTTTCTAGAGCTTGCCTTTTACAGAGTATGATGATATTTGTTTTCTATTATGAGCTTAGGGCTAGGGAGCACTGGAGATTCTCCACATTAGCCCTGTACGAGAATGAATAAAATTCTATCCTTTGGCACTGTAAGGAATAGAGATTCAAGAGTTCATCACAGTTCCCATAGTAGGTGATTGATTTAAGGTAACAATTATTACATTCTCATTACCTTGGGATATTGCATGAAGATATTGCAAGGCTCAGACCCAGATGCAGACAGGCAACTTCTGCTCGCGTGCACACACATGCTCACATACACACACACAAGACACACACACACCAGTATGGAACCTGTTTTTAGACTTGGCTATTTGAAAAAGTTTGCTAAAGTTGTGGGTGGGAGGAGGAAACAACTGGAAAAAAAAGTAGCAGTATAGAAAATGAAATTGGTTGGGGTCACTGGAAACACAAACAACATAAAGCTGAGTCTGAATAAGAAAATGCTTTTTAGCTCTACATGAGGTGCACTGCAGTGTATCTCTTGACTCCTTCTCAATAGCCCTCTGGATCCCGAAGCTAAAGCCCCTTGACTCTGGAATCTTGGATTACTTCTGTTCCCCAGTTTAGTATGTCCCTTTCAGTTTTTATTATTTTTGATAGTAAGCCAGTGTCATTGAGGTCTTGCCTGGACCAGTGCTCTGTTCCCAGTAACTTGAATCTCACTTGGTTCCTGTGAACCTTCTCCTGTTTCTTATTCAGGAACTGGGCCCTTGTCTAGTTGCTTCCCTTTCCCTATCTTATGAATCCCTGAGTCCCCGAGTCCCCATACAACCTCTCAGTTCTCCTGGTCCCAGGAATCTTGACTCTGCATCACACAAGCAATAAAAATGGAGAGAAAATGATCTATGCTCCAGGTCCCCAAGGTGGGCTGTTGGGGAGACCTCTCTGATTTCATTAGCCGAATCTCTTCCCTGACGAAGAATGTTTTGTTAGTTAACTTGTCCATTGCAACATTCTTCACTGCCTGCCTCCCATGACACTCTAATCCTTCTTGTTGTGAAACCTCTCATGACAGGTGCTATGGCTATGTGGCCAAGTTATGAACCACATCACTGAGGCACTTGATAAGTTATCACTAGGCTCATTAATCTAAACGGCTGTGTCACCATCAGATAGCTGGATGAGCTAAGACAACTCCATTTGTTGTTCCCAAAGACAAGTCATAGCCTAGTAACCAGGTAAAGGCCACAAAGCAGATCTCTTATCATCCATGTAATCCCTACTTCCTTTTGACACTCTCTTGCCTTCCTAGAAATCCTTAATGTCTACAGCAAATGAGGATGTGTTTCTATTTCCACAACTATGTTTACATGCCACACCTAATTAATATTTTCATACACCAACACTTTCATTAAAGGCATAGATTCGAATCTTGCTTTAATGGCATTAATGCGTACAGCAGAGTACCAAAGATGATTGGTGACTTTGATGTCATTCTTCTGCGGTGCAGTACATGGTCAGTTATTTACGCCCACCCACCTATTTAGCATTATATCTTGCCTCTCCTTCAGAGAACCAGTTTAATGCTCTCCCTATGGAACCCACCATAGGGCTCCATATTTTTATACTTGGTGCTCCTTCTTTCTGGACTGTCCTTGCTCCATTGTCTTCCTGGCTAATTCTTACCCATCTTTCAAATCTATATCCACGTGTCAACTCTACTGTAAAGCTTTCCCTGAGCTATTCTCCTGGTGTGAAGAGAGAGTGAGTACTTTTTGTGTACATGTATCCCAAGGACCACATCATATTTCTTTGAGCTCTTTGAGGAGAAATCTGGGTATCATTTGATTTCACATAAACGATATACACAGTTGAGCACAAAAAATATTTTGACAGAAGTGAATAAATTTAAGTGCAAAATAGCAAACACCAGACCTTGTATTGCCATCTGTTACTTTTGGCTCAATCATGGAAAAACATCAAGTGGCTTGAGGAGTGAAGCCTTGATTCATTCATCTTTGTATCCTTACTCAGCACTTAGCACTGTGTCTAGTATATAGTAGGTGCATAGTACATGTTTCATAAACGAATGAACCATCACCAGATGAATTACTGTGATGTCAGTGTGCCCTGCCTAAAAAATGATATTTGCTTGGGTTAGATTGAACCTGATATGGAATATAAAGGACTTCACGAGACTTCTTTCTGTTGAGTGGGTTTTCTTCTTGTTTTGAAAGCTCCCAGGGCAGTCTGTGCAAACTCGAGACATAGTGTGAAGGAAAGGAAACTCTTTATTTGCATTTAGTTTTCACCTGGACTTAGGGCTCCCACCACCTAGACTCTGACCCTCCTTCAGTTGGGGACTGTGTGTTCTTTTCCTTGAAATCTGATTTTTGAGCCCAGTGCCTGGCATGCATTCAGTGCTTTATAAATGTTTTTTGAAGGCATGCTCTCTACATTCCTCTAGCACCATCTCTCCTAACGCATTTCGGTTTAACATTGATCGTTTTAGATGCCATTTCCTCTCTAGGCAAAGTTATTTGTTCAAGTGGAGCTCACTTGCCTTTGGATTATCCTCAAAAAAGAATCCCTGACACTTGTGCTGATGCTTTAGTTAAATGGATGAGGTGGTTTCCATTTTCACATTGTTGGAAACTGCCGCTTGTGTTGGTTCATGGGTAATGGTTAGAGCTGGGGGAGCAGCCCTGTCCTTTTAGGGCTCTATAGTAGTTTCAGATAATGTGAGGGAAAGAAAGAAAAGAGTGAATGGAAGAAGTGGGAAAACACTAAGCTAGGCAAAGAAAAAGAATATGGAAAAACTTCTCTAAAGGACATAAAACTCAGTGGCACTCATCATTTCAAAGAGGGTCATCAATCATTCCCAGTCTCATTTTATTTTTATTGTATGTGTGAGTGGAGGCACAAGTAGAAATGACAATGGTGAATAACTTTTACAAGCCACTTTACACAGGAACAGTGAATAAAAAAGTTATTTAGTTCCAACCTTGCAGGCAGGGTAAAAAAGAAATCTGTCAACTCTAAAACATTGTCCCCCGGGGGATGAAATTCCTCTGAACCTTCCCTGTGCTTCCTAATATCAAGGGAATGGAAGATAAGGAACAGGCACAATCTATAGGGAAGTGCCCATGGGGAACCAGGGTGCATGCCAGGCGTGGTTCATGGCTGCAGTTCATACTAAATTCTTTTTCCCACTGCAGTATTCATTTTTAGCCAAATCTGCTTTTTTTCTGGGTCTTAGCTTTGTGGCCTACACAAATTTGCATGCCTTGCTACTTGTTTTACAAATTTTCCAAAATCACATGGACTTATATCCATGTAACTCCTTTGTTAATGCAAGGCTGTGTGAAAGGTTGTGGACAAATGGAAAATTTGAAAATCTAATCTTTCGGATGTCCTCAGCTTTCTATTTAACAGAAGAAGCAGGCTTGAGTCTTGCACAAAACAAGAAAGTCTTTAACAATCCCACTCACATACCAGTTTGTCTGCTCTGAAAGGTTTTTTTTTTTTTTTTTTTATTTTCTTCAATCACCAATATTCTGAAAGCTAAGCCTGACTTTCCTGAGCAATGAATAGATGTTAGCAGTCTGTAGGACATCAGGGCATTCTGCTGAAACAGCTCTGCTCTCCCCCATTCCCTCAGTTACTTCCAGGAAGTGCCTTGGACAGAATTGTCCATGCTTATATAACCTTATACCTGTTAGCATGTGTGCATCCCGGTGTTCTGTAGTGCTTGGCGGTGGGGCCTATGGAGAGCCATGCAACAAATTTGCAGTGAGTCTCTCTCTCTCTCTCTCTCTCTCTCTCTCTCTCTCTCTCTCTCTCTCTCTCTCTCTCTCATACTTTCACTCTTGCTCTCTCTCACATCTAATGTTATGGTATTCCTATTCTCTCTTCCATCTAAGAATCATAACATTTCAAAGTTAAAATGGACCTTGGAGATTTCTGGATCCAGCTCCTATGTGTCAGCAGAGAAAACTGAAGCCCAAGGAAATTGACATCTACACAAGGAGGAATTCTGGAAAACTTGGGTGTATGCTCAGTGTACCTGCCCCTTTATAACTCTCTGTCCCTGGGGATGACCATGTGAGGGATGTCTATCCCCAGGGAGCCTGGCGAGGACAGAGACGTTACAGTTCTCAGTCTCCCTAAGGGATAATGTTTTTCTTCTTTCCTTTCTAACCCCTCAGGAACATTTTATATTTCACAAGTCTTTGATAAAACAGCTAAACCAGCTCATCTCCCGGGGCAGCAAAACTCAGCTGAGATTTCTTATGAAATTCTCTTGTTGAGCTGGGGGTATTTTTTTTTTTTTTTTTTTTTTTTTTTTTTAGCTATAAAAAACTCTATAGTTGCTTAGCATGGCTAGTACATCATGAATGAACAGTAGTGGGCCTTTGATATAATTTGTTTATCTGCTTTCTCAATAATAAATGGACTTTTGTTATGAGGCAGGTTGACACTTACTGAGTTTGCTTTTCATTGGTTTATGGTGAGTTGGAAGCAGCTAAGGATGTGTTCTCTTTTCTTAGTCCAGTAGCAAAATGGTGACTTGACACATTATTGTTGCTTAGGCCCTTTCAATATTCTGGACCTTGAAGAGAGAGAAAATTGTGTTCCATCTGGGACAATAGCATCCAAACTAGATGTCAGGTGACAATTTAGCATAGTGGTGCCTCATATGATCCAACACAGAAGAGAGGAGACATATTGATTATGATGCAGAAAAGAGAAAAATCACATCCCGGGGAAGAAGATAGGAAAAAACCAGGAGACTGTAATGGAACATGCTGTCTTTAAGTCACTGTCCTTTAGTAATGACAGATGCCTAGCACTGGTTCAAATT
This sequence comes from Eonycteris spelaea, assembly GCA_003508835.1. NCBI lineage: Eukaryota > Metazoa > Chordata > Mammalia > Chiroptera > Pteropodidae > Eonycteris > Eonycteris spelaea. Next base: position 15,997,436 of record PUFA01000014.1, on the reverse strand, counting down.
TCTTTGAATCAGCCTGGAAATGGAGCCCAACACCTCTACCATCAAAGGCAGCAGGAAGACGTTAAAGAAAGCTGTTTTGAGTAATGTTAAGGAGCAGCAGAATGGCTCACAGAATAGAACATCTGTCTAGAATGTGGTTGGAGGGCACTTGGCAAAAGGGCCTGAGAACGAGGAGTAGAGGAGAGGAACTGGCATAAACAGTGTCAAGAAGGCTCATTTGTCTGTGTTCTCAAAAAGTAGAGATGAGAGGCAGAGCAGCGGGCTGGCTCTGGGGTGTGTAATGGTTTTTGGAACCTTTCACTTTGATGCAGGTCACTGGTTCGGTTTAAACCCTAACTGCTGGAAATTGTTTCGGCTTGAGGGCTGATGGGAAATTAGGTCCTGGCTTTCAGTGGGCTTCCTAAATGTATTCACTGTAATTGGTCTCTCTTCCTAGAAGACTGCTGAAGGCTGGGAAGGGCAACAGGTACAGAGCTGTCCTGAAACTAGGAGCGGATTCTGCTGGGATGGGGAGGGGGATAAATGCTGGCAGTCACAGAGAGGAAAGGCAGTGCAGCGGAGGGAGGAAAATGCTTTTTACCTCTGGCCCCTAGAAGTGTGAGTGCTACAGAGATCCTGAGGCCAGCTTGCGTGCATACCAGCTTGGGGACATCGAACACAGGGTTGGACCGAGTCCCATGAATAAACTCATGCCAGACCCACAGGTCTCTTTGCTCTTGCTGTCTGATTTGCCTCTCTCCATCCCCCACCTCTCCAGACTTTAGAGTCCTAATCTAATTTGTGGAAGGGGAGCTCGATTTGTGAGCTAACTTCTGAAACCTTTACTTATGTCTCCAGCCCTTCAGGTCTCAGGCTATTGCAAAGCCCAGGCACTTGTAAAGTAAAAGCTTTGACTCTGAAATTTCAGACACTTTTCTTGGTTTTTCTACTTTTGTCTCTTTATCCCCGAAACAGTGAATGGGGATGGGTAGTGTCAACAGGTAAGAGGAAATAGATGGAATGAAAATCCTTCAGTTTTTATCTCCAACTGTCACCATGTTCCACTTTATTGCATGTGTTTCTTTCAACACTTACCTTATTTTGGGGCTTTGGAAGCCTGCACCCAGGTCAGCCAGTGGACCCATCTGTGTCTGTTTGCTTCTTGTCAAGAAGGAATTCTTTCTCTGGATAATTCACAAATCCAAAAGCCCTGTGAAGGTCTATTTTGTAGAGTAAGATGGGAGATGAGACAGGAGACAGAGGGAAGAAAGAGCCCATGAGAAACCTGGCTGGGTCTAATATTTTATGGCTTACAACCTTTTGGTCACAAGCATAGGAAATGAAAGGGAAAAACATCTTAGTATAGCTTATTACCATCATAATAAGTAGGCAGTGTCATATTGATATAGGTGAGATTATTTGTTTGCTTTGCATATCGTAATGATTTCATGCTGCTTTGTAGATAACCTGTTTCTAAAAAGTGTGCCTCACATTTAAACTGTGTGATCACAGGCATGTTCTCTCTCTTTCCTGGTGGTAGAGAGCCTGATTTCTGACCTGGAAGTCCCATAGGCCGATGGGGAAACCAGTGTGCTATAGCTATCAGTAAGCCTGGGAGAAGCATGGTCGACAGAAAGGATGTTGGAGGCGTTTGGAGAGCCTCAAGCAACAGCACAGGCTCTTCCTTGTAGCATTCATTCCCGCCTAGAATCTATGGGCTGTGCTACGTGGCCCACCTACTTCAGCAGAGGGTGATACTCAGACCTCCCTCAAATATCCAGGGATTAGCTTTCTCCACCTGGCTTCCTTCTGCATGTCCCTGACCCCGGGTGACCCTGTCATGTTGCAGTTAGGCTAGATCAATAGTCTTTTTTAAAAAGCTTTGCCCTTTGAAAACCAGCCCTAAGCATTTTGTATTCCTTTCCTGTTTGAAAAGTTCAGTTTTGTTCTATGCTTAGGTCTGAAAATACCCACGTGAATAGGAGGCCTGAACCGTGTAGTTCAAAGCTGTTCCAGTACGTGAGGGTCTCCAGGGCTTGACGGTGAATTCCCTGGGGTAAATTTACCACCTTTACACCTTCAGGAAATGGTCTTTGTGAAAGGCAGAGTAGGAAAGTCAGCATTCTGTCACCTGAAGATCTCAATTCTGTATAAGACGGGAGGACACCAAGATCCTGAAAGTTGTTGTGATGCCTGGGTTGAAAATGGTTGTGACATGTCTCAAATATTTTTTTTTTCTTCTCAAGTTGGATGCATTGTATAGAATGTATTGACTGCAAGTTGAATTATAATCTTCAGTTTGTGCATGTGGAGATCAGAAGTCGATACCCATTGTCTTCAGGGCTAGGATGCTCAATCCACAATTGATGTTGGTTATTTGGTTCTCAGCATTCTTGAGATCAAGGAGTCTTATCCAAAAGCCCCATAAATGAAAGACTGTTTCTGGGTGTAAGTGAAGTAATACACTTGTCCCCTTTGCTTATGATTGTCCCAAAGTGGGTAGCAGAGGCCTAATCTCTGTTTTGACTCTGTGTCCTTGGAGAATAATGACACAGGGAGATACATGCTGTTCAAACACTGAGCTTTTTATACTTTGTTTATCTGATTCTTCATCTAATTAAAATTACCTTCTATACTCGATTGGTTTTTTAAAGCCCAATATTTGACAATTAAACCTCCTTTATTCTAACAATTGGGTGGCACTTTCCCTGAGTGATTATATACATGATGTATTATCTGCAGAGCCAAGGACTGGCTTCCTTGGAGAGCTTCTGTTGCAGAATTTAATGCCTGGGTGGCTACTCCGAACACCTACCAAGAAATCTGCAGATAAAATTGTGTGAATTCATAGCAGGAATCCATGTAGCTGGTGTAGGGAGAGCCTTGGCTTGAATTAGGAATCAAGAAACATGATTTAATGCCCAGTGGGGCTGTTCTTTTAGGCCTCCTCAAGGTCCTTGAAGGTGCCCTTTATCCGTGTCTATCAGTCATAGCTAAAGAAGCATGACCGGTGCCAGGAGAGAAGCTGGCTTGCCCCTGCCGTCACAGTGGGCACTCTGTCCAGTTGGCCTGGGCCTGTACTCAGCCCTCACGGTGTACAGAGTGCTTAACAGTGGGATGCTAGTGGACCTCGGGACACAGAGCTTCCAGATCGGACTTGCTAAGATTCCACTCGGTCCTCCCTAGAAGCCCAGTCCAACCACTACAAGGGTTTGCTTTATCTCGTGTCCTCTCAGACAGGAAAACCTGTGACAGGACATTCAGGGAATGGAAGGGGTACCAAGATCATAATCATAACCCTTCCCCTTACCTCATAAGAGTGTACTCCATTTCCTATTCAAATTGTAAAGATTTTCGAAGGATGGAGTTTTAAGTGTTGTCTTACAGGGATATAGAGAAAAGGTGGTTACGTTACCCTTCAAGTGGCATAGAAAGGTGGATGCTAAGGCGATAGCAACCATTTTACAGAGGGAATTGCTGTGTTTACCTTTCTCTCCACCTTTTGTTTTGTTGCTCTGTTGTTTTGTTTTGTTGCTCTTCCAATACATGTACATAGGAACACGCAAGTGTGTGCACACACACAGGCTGGTGTCTGCAAAGCTGGAGAGTCTAAGCGGTGTGTATTCTGAGAATATACACAGTTCTGTCATTCTGGTCCGTTCTTTCTCTGGTGTGAAGACATCTTCTCTAAGTCTGGCATTTGAGCCAAAGTTTACTCAGCAACTGTGGCCCTTTCTGAGAGCCTGGTCCAACCACATAAGGCATTCTTTATTTGTTTGAGAGTGTGTTCAGTCTTTTATCCTCACATATGAGTCCAGAATGATGCTTAAGGGAGGCTAAATTACCACCACCAACCCAGTCAGATTCACTGTGAGGGGATCAGGTCTGCCACTGACACCAAAGACTGCGGAGAGCATCCTGATGTGCTTGTATTTCCTATATCATGAATGCAAATGACTTAGGGCTTTCTTCTAAACTTTTATCCTTTTCTGAGGACTCCCCCAGGGAGGATACCTAGAGCTATTGAAGACACGCTGTGGTCATTCTGGCAGGTTGTCGGCTTCCTCAGCAGCACCGCCTGCCTGGAGCTGAGGTGTCCCCTTGCCCCTGGAGTTTTTCTACATCTGAGCTTCATTATTTTCGCCAAGTGGAAGGCTGGGCTGGTCCTTGGGGACAGCACAGAAAACAAGCAGCCTGTAGGGATGACCCCTGAGCCTGCGTTGTTGTGGGAACTTCTGGCTGAGATGGTTCTGGCTCACAGGCTTGGGGGATTCAGATCCAAAGGGTCTCTAGTCCCTTCCTACACTGTTGTGGCCTGAGGACCAGAGACATCAACATCATCCAGAAGCTTGGTGTCACGCAGAATCTCAGACCCCAATCTAGACATGCTGAGTCAGACTCTGTACTTTAGGAGGAGCCCCAGGTAGTCTGTAGGTGTGTTAGAGAAAACAATCAGTCAGCAACTCAACTTATGGGTTAGTCGTTTAATAATTGTCCTTTTGAGGTGTATTGTACTGAGAAAACATACTTGTAGGGAACAGACAAGAAGCAAGCCTGTAGGAGTTTGTGGCGCGGGTTTCTGACTCTGGGGTCTTGGTAGCAGAAGGACCAAGGAACCCATTAGTAGGCAAAGGGACAGGTGGTGGCTTGAGAGGGTGCAATAAGAGGTCTGAGTGTACACAGACTTTCTTGGCATCCCTTTCTCCTCTTCTCTTGCCCCACAAACCAGCTGCCAATGACTTTGTGGGTGCCTGCTTCGAGTCTGGGTAATGATTTAAAGAGACCTTGGTCCCTAAGGAGTTTATGTGTACTCATTTCCTTACTCTTGCCAGAGAATTAAAAATAAAATAGCAGTCAACTGTAAAACAGGTATAAAGGTGTAATGAAATTCCAGTTTTTTCCTTGACAAATATTTTTTGATCCTTGCTTTAAAATCGTAAATTTGAGTTTTGTGTGCGAGCCCCAACTTTGCTGGCACTCCAAGCTCACCACCAGGGCATCAAAGGCTGCCCACTACACCATCATCCTGACCTCGCTGCAATTTGAGGAAACTCATTCCTGACGCAAGATGCGGAGACTAAGTTCCTAGCTCTGTTGCTCCCTCCCAGTGACAGAGCCAATTACCAGTGGATTGGGGCCCAGAACTTTGTCTTTAGGGTTCTACCTAGAGAGGTGCTTCTACTCAGGTCACAAGAAATCCTAAGTCCACGTTGGATCAGCTGGTGCCCTGAGGAAAACATAAAAATAATATTGGTTTTCAGGGCTTGACACAAACTCGGACCTGTTTTGAGTTTATTCACATTTTAGTGTCTGGATGCTCATGAAAAGCAAACCTAGCTCAGGCTTGAAATAAGCCAAATAGTCATTCTACCACCAGCATTTCACTACATGCTTGACAAGAATCAGAGGGATAAATTGGCTCCCTGACAGACCCATAGGAAGCATACCCCGAGGAATAGGTCCCTGGCAGATCCATTCAGAAGGTCAGCTTAGCCAGGAGGGAAAGGGAGAAGCTGCCTTCGTAAAGGCCATCCTCACCCTCTCGTCCAGCACTGCTTCTCACTTTAACAGTAAAGATTGGGAGTGGAAGATACTGGGGAGGGGTTAGGAATCTTGCCAGCTTTTGATTTATCAATCAGTTTTAGATGAATATCCTTTTCGTCCATGCTTAAAGGGCCAGCTTACTTATCACAAAATCTTCCTGGCAGTAAGCTCTCTTTTCTAAAATTCCATTCCTTTTTTGAAAAGTACAGCTAAGGTGTGTGTGTGTGTGTGTGTGTGTGTGTGTGTGTGTGTGTGTATACACATACACATATATATATATACACACACACACACACCCACACACACACACACACACACACACACATCTTGCTTCTTCAAGGAGGTGCTAAGTGTAACCAGGCTTAGCACCATGTGCCTAGCACCATGCCTGGCAAGGAGAAGATGATCAACATATGTCTAATTCAGAGAAGGTTTGTGATACCATTAATCACATGGTTCATTGCTTCAACAGTGGAAATTAGAAAATGTCTCTCTCCACTGCCTTACACATATTACTCTATTAGACCTGAGAGTTCTCTGGTCTTTGAACAGTCATGTGACTTTTTCAGAAGGATCAAGAATTTGTGAAACACCCCATGAGCTAAGAATTTTCTTGCCATAACTTTAATGGTTCTCCTTCAATGCAACACTTTCTCACTAAAACTTTGGACTACAGCCATTGCTCATTCTAATATTCACTGAGTGGTTACTATATTTTAGCCAGGATACTAAATACCCCTACTTAAATTAAGTCCCACAGTGGCCTGTGGGTCAGTACTTTGATTATCCCCATTTTATAGATTAAGTAATTGTCTCAAGGTGACCCAGCTAGTAAGTGGGGAAGCAGAGATTTGAACCCAAAGAATTCTATCTAGAAGAACCAAGCTATTAGCCACTGTGCTATCATCTATGAAAGGTACATGGGACCCTTCCCTTTTTAAAAACATCTGCATTAGCTTTTTAGCAGGGGAGGGAGACTACTCATGTCAGACATGGTGGGCAGGTTTCCAAGTATGAGGAAGAGGTATAACATATCAGTCCTTCATCTTGTCCCTCCATGTGGTTTTCAGTTACTTAGGAGGGTTTCCTTCTCTTCTAGTGGTCTGACTATCTCTAGCTCCTTTGGTTAGCAAACTCTGTCACTTTCCTTTAGGTCAAGTGTTTTGGTAGCTGAAATAATCAGCTTCAGTGGAACAGTAACTTGACTTCCAAGTTAGAGAATGGTTTTGCTCAGAGTTAATCAAGACCCTAGCATATAAGGTTTTTTAATGCCCTTTTGTCTAAATCCCCATCTAGTTATGACCTCTCCTTTATAACCTTCTGCCAAGCATCATGTTATAGTTTGCTTTATTTTTCAGTCAATCAAAGGGGCCTTGTGCTTGTTGAAACTTTTAATGATTAAAATAATTTTATTTGCCTTCAATCTGAATCTTCAATCTTCAATCTGGCTTTCTTTTCTTTTCTTATCTATTTGTCTGTTGACATGAATATCCAGGTTAATTACATTCAGAAAGATATCCTTTCTTTCAATTACGTGGTGATTAACTGTGTGAATTTAAATTAACCCATCCCCAAGTCAGAATTCTGAAATCATCTTTTTTCGGTAACTCTTAAGTTCATTTTATCTACCTATTTTTCTTGGGAGTACTATTATGTCATTCATTTCAAAGAGAGGCCATGTATACACAATCAAAACTGTTTAATTGCTGTCTCCAGTTTTTATACTTTTCTAGTTCACAGAGTGGAGTCTTTTGCATTTTATTGGAAGAAATTTCTCAGATGTGTAGCATTTTATTTTTACCTCTTAGGCCCACCTCAGAGTCCACATGTCTGTGTTTTATGGAAAGAGTACTGGACTAGAAGCCTAAATAACTGAGTGAGTCCTAGATTGGATTCTGCCCTGGAACCTTGGTTAAGGCATTAACCTTTGAGAATCCTGATTTCATCCTCAGGATATAGGCATTCTACCAGCTCTGCCCTTGTCATAAGATTGTTGAGAGGCTCAAACTGTATGTAGGGGCACTTAGTAAACTATAATACAGGATGACAAAAATAAGGTCAAAACTGTGGATTCCCAGAATCGTTATGAAGTGGACAAGTATGGAGACGGGGAGCCAGAGAGCAAGAGAACCCCACACTCTCAATCTGACAGTTGATTCTTATGTATTCAGGGTGTGTGTCTGCAGATGCCTGGGAGAGGTTGAGATTAAGTTGCTTCAGAGCTGAGCATACCTGTCATTCAGAAATGTGTCAGTCATGGAGTTTCAAAGGAACAGGGGGGAGAAAATCAGCTGACAGCCATTTGTACAAATTTAATGAACTCTAATTAAGCATCCTGTTTATACAGCATAAACCTTACCTAGGCCATTTTAGGATGTGGCATCAACTAGGGGCATGTCGCTCCAGCTACCACTGTGCCTTGACACCTTATTTATATTGTTTGGACGTTTTTCTCAACAGGACTAGCTCTCACTTGGCTATTATCCTACCAAATTACATTTTCCTAAGATTTTTAAATCTGATGCCATGCTGAAGAACTCTTCACAGATACTCTTCCTTTTCCTTATTCCTCTCAAGATTTTAAATTAATCTCTTCTTCCTTTGAAGTCCTATTTTTTATGATGCTTTTAGAAAGAATAGAATTTCATGAGGAAATTCATGAAACCGAATTCAGCCAAAAACGCACATAGTGCTTAACGCAATAAATAGTTTAGTTGTCATTTCCATTATCCATCCCAAAGCGTGAATGTTTTAGTTGTATTTATTTGAAAAATAATGAGTTTTTCAGTTATCAATAATTCTTAATTTTATGCCAAAGAAACCATTTTATGTAGTGGGTTTTGCCTTCTATGGGCATTAGTGCCAGTGCCTTTTGGGGAAACCTGCCGAGTTGCTAATTGGTGAAATCAGAGCTGAGACCCTCCCAAAGCACAGAGGATTCCTTACTCCTGGGCAATGGCTATAGGCTCAGTGGTGTGCCGGTAAATGTTTAACCGCTGGCATTCTGAAAAGAAAGAAAAGCGTCTGTGTGTGCACTGTGTGTGTGTTCTTACACATACACATTTACTATAAATGTTACTAATCTAAAAGATGTGTGGTGCACAGTTTACAAATAATAATAAAATTCTTTTTCTTTGTAAATTCAAGTTGATTTTCACATAATGCTAGTGTTGCTTTTTGCCAGTTTTTATTTGCAGACAACATATGGTTGTAATTTAACAAACGAGTGTCGTTTCGACATCAGTGCTGTTTGGTATTTTTATTTACATTAACAAGTAAGACAAACATGGAACAATGAAATATAGGTTGGAACTCTAGCACACTGTCATGTGAGTCCCATTTTCCTAGAACTCTGAGGAGAAATCAGTTTTGCCACTAGGTCTAAGCCAAAGTCCTCAAGTTGCATGCTAAGCCAGCCCTCTGTTTTGAAGATGAGGACAGGTAGGAAAATTCTGTTATGACCTGTGAGAGTGAAGGGCACTTGAAATACTGAAATTAACTCTTTTATTTAAATGTTCTAATATTTTTATCACATTTTGTACATGCCCATAGTTAAAAAAAAAAAGTGTGTAAGACTTGTCATGAAACATAGTCCACTGTCCCTCATCCTCCATTTCCTCTCGCCAGGATGAGGTGCCAATCACCTTCAACTCATTTAGCTGCTTTTGAGGGGCATATACCTCGATATCTCTAAATAACATAGCTATATCATTTCTTGATTTGGGGTTTTAAACCTAATCTATTGACTTCCTATTATGATAGGTGAGGAATGGATTCTTTCGTCCCCAATCCCTCCCACTCCCGCTCTACTATACATGCCAAGGTGTGTCTTTCTTTTCCCTCCACTCTCCCAGTAGGGTTACACTTTAATTTTATTCAAATCAATATTCAGTGTTTATATTACATGGCAGTACAAATGATATTGATGTCTAAGCGTTTACTTTTCTTTCACGCACACTCTTTTATTTTCCATAGAGGTTTTGTTTTATATTTACATTTAAATTACACTATATCCTTTTATATTAGCAGAGTTTCCTCTGAATTTATCACTGTTTCAACCTCAGGCTCTCTTCCAGCTGCCTAAATGTTTTCTCCATGTATTACATGCCTCTGCTCTGCCTCATCTTCCTTAAGAACTCTCTCCTGCAGCCCTCTCCCCTGCTCTGATCTGGGTGGCTGGGTTGCCCTCGGGCCTCCTGGGCCCTTCCTCTGCCTCATCCTGAGATTGATCCCTGTGTCTTTCCTGCATTAGACCCCTCTCTTCTGATACCAGTGGAACACATCTACCAAGCCGCTTTCTGAGAATGAGAACCAGGAGATAAAACAGTTGAGGCCTTGTATATCTGACAGAGCCATTGTTTTACCTTCACATTTGATCAGTAGTTTCTCTGAGTATAGAATTCTGGGTTGGCAGTAATTTCTCTTCATATTTTTAAGGTCTCACTCCATGATTTTATAGTTTCTGGTATTGCTATTGAGAAGTTGAAAGCCATTCAGAAACAGTCTTTGGAATGGGATCTGTTTTATTTTTCTCTCTGAAAGTTTGAGTGTGTCTTTGTCCTCTGTGTTCTAAAATTTCACACTGTGACTTTGGAGCTTATTTTATTTATATTTCTATACGCACCCTTTTAATCCAGAAATTTAAGTCTTTTAGTTTAGGGACATTACCTCGAATTATTTTGTAGTTAATTTCTTTCCCTCGTGTGTGTGTGTGTGTGTGTGTGTGTGTGTGTGTGTGTGTGTGTGTGTTATTTTTTTCTTTCTGGAACTCTTAGTATTTGCATGTTAGGTATCCTGGACTCATCATTTATTTTTCTTATCTATCTTATTTTCTCTCTTTCTATCATATAACCCTCTGTTGACTTTTTCCATTTCTACTATAATATTTTAAATTTCACCAGTCCTGTTTATTCTCTTATTGTTCCTTTTTTAATATTATCCATTTTCCCCCATAAATGCAATATATCTTATTTTATATCTCAGGATATTAAATATATTCTGAATATAAAATGTTTTTCTTGCATAATCCCTGTTAGGTTGCATTTATCCCGTTTGTTTGATTTAATTTCCATCTTTCATGTTAGAGACTTTTCTCAGATATCTGTGAACTCTAACTTCTGCTCTTATTAGGAAGGAAATGCTCAGATGCTGTCTGGAAGCTCCGAGCTTACCATTGGGGCTTGTCACCCATGGGATTCACTATAGGGTATGACTGGTCTATTTTGTTGGAGAACCTTAATGTCAGTGTCCTTAGGTTTCTCCTCTTGAGCTGTCCAAATCCCCATGGAAAATTCTTCCAGTCTGCTGCTTGCAGGTTTAGGATTGGTGGCCACATTCGTGGAAACTCAATAGAGAAGAATGGAGGTTGCAGCATTTAGGGCGCAAATACTTACTCCTTCCCCCTGTGTTCAGTACTCTGCCTTCCTCCTGTGCCTGGCGTTCTCGGGGTTTTTTATTTCTTCCAGTCTAGAGAAGAAACTTCTGGTTCTTGCTGGCAATGGGAAGGGGGTTTGTGGATGCCACTGCTTCTTGGGTAGACTTCGATCAAGCTCCCCTTCTATCTCACACTTGCAGAGGTAGTGGGGTCAGCTGCTCATTTTTTGAGAGGTTCTGCTAAGAGAATAAGGCTGCTTCTAGGCCTGTCAGTTGAGGATACGGCTTGCTCAGATCTCTTAAATCAATTGGATATAAGTCTAGTCCTCCATTTGGTGCCCAGTTTCCAAAATGTTGTCATCTGCTCTCTCATTCTCTCTTTCCTAGCATGTTTATACTCCCCTCTTCTCCCATAGCATTTCAGTGTGTGTCCATTTCACTGCACCTCTTTTCGCATGTTCCAGTTCATTGCAGATCTCTCTAACCTCTCCTCTAGCGGGGGAGCTCCTCTGAAGGGAGAGACACATCCCACGACTTACTAGCCCCTCAACGTAGCAGTGGGAGAGAGCTGTGTGCTGAGGTGTAGCTTCCCTGGAATCAGTTCAGTGGTCCAGCTGGGCACAGGGCTAGGAGCTGAGGCTCAGACACTGGTGGTGGGACATCTCTGTGCTCAAGGAGATTCCGGTTAGGTGCTGTTTTCCTCCCTCCAGCCACAGGGAATCTGGTTCTGACTGTGGGCATCTCAGTGGCTGAAGGAAGAAACGATGGCTGTGATCACAAGCTTTTCTTGCTCTCTTTATTAGAAAAGAGACACGGGAGGAGGTGAAAGGTAGCCTGCAAACAAAGAGATGCAACACTGTGTAGACTGATAGGGAAAGTAAGGGCTAAGGTAAGGATGAGAGTCAAGAGGCTCCAAACCCTTTCCATATTCTTCTTTGCCCTCTTTATATGAATGATTGTTTTATGATTAAAAAGTAATACTATGTGTGTGAGAGTGTATGTGGTGTGTATGTGTATATATTTCACACGCAAACTTCATTTTTAAAATTTGTAATTCCATATTTGGTTAAGCAGGTGAACTTTTTTAGGTCTTTAAATTACTATTTTTTTAATTTAGTACAATATAATATTCTGAGGTTTAAATTGATTATTAAGAACTATATTTTAATGCTATCAACACTTTGTTGCATCTTTTCCTTCAGTTATTTTATTTTTTACTTTTGTTTTGACATTTTCTGACATAGAAATTGGATTTTCATGTAATTAAAGGTATTTTTATTTTTTATTTTTTGCAATTTCTTCTTGCTTTTTTACTAAGATACTAAGAAAGTATACCAAGTAGATTTCCTGAACAGGACATGAGTAGGTTTATTTCTCCAAAAGCCATGAGATTTTCCTGCAGTTGCTCAATTACCATTTATTAGACCCACTCTTACATGGACTCTGAAGGCTGTCTCAGACACTGGGTGTGAAGATTAGGCTCTTCAGAGCACTGGCTCCCATTGCTAAATCTGTCCATTCTCCCCTCTGCTGCTTTCTCAGAGAGGACCCACTGGTGCTGGCAGAACCACATACCTTGCCCAGCTGTCATCAGGTTTCTAAACCATGAAAATTCCCCAGTGGCCCCTTTGGGATACTCCAGCCTATATCCATCAACATTAACTTGAAAGTCCTAGGATCCTTCTCAGATGACTTGCTAAAAAGAAGTAGCGAAGAGACTGCTCCAGGCACCAACTGACAGCTGGAGAGTAACAAGTCATTTGCTCTCCGTGTAGCTACCTAATGAGTAATCGTCATGACTTCCCCAGACTAAGGCTAGGAGATGAGCAGTGTTCCTGGGAGTTATGTCCTTTCATCTTGCCTGTTTAACATCCCTGTTGACAGAACACGAGATGCTGGGCCAGATGGTGCTAGGCTCATTCTCCAGATGAGTGGCAGGAGTCCAGGTGTGCTGAGCAGGGGGAGGAAGCAGGGGAGAAACTGGGCATTTCATCACTGAGTGTACTAGAAAGAACAGTTCCAGCTGGGGTCTGTCTCTTCTTGGTAGCCTGAGTGATTGATTTTCTAAACAGATTCTGAAATGCCAGTTTCATTACGGACCAAGGAAAAATGAATATATTCATCCTAATGGTTTCATTTCCATTATAAAGTACAGTTCATGGTGGAAAGAACCCTTCCTGTTCTAGGAGTCAGAGGCCCTGGGTTCTACTCCCTTATAGGCTGAATGACTCTTCTGGTTTGCCTGGACCTGATTGGTTGCCTAGGACACAGGACATTTCCTTTTACAATTGCAACAGTCCTGTGCAAACTAGGATGGTTGGTCTCCTTCTCTAGTAGCTGTGTGGTGTTGGCCATGTCATTTATCCTGCTGAGCTGTCTCTTGATATCTATCCTGCTTTGCATTGAAAGAGTTGAAGAAAGGATCACCTAAGTATTGGGAGGTAGAGGAACTTACAGATTGTATGACCTTGATTAGGTTACTTTACCTCTTTAAGCCTGACCTTACTTCTTGGTTTTTATAGTGGGGGAAGCACTATGAATGCCTCCTCAGATTACTGTGAGAATCAAATGAAAAGTGAATATTAAATGTAAATTCCTGATCACAGAGCCTACCCCAAGTAGGCCTTATTAAATGTCAGCTGTGGCTCTCATTTTCAATGCATGCAGAGCATTGTCAAAAGTAGGCTATACTTATATTATTATTACTTGAAGAGCTCTTGGATTTAGGAAAGTCAGCTCTGCCTTCTGGGTTGGATTGCCATCATCCAGAAGACAAGGGTATACAGTGCCTTCTAGTAGAGCCTTCTGGAGGCTGGCCTCTGGGCAAGTTATTAGCCACACTCAGAAGCTGGCAGTAAAGATCTCCTCCTCTTCCCTGGACATGTGTTCTGATTCTGTCAAGGATGGTTGCATGTTACTTATTTGAAAGTAAATGCTGCAAGGGAGATGGGAAGATATGTTAAGGGCTTTATTCAATCATTTATTAAGCTCCAGCTCTACTCCTGGCCTAATACAAGTTGCTGTGCACACAGAGATGAGGGAGACTTGGTTCCTATCATATCTTTGAAGGGTCATAATTCTGTTGAAGAGACAAATCTACATTGCTTTAGGTCATACACATTTGTTTAGGTGCCATAGCAGAGGTGTGTGTGCAGTTCTGGGAAGCCCAGGGAAAGCAATGACTGCTCAGGGTATGTCTTGAACAATGAGCAGGGGATGGTGAGGAAGACAATGGAGTTTTAAAGAATGGAGACACGATTCTCAAATATGTGAGGTATAGCTGTATCGAGAGTATGGAGTGATTCATAGTGGCTGGCAAAGAGAATGGAGCCCACACTTAGTAAATCTGAATATCCAGCCTGCAGCTTGGAGAAATTCAGAGGAGCCTGAAAGGCGCTATACACCCTCCGAAGGAGTTGGGCTTTGTAGGTGGTTCAAGACGATTCACCCCAGGTGTTTAAGGAGGAGATGGAGAGGTCAGATTTCTAGATTTGAGCTTCCTTTGTCTACCTAGATTGATCTTCAGTTTTGTTCCCCATGGCGTTGTTTATACTAGCAAAAACTAGAAAGAGTTTTTATGGATTCTGTTAAGTCAATTATGCACTGATACAATAGAGTATACCCAGCTATTTAAAATTATGTTGGTGATGTATATTAATGGGCATGGACAAACTTTAAAGAATGGGTTATAAAGAAAGAAGTGGTATTTCTGCATTTCATTTAAAATTGTGTGTATTTCATAGTGTTGTACTAGAGCCAGCTAATGTGAGCTCGAAAGAACCAATTGTTAGCATCTCCTTCCCAAGTAAATGTTCAGTGACATCATTCTAGTAGCTTGCAATCAGCTGAGTGGAGGTATTTTTCAAGGAAATTGGCAGGTATTACAAATCAGGGCTTTTTGTTACTGTTGTTAACAGAGAGCCACTTGTTAATTTACCAGCACATCACTGTGTATATGTAAATATTCAGAGAAAAACCTGGCACCACTGGGTGGTGAGGTTAGAGATAATATTTTTGCGTATCTAAAGTTTTGTATTTAAAGTTTTTAAAATTAACATGCTTTACTTAGGTGAATTTTTTTTTCTTAATTAAAAAAAAAAGCTCTTTCTGGCAACATTGCCATGATGAGGGCTGAGATCAGGGGGACTAATTAGAGGTTATTCTGGTCGCCATGAGAGAACTCATGAGAGCCTGGGATAAGGCCCTGCTAGAGAGGAAGAAGAGGGAATTACATTAAGATTTCCGAAAGAGGTCACCCTATAGCTCGAAGACTCTCAGTCATTTTCAGGTGAGAAACCCATGGAGAATAGATACTTGGTCAATACCTTTGTGCAACCAACCCAAAGACCAGAAACAAGTATCATGAAAATTGAGCATCCATGATTTAAACATGATTGCTGACCTTTATTCTAGCCTAGAGTTTCAAATGCTCTCTCAGACTCATTGTTATCAGAGTTGATGACAAAAAACAAAATAACTGGACTTGAATATCTTTGCTCTTGGGAGTCCCTGTGGAATCAATCAAGACAATGAAAGAACGAAAGATATAGGTAGACAAGATTAATTATTCATTTTTATATCTGGAGTGCCTTATACAGGGCCTTGCCCATGCAGGAGTGAAAGGTGGGGCTACCCCCGTGGTGACAACCAGCTCTCTCTAAAGAAAACACTTCATAATTTGTGTCATTTCAAGTGTAAATACTCCAATCATGGCCAGTTTCATCTAATCCTCGAAGCAGCCATTACCTCCATTGTACAGATGACGAGATGGAGGTCTAGTAAAGGCATGCAGCTTGTCCGTATGACACAGCTAGAAAGTGGCGGCGCAAGACCTGTAGCCCTGTCATCTGACTCCGTTACTGAGGCGCTGCCGTAGTTTCTCGGAGCTAGGAAGGGGCTCACAGCTCTTTCCTACAGCTTCCTCGTGTGGCTGGGAACCTTCCAACTAGTTGCTTAAGCTTTCCTGTATTCTCATTTCCTTTTCCGTTTCACAGTTCAGAGACACAGTGGGACATGTCTCGAAGAGTTGCTATATTTTAAGGACTAACATCATCTCAACTGTAACTGAGTCCTAATCTTTTATTTTTCTCTTTCTCCTGAAACATGGATCTGGCCCAAGTCTTTTCTCTTGTCAGATGGATGGAGGGCTACAAGTTGTTCTGCAATATATACTCATGGGGCAGTTGCAAAAAGCAACCCTCTGTTCAGCTATTAAAATAACCTTCCCTCCGTAATGGATTAGTTATTTCAGCGATGAGGCCTATTTGAAGGGAGATCATGAGATAATTGACTGTCAAACAGTTGAGCAATGTTAAGGTCAATTGTAGTGGAGGTCAATTCATTTGAACAATGGGCTTGCTTCTGACAGGCCTCATAATGTTGATAATAATAACTTTGGTATAATGGAAGTGTTCAACGATGTTAGAGAAGAATGAACTATTAGACATTCAGATTAAGTATTGTCTAAACTCAGAAGTTTTTGGAGACGGTTTGGTCATAGCAAATGTGAAATCCTCGGCTAGGGACAACCAGCTTTAAAGAACAGCTGGATTTAATGTCAAAGGCAAATGATTTTCTTTCCCCCTTTAACGATTGACTTGAATTTACACTGTGCAAACCGTGATTATTCCCCGAGTCTATATTTATAGCTTCTCATTTGCATTTTCCAGAATAATTAAGAATTTAACCTAGAATGGGCCATTTATGAGTAGAGGTGAATGCTTTCTAATTTTTAAATGAACCATCTAAATTAGATACTAAATATATATTGTATTCTTCTTGCCTCTTGCTTAAAGTCCTCCTAAACTTCTGGACTCATTACCAGATCCCAAGGGGAGAGACTGTTTGCCTCATCCAGAAATCTGTCGTCGTCTGGGAGGGTGACTCACATCTGCGCAGGATGAGCTGTTTCACAAATGTGACCCTCTGTCTGCAGTTGTGTGGAGCCAGTCTCTTCAATGGGGGCCATCGCGGGACTCCCCAGGGAGTACACAATACACAGCGGAAGAGGGAGGCCGCTCATAGGCTCTGCTTAAATTCCACTGGAAATTATTTCCAATCTGTTTTGCTTTGGTTGCCAGTTCTGGCTCTTCCTTGTGCTTTAAAAGGATTTAATTCTCCAGAAACAGTGTAACTGCACACCGCCTGGATTAACAGTGCCCTCCAGGTTCAGCTGAGAAGGGGAGAGCTAATCCTCAGGAGTGCCTGCTTCTCCCTGAGGGTTATTGTCCCCATTTGGTAAAGAAGGCTGAGGCTCTGAGGGTTAAGAAACATGCCCCACATCATGAATGGGCTGGAAAAACCAGGCGCTTGACCTGCATCTGTCTGCCAACGTCTGCTTCCTCTCTCTCTACTATGTGACCTCGCACATTTATAAGTAGGGCCCAATGTCTTGGTTCTTCAGCAATGCAGCCTGGTAGGTGTCTGCTCCCTGGGTTTATTTTCTGTTAGTGAGTAGGGGCCCCCCTAAGGCCAAGTCCATCTTGCAGCTGCATGTAATAACAAAGTTTCTAAGAGAGGATGGTTCTCTCTGGGGAGGTGAGCCCTGTGTCCCCAGCAGGCTTGATCAGAGCTGCAGAGATAATTCATCAGAGCTTTCAGAAAAGCGTGCAGCCCCAGGCACAGCTGTTATTTGTTTCTTACCTAAGAGCAGAAGGGAAGGAGGGGGTACCATGAGGCTCTGAAGAGGTGTAGGTATGAAAATAGCCAGAGGCTTCCTCAGAGTTCCAGGAAGGAGGCAGGGTGTGGTGAGGCAGGGTGTGGTGAGGCGCGTTGAGGACAGCTCATCTGATCTTAGTGTAGGTTACAAATTGTCTGCAAAGGTCTCTGTATGATGAATTCCAGGTTTCAGAACACGCTTTCCACCTATACAATAATGAGCAATAATCCCAACATTAGTGTCTGTAATGCCCATCGCAGAAGAGGCAAATGCAAGTCATACAGGGTAACCCATGAGTCCACTGGCCGTCACGTGGACCAGGTCATAGTCAGACCCTAGGAAGGATGGGCCTTGGTGAAGTTCTGCACTGGAGGAGCTTCGCTAATAATAATAATAATAATAATAATAATAATAATAATATTGCTGATATTTAGTAATTCCTTACTTTGTGCCAGGTGTGGCAGCCAGCCAGGACTTTGACATGCATTTTCATACTTTATCTTTACCCAGTGAGGACATAAGGACTGTTATTATCCCCCACATCGAAATGAAGAAATTGAGGCTTGGAGAAGTAAATAGCTTGCTTGAGGTCACCAGATGATGAGTGCTGGAACCAGTCTCACTCAAGTCAGTCACTTAGACTCCAGAAACAGGCTGAGCAAACAGAAAGGGTGTGTGGGGTGGGGAGAGAGGGTGAGGAAAGGGAAAGAGATTTTGCTACTCCACATTTGTCTTGAATTATGCTGGCATTCTGTGACTATATGGAAAAAATATACATGGAAATTCCCTAAATGGACAGTATTTACCATTGCTTTCTCCCCTATGGTTAGGGCTATTAAATAAAATCCTCAGTTTAAATTGTGATGACCCATCGCTATATGGAATTCTGTTTATCTGGAATGCTGATATAAAATAAAATTCACAGCCAGAGTAAAACTAGTTTTCTAATATCAAGGAGGAAAAAAAAATCATAGATGCTTAATAAATAGGCCTGTCCTGAGACCTAAGTAACTTTCCTTTAGAATCCATCTTCCCACTTACTGGCTAGACAAAATGAGGCCACACATCTCGCCTGGCCTGAAAGTAGGAGTAGAATACTGGCTGAGTAAGATGCTTGTAGGTTAGTCACACTTTTGTGACAAAATAAAAAAATGATTTTACCTTCATGAGGGTGACAGGCAGGTGTTTAAAAAAATCTTGTAATATTTTCTTTGTTTTTGCTTCAGACATGCTGTTGATAACGGCTATTACCAGTGTACATTGTGTTTATTGTTGAGTAATTATGTTTTGTTTTCATATTGGAAAAGCTATTATTTGTACTCTTAAGAGCAGAGGACATCTCATGTACACAAATGTAACAATGGCTTTTGGTTTTGAAAGCAGTGACTTATAAATACTTTTCATCTGAAATGTTGTGAAATAAATACTCAGACCTGTTCATCAAGGTACCTATCACAAATGTGTTTCTTCAGCTACAAATTCCATAAGATCATGTAACCCAAAAGAGCAGATTATAGAAAAGAGGAAGAAAAGTCATGAACATCTCTCTTATTATGATTTTGAATCCTGTCCAAAAGTCATAGAGAGTTTCTGATTTAAAACAGTCAGGTTGGTCAAAGCCAGACATTGGAAACTCCCCAGAGAAGATGTTAAGGGAAGACTCCTGCACTGTATCCTGAAGACTAAATCAAAATGGCATTCCTGTCCTCCCACTACACACACTCACACACACTCACACATGCACATGCACACACACACACAAAGAGGGATCTTTTATTTTGCTACAACTCTCTAAGTACCTGATAGAGGGCTCATTCAATAGTATTGCTTGGCTGTTTTATTATTATTATTTCTTGTACATCAGGCACCATACAGTTAGCTAAATCACCCACTAAATGGCATATATGGAAAGGCAGACAGAAAACCTAAGTTAGGTGAAAGATGATGAGTATTCTCAAGGAACAGGAAGGTACAATAATGAAGAAAAAGGTCTTGTATGAGGGCCCTGTAGACTTGCATTCAGAAGGGTTAACTTCAGAAAAGAGATGAGGCCAGCAACGAAGAAGAGGCAGCTTAGACACATGGACAGGGGATGGCATGTGAAAGAATCCCACTTGGAAAATATTTTCATGCCTTCATTATGCACAAAAAGTGTGGATTGCCAAAAAAAAACAAAAAAAAAAAAAAGGAGGCATGCTTTGAAGGCTTGGAGAATCAGTCAAACCGTAGAAAAGTGTACAATGAGTACATGAAGAGGCGGTGGTTTCCATGTCTATAAAGGGGCCTGGTAGGGCATAGTGAGGACAAAAGGAAGATGAGGCTTTGCCTCTGAGACTCTTCCAGGCAAATCTGAAATGTCCAGAAAATGGGAAACTTGAAGGTCTGATGGAGGAGGGGATGCATTTTGGTCATTTTAATTAGGAGGAAAAGAAAGAGAAACACAGTAGAGACAAGGAGGAGGTCACCCTTGGGGCAGGTAGTGAATAAGGCAGGAGCAGAACCTGGGGAGAGAGGAAGAAGCAGAGGAGAGTGACGGAGGCCCAGCTGCTAACACAGAGGGCTGGAAAGCAGAAAGGAGCCCGAGGAGACTAGCCCGTAAGGTGCAAATTCTGCTCATATCTGATATATCCCATGGGTATGGAACCACTGGGGTCAAATCCCCATCCCAGACACTACTAGGATGAGCCCGATTCTTGGAAACGGCGTATCCAGTGCCCCATTCATCAGGCGCCATGGTTAACTGTAATGCCAAAGTGCGTACCAGCTCTGAGGCCAGCAGGCCGCTTTTCCTCTAGTCAGTGTTGAATCTAACATCACAGCCAACCCCCCAGGTTCCCCACGATGTGCAAGGAGTGTGTAAGAGTTTTCTTGAGTGCAAAGAATCCAGACCTAAGTCAGATCATATCTGTCCAGAAACTTCTAGATGAAGGATCAGAAACCGCAGCTAGTTTTTACGTTTTCAGAGGATTATTAAGAAACATATAATAGCAACTAAAAACAAAGAATGTTTAACAAGAGACTGTATGTAGTTTCCAAAGCTCAAAATATTTACTGTCTGATTCTTTGAAAAAAAAGTTTGCCAAATTCTGCTCTAGTGGATTCCAGCACATTTAGGAAAAACCCGAAGTTTATTATGGCTTACAGGTAGTGTTGACAGATCTGACAAAAAACTAGCAAAGAGAACAATGAAAACAGGATGTCTACGCAATATTTGGGATGTGCTTATACTAAAAAACTACTTGCCGTTTATCTGAAATTCAAATGCAACTAGGCATCCTGTGTTTTATCTGGCAGCCTTAGGTACAGGGCATAAAGGAGTGGTATAGCAAGAGCAAGGGCCCTGGAATCTGAAAGCCTGGGCTCAAATCTCAGCTCTGCAGCTTACATCACCAAGTGGACCGTTGACCTTTCTATCCCTCAGCTTTGGCATCTATGAAATGGGGATGGTGGGATCTCATTGGCTACCTGGAGCAGTGCCTGGCGTTAATAAATGTGTTAGGAACATCAGTTGTTGTTATTGCATCATCTTGCTCCAGGCTACCCCTCTGACTTCACTACCTGCTACTCTCCACTCTCAGACTTCAGACACAGTTGCACCCTGGCCTTTCCCTGACCCTGTGACATGGGCTCCTGCCTTAAAGTCTTTGCGCCCATGGCATCCTCTGCCCGGAAATTTCTTCTTCCCAATACCCCTGGTATCCAGTCCCTCTGTGCATGCAGGATTCTGCTCAACTCCTGTCTCCTCAAGAGGCCTTCTCTGGCTACCCTGTCACTCTCTAGCCCTTTATTCTTCTTTACTTTGTCATCATAGCTTTTATCATTCCCTGACATTATATATCTATGCTATTTGCTCCTAGTCTGTTCGCCCACTAGAATGTCAGTTTCCTGGGGGTGGGATCTTGCTGGTCTTACTCACTTATGCTCCTAATCTCCAGCACAGTGCCTGGCGCTTACTTGAAGAATAAATGAATGAGTAAATGATGGAATGTATTTTGGTAAGAGGCTTAGTTCAGAGTTCCAACGTGGTTATAAAGCAGTCAGCATGTTTTTAAGAGGGTCTACTACCTGCAGTGGGTAGAGTGGTAAATAAACAGATGGGGTCCTGGCCCCTGGTTGAGTTTGCATCCTAGCTGGGAAGAAAGATATTACAAGAGCACTTAGGAATGAGAGGGTAGAAAAATCCAAAAAAAAAAAAAAAAAAAGCCGTCAAAGAAAAGCCCTGGGGGCCTTGAGAGCATTTAACAGGGAGGAGGTCGGGGAAGGATTCTCAGAATGGGACCTCTGAGCCAGCCATGAAGCAAGACCAGAGTTTATCCAAGTAAAGAGGAAGAGCACTGGAGGCCAGGGGAACAGCATGTGCAGAGGCCTGGAGCTGGGGCAGCCACAGCAAGTCCACGGAGTACAGAGGAGGCTCCCACGCCCAAAGATGTGGGTGTGGTGTTGCCGTATTCGGCACCCTACCGGGCCTGCGTGTGTGGTTGGGATTTTTTGTGTTCTGGTTCAGTGCTTATGCCAGCACTACTGAGATAGATCTGGGCAAACATGCAAGCGGACTCCTTGCATGTGCTTTTCAAGACTTGTGCTTATTATTCTTTTTGAATCATTTTAGCACTGGTACAAAGGACTGAGCTGACATGCCTGAAGATTGATCCATGGGTTGACAGTGCAGCATAGATACCATGAGGAGCCACAACCCCCTTCATTGTCATCTCCTCGGTGGGGGCAGTCACTAGGAAGAGCACAGGCCCCCAGCCAGCCCTGGGTGTTTTTCCCCTGATAAGCTCTGACACTGGGCAGGTTAGCCACCTTCTCTGGGCCTTAGTTTTTCCATGTACAAGATGTAGAGGTGGGTATCGATACGTGCCTCATAAGGTTAATGAGAGAATTACATGACAAGGGATGTGACATGCTTCGTTCGTTGCCTGCCTTAGGCAGGGCACCCAGGAGTGGTGAGGTCCTGAATCCTGCTTCCTTCTTCTCAAACCCAGCCTTCTGCTACTTGGCAGGATACGTTCTGCGGAGAAGGAAAACTTTAGCACTTCCCACTATGTGCCCTTTGAATTCCACCCCTGAGAAAGTCTATAGAAATAGGTGCTGTGGCCAAATAGGTTGCTAGGGGATTTCTCCCCCCAAACCTCAGCGTTCCTTCTCAAAGAACCAACCAGCGGGTTTGTCACAGCACAGAACCAAGGATATTTGTGTGTTTGACATACTGGAGCCTCCTGGTGACGGCATTTGTGATGCAGCACAGGTCCTCATACAGGCCACTCACCGGTGGAGAGTCAACGCCTATGAAGCGGGTTCACTCCAAATAAAGTCCCGTCAGGGGAGGTGGGGCGAAGAAGCAAACATCCCACTGACAGGGTATTGGTTCCCAGCTTCGGAATGAAACCACCTCATCATGGAAAACTGCCTCTCACAGCCTCTCCTCACTGGTTCCCCAACCTTCCCCTCCCCCGCCTAAAAGTAGAGTTGTTAGAGAAGCTGCTGGTGGAGAAACTTCACAAACATTTCTTCATAGGCAACCAAGCTCCAGATCTCCTCTTCATATACATTTCATATCAGCCCTGGCACTAGGATCTGGCAGAAGACACATTGCCATCTGTGTCTCCATAGTGGCACTCAGCAGTAGCTTAAGACTGAGGGAATATTTGTCCTGCATATTTTATACTACATTTTCTCAAATGAATTTAGAAGTGGTTGTGGTTAGGAAAATATAAACTCATTCACATGTTTTTTTCTTATTGATAAATAATATCATTGACTGCTAACATACACTTATCAACATGCATGAGTTGACAAAAATGTTTAGCCTAAGAATAGCTCTTCATTCCCAATAGGTTTGGAACACTGCTTTAGAATATTTAGTAGTCCCTCATCAGAGATGAAGAAACAGCCAAGGAGTGGCTGGTTCCTGCCTCTAGTCAGTGAGGGTGGGCAGGGGATATGGGTGCTAGTTCATGGCCGGTGTAACGAGGTCACGCTACAAACTGCTCTGTCCTCCAAAGCTCCCTCTGCAGGGAGATGCATCTGGGGAAGCAAGGGGGCTGCGCTATGCATTCCGCAGTGCGTGTTCACTGTCACCTCGATGGCCTGTGTTAAAGATCTGGCCGCCTTCTTTGATGAGCCCACTCCTGTGTTTGGGCAGGCAGCCTCCTGCAGATGTGCATGGCGGAACAGAAAGAGCACTGCATTAGGAGTCAGAAAACTGGATTCTAACCCAGTTTATCATTTATTATCCTTGCAGCTTAGAGCCAGTTGATTCATATTTTTTGGTTGTTTATTTCAGTTTTCACATCTGTGTAATGGGGCGGGGGGGATCTCCCTTGCCTTCCTTACAAACATACTGCAAGTAACAAGATATAAAAACACTTGGAACCATTTAAAGCACTTAAACCAGATTCTGGATGTTGACTATGTTTAGGTGTTAATGCTAAAAGCAAACGTTCCATTTCTTTCAGCATTTCTACCATCAGATTCATGGCCTGAAATTATCAAAAATTGACCAGAAAAAGTTTCTTGGAGTCTTTCAAGGGCGCCAGTTATGGTTCACTTGCGTTTAAACCTTGGGAAGTTGCAGGAAGAAATTGGAAATCGCCCTGGGTAATGGAGAGCCAAATTGGGCCTTAGAGCAGGTAGCAGGGTGACTTATTTTTTAATGTTTCCAACATGAAAGAACACAATTGATTTTTTTCCTCCTTAATCCTTCCAACTCCCTAGCTTTTATTGTTTCTAAAATAAGATAAACCAAGCAGGTGTTATTTCAGCTCTGTAAACAATCTTTATTTTTCTGGCCGATAGGAATAGAAATTGAGATGGAGACCAGGCTTGCTAGAGGGGGAAGCAAGGTAATCAAGGAAATCATTGATCTTAAGACTCCTACCACTTCTGCAAATGCTCACAGTGGTCGTGCTTGCCACCACCACCACCACCCCCACCCCAACGACACACCCTCCAGTCTTTGTCGATACCTCATGAAAGTTCTGAGCCTCTGGCAGCAAAATCTTCAAATGCTCTAGTTCCTTACATGGATCAAATCATGCTCATTATTTTTTAAGATAAGTGGCTGCTCTGAAAATGACTTTCCCTTCTTGATCCAGACAAATAATTGTCAAATAATTTTATTTTAATGCTTCAGTGCTAGGAACATTGAGGGGGTTTCCATTTTATTGTACATTCTGAAATTCTCAACCTGTTTCTCCTCCCTTTGTATGTTTCTGCCGTGGGCAGAACTATGTTAGCTTCAAAAGCCTTTTCTGACTTGGTAGACCCTTGGCAGTATGTTGACAAGGGAAGAAATGAGACTGGGCCTTGCAGAGGAGACTGGCACTTTATCCTGGGCTTGGAATGTACCCAGCCCCACTCCCTCGAGCCTGCAGATCCAGTAACAGCTGGACACATGTGGTACAGAGGATATCCCCTTTTACTCCACTTGCAGGCCCTGGCAGACACTCAGATAGCTTCTGCTGGAATATAGACTTCCAGCCAGGCAGCCTCAGTTCCTTTCCAGTTCCAAATCCCCTTGCTCAGCTTTGGGTATAGATCTCAGCTTCCTGGGGAGTGAGGTTGGCTTAGCTGGTTGTGGTGAAAGACTTTTTTCTTCTTTCTAACTTCCAGGGTTATTCTACAGTGTTGGTGTAGTAAGTGAGGGGAGAAGCAGCAGGATATACGGCAGGGGTCCCTACCCCCCGGGCTGTGGGCCAGTAACAGTCCATGACCTGTTGGGAACAGGGCCACACAACAGGGCCACACAGCAGGAGGTGAGCAGTGGCCAGCAAGCAAGCGAAGCTTCATCTGTATTCGCAGCTACTCCCCAGCACTAGCATCACCATCTCAGCTCCACTCATATCGTCAGGCATTATACGCTCATAGGATCACAGGTCCCTGGTGCCAAAAAGGTTGGGGACTGGAGAGGACAGGTAAGGTCTTTGGTGACAGACAGACCTGAGTTAGATGGTGATATCTTGGTGCAATTACTTTAACTTTCTGAGTCTCTGGTTTTTTTATTTCTAAAATGGGGACAACATTACCTGTGCCACAGAAATCTCAAAAATGTTAGTTATATTTATCATGTTATTTTATGGTTATTTCTGATATTATGTCTACTGTTTATATATATTTTTGTCACCAAAGATTAGAACTTACGGTAGAACAAGACCAAATATCTGAACCAGAAACTGTCCCAAAAATTCTAGAACATAAGGACTTGATGAGCACTCTGTCCACCTCTACCTTACCTGGCTACACATCACCTCACAGAAGATGGTTCCCACCTCAGAACTGTTCCTAAGCTTTGGGAAATTGGGGCTCATACAGTTAGGGCCTAACAGTTGGGATCCTTTGTTGCCTCAGAACTAGTTGTCTGATGTGATTCATTAACTCAGGGCTGCAGCAGGCAAGAGGAGCAGAAAGTACAATCATTGCCTAGAAGTAAAAAAGCTGAATGTCATACCCAATAAGCATGAGACCCAGCGCCTTCACCACCGAGACCACAGGCCTGGCCAAACCCATATGAAAATACTTTGCGTGCCCCAACTCCACAAACACATGCCACCTGAGGTGTTACATTTGTCTGGGATGATGATTCTCTGGCGGCCGCCTCTTCCTTGAAACACTTCTGAAGGATGTTTATTCTTGGTAGGGAGCCCTCATTTTTTCTGGCTATGGCTGCCCTTGAGATAGCAACATGAACCTGCTTTTCAAAGTCTAGAGCTGTTTGAGAGGAGGGAGCCAACAGCTCTAAATAACACAGGTCCCAAGGAGAATGTGCTCCCATCTTGCAAAACAAGGGGAATCATGTCCTCTCTCCCTGTCATGTTGGGATCTAGGAAAGAACTCAGTGAATAAAAAGTATCACCTTAGTTTCCATACAGATGAGCTGTTGATTTAAACCAAAGTACCCCTTATGTAGGCTAATAAATGGTAGAGCTCATGAGGTTGGAGGTGTTTGGACCATGGAAGAAGCCATGATCTTTTTTTCTTGGGGACCAAGAGGAAGAATGGGGTCCCACCACCCTGTGTAGGCACTTCCGTGGGCTTGGGCCTAAGGATTTCCTTCATGGAAAGATGGCACAGTCCGGATTCAAGGGCCTTTTCTTCAGAGTAACTATTTCCCAAAGGGTTCTTAGCACCTGAGGTGCTGTTTTAAAAGATACACCACCAGCCCCTACCCCGAAAACATGTCATAATAAGGGTAGGAATATGAGGATGGCTTGAAAAGCTGCTCTGGTGATTTTAATAAGATTACCATTCACCTAAGACCCCTGGTTTTCAAAATGTGGTGGCCAGAAGAGAGCAACATCAACCTCACATGGAAACTTGTGATTAATGCACATTCTTAGACCTCACTCCAGACCTACTGAATCAGAAACTCTGAGGGTGAGCCCAGCAATCAGTGCTTTTAACAAGTTCTCCAGGTGATTTTGATGAGAGCTGCTGTCCTAAGTGGTCAGGAGGAATGGATACAGACATGTTGTTTCTGCTCTGTGCAGACTGAGGGATACACCCTCCACAAAAATCTTACATGTTCGTATCCCTTAAAGTACTGACCACTAACCACCTTCTATGAATCACTCAGGGTGCTTATGGGATGTGCATATTTCTGGGCTCTACTTCAGATTTGCTGAATCACAATTTTTGAGGTTGAGGGCCTGTGGGTACTGCATGCTTCACATGCTCCGCAGAGGCTCTTACACCCAGTAAATTTTAGGAATTACCTTATTGAATATACCCTCATTGCTCTAAGTATGATCTGTGGATGAGCGGTATTACCTTGGAGCTTTCCAGGAGCTTGCTAGAAATGCAGATTCTCAGGCTGAGTCAGACTACTGAATCAGAATCTGCATTTACAAGTGATCCTCAGATGATTCGTGTACATATTAACATTTGAGAAGCATTGTCTTAGACCGTGTCCTGGGGGCACCTGCTGTTCCTTGGCAGCTGATTCATAGAGCCATGAGTGAGAAGTGTCATTCCAGAGTAGACCAAGTGCTCTTAAAAAATATCAGTGTCCCATGGTTCCTGATTCAGACATCCTGGAGCTTGCCCCGATGTGTAACTAATGGGTGAGAGATCCTCTTGCAAGCACTGAAGAGCTGGTAAACAATGAGTATGAGACCCAAGGACAGCATGTGGATCCACTGTGGGTCTTGCATCTTTTAGGAAGGGAAGCCCACTCAAATGTCCTTCCAAATTATCTTTTGTTTTTTCCAGAGGACATAGGCAATTTCAATTTATTCTTCCATTTAGCCCAGAGAAGCAGAGATTTAGGACTCACTTGACTCATTCTTTTGTTTGTAATTGGTTTCATGTAGCTTTCCAAGAAGGGCCTTTACACCTTAGTGTAAGTCAAGGTTAATTTATCTTTTCTTGGGATCTTAACACTTAGAAGGGAAAGGTTGACCGTGTGTGCTGTGACAGGTTCTAGTCTTCCATTAAAGGAACTTTAGGCATCGGGAGCAGATGAAAAGATGTTTGAGGATGGGAATTGTCATATACTGAGCCTTCCAGGAGCTCCTGACCTTATATCTGGATACCTGGGCCTAACCTCTGTTTATTTCTGGTTTGTTTCTCTTTGTATCTGGGAGGAAAGTGGTAGGTCTGAATGGTCTGTGGGAGTCTTTTCAACTTTGGAAATTCTATGGAGTATTTGTTGAGCGTTCACTCTGTGCCAGGCCTGGTGCTGGACATTGAGGGGATGGGGAATTTAAGATGATACTTCTGGTTTCCCAAACTGAGGTGGGAGAGAGAGAGACAGAGACTCTGCCCTCCCTCCGAAATCTATAAGATAATTCTGTTCTTTTTCAAAATTGATGTACTCACATGGTGACCTAATAGTATTTATACAGAATATAATGAAAACCTTCACTTTTATGAGTGTAAAGGTATTTTTCCATTTGTTCAACATTTTTTTAATGTCTACTACTTGTAGATAATTGTTCCTGAGATTTGTTTAGAGGTTTGATTATGGAAACAATCTTTCTTAAGAGCACCTGCTTCTCAAAGATAATTTTTTAAAATTTCAGACTAGTTAGAACGTATTGTTATGAATAAAGAATTGATTGGAGGAGAATAAATGGGCTGTTTTTCCTCAAGTTTTTTAGAGACAATTTAAGGGAGATAAAGTTGAAGTTCTAAATAAAGAGGACCTTTCTATCAGTTAGCATTGGCCACTCGTGGATTAGAGCGACACAGCGGCCTTATCCTACCCCCACATACACACACACTTGGAACCAGTTGGGGAGGCAGAAGGACCAGCTGTATTTCCAAGGGCTTTGAGATGGGACATGTACTTGGTGGCCTCCTAAAGTACTTTCCAACCCTGAAAGTCTGTGAGAAATACAGGAATGCATGAGATTCATCTCACGGACCATGGTTTTTTATCGTAACAACATCTTCATGGCTTATCCATTATGTTTCTGCAGGATGAATAGAAAGGCCGGCAAATGCAACAGATTTTGTTTTTCTCTCCCAGGTGAGAAGACTTTGGGAATATGGCTCAAATGCAATGTACTACTGAGTAGAGAACATAAAGGCTGAGACTGCAGTAGATAGCTCAAAGTTAACAACTGGGAACAGCTATAGGAACTTTTCTTTCCAAGCTGGCCCAAAGTCCTAGAGTTGTGGAGAAGCCCAGAAAACATCAGTCTCACTCACTAACAGAACTTCTAGTTACACGAATGCATCATAAGACACAACTAGGAGAGATGCTAGAGGTAGCATGGGGGTGAAGTTCTGTGTCAAGCCGTATCCCTAGATAGAAAACTGAGAGTTTAGTATACTTTCCATTAATCATCCTCTTATTTAAAGGGCTCGAGTAAAGCTGAACTTTTTATGCCACCCCTTATTTGTCTTCTGAAGATCTAGGCTTAAGAGGCTCATGAATGATCTTCCTACAGTTTGGGTACCTGTCACCAGTTAGCAGGGACCTGGTCCAAATACTAGCTTTATGTCAGGAATGCATCGCCAGAGATTCTGACATGCAGTGCTCATTTCTCACGGAAACTAATTGTTTAAAATTGAATTCCATTTGCTTTTTTTTCAGACCTTTAAAGAAACCCATTGTTGGCAGTATCGCCTAATAGCAAAGCAGTCAGGCCATGGAGTCAAACAGGCCTCAGTGGGGATCTCAGCTTTGAGTCTTCCTAACAGTGTTAACCTATGGCAAGTTACATATCTTCTCTGAACCTCAGTTCCTTAATCTATAAAATGGGAAGAATTCTAAGACATGTGCTGCAGGGTTATTGTAAGGATTAACTGAAATAATAGAGTGCTAGCAGAGTATCTGACATACTAAGTACTTCTTTAAGATCACTATATTGTACCTGATTCTTCCATAGTGGGGCTTCAAGGTGTGGATTTATGGCCCTAGCATCCTAGAGGTCAAGAATTGATTTCAAAATTGTCACAGTCTAGGATCATTGTTCTCCATTCATTTGTTCATCCAATAAATATTTACTTAGGACCTACTCTCTGCGAGGCACTATTTTAGGTACTTGGTACAGATGAAAAAGAGAGATTTTCCTTGCCCTCGTGGGAGTCAGACAGTGAACAAGTGGCTAAATGGATATGTGATTACAGATTGGGATGAACAATGTGAGGGAAACAAACAGCAGGCAGTGTTGGGACATACTGGTGTGCAAGAACCTCCTCTGATGGAATAACTAGGGAAAGACATTTCGAGGAGGTGACATTTATGCTGGGCTTGAAGAATGAAAACAATCCAGCCGGACACAAACCACTGATCCCTCCATTAGCGACAAGGTGGACACAAGCTTCACCAGGACTACTCCATCCAAGTTGAGAGCTCCGGTGTTCTTCCTATCTGTATAAGAAGTAGACTTTGCCAACAGCTGTGAGAGTTTTACTAATGTAATGGAAGTTCAATCACATTGCTGTTCTCTAGGGTTTTAGGATATCACATCACAAAACTAATAGGATATATATAAAATGGGATTTTTTGATAAGGAATTGGCTCATGCAATTATAGAGGCTGAGAATTCCCATGGTGTGCCACCTGCAAACTGGAAATCCAGGAAAGCCAGTGTTGTAAATTCCAGTCCGAGTCCTAAGGCCAAAGAACCAGGAGCACCACTGATGGTGTAAGTTCCAGTCCAAGGGCAGAAGACTGATGTCTCACTTCAAGCAGTAAGGAAGAGAGACAAAATTTTATCTTTCAACCTCTCTTTGTTCTATTCAGACTCTCAATGGATTGGACGATGACCACCCATATTGAGGAGGGCCATTTGCTTTCCTCAGCCTATCCATTCAAATGCTAATCACTTCCAGAAACACCTGTACAGACACAATCAGAATCAATATTTAACCGGGTATTTGGGCATCTGTTGGTCAAATCAAGTTGACACATAGTTAACCATCACACATCACGAGGATATAGTTCTTGCCACTGCTGAAGAAATGAGACTTTGTGCCCAGACCTGGGCTTCTAACCTTTCTTTGCAGCTTTCCAATTGAGTGAGTTAGGCAAGTTAACAGTTCTCAGTTTCAGTTTCCTCATCTGTAAAATATGAACGTGGCTTCTGTTGTTGTTAGAATTGAAACTGAAATGAGATAATGCATGTAAAATATTCAGTATAGTACCTTAGAGAGAGCAGGCACAGAGTAAAGCAAGTTTTCTCGTGGGATTGTTGCAATGGAAACCTACCCTATTTTCTACCCTATGTGGTAGAAAAAGAAGTCTTTGGCTATGTGGTATCTCTAAAACATGTCTGCAAATTCTTTGACACTCTTCCCTTCTCCTTGAAAGTGGGCTTGCTTTGGTTACTCATACCTAACTAATAGAATGCAGCAGAAGTGACATTGAGTGACTTCTGAGGCTACTTTGGAAAAGGTAATAGCTTCCATCTGGCGCGCTCTCTCTCTCTCGGGATATTCCTACCCCCCAATCCTTGGAACCCAGCCACCACACCGAAGAAGCCAAGCAGCCACATGGCAAGGCCACTTTAAGGTTTTCCAGCCACTGCCCTGGGTGAGGTGCCATTCAAGAGCCAGCATCACCCAGTGGACCTGTGAGCAAATGAGGCTTTGGACGATTCCAGCTTCCAGCCTTCCGATGCCCTCACTGATCCTGAGTGGAACAGCAATGAGCTGCCCCTGCCAGGCCCTGCTCAAACTGCAGATTTGTGAGCAAAATAGATGTGGTTGTTATTTTAAGCCCTAAATATTGGAGTTTTCTCCAACATGTCAGCAGATAACTGGAATAGCACATTTCCTTTTCTTTTTCCGTCCTGACCCCTGCCCAGAGTCTCTCCCATCACTCTGGTTCCAGAGTAGCAGAGATGTTACAAAGGACACTGTACTACAGTGGGATGTTGTTTCTTTTACCAACAACACCCTGCAAAGTTTTGGGTAAGTGGCTTCTCTTCTGTGGTCCTCAGTTCCCTCCAGTGTGGTGGCTTTAGCTTAGATACTTGCTCAGGAATTTTTCTAGTCCCAAGGTCATGTAGGAAATCTATATGGAAATAGGAAAAGTCACAAGCTTTAGGTATTTTGGATTGCAAGCCTAAGTTTTACATGCTGTGGTATAGAAATCCACTGTACTCCGAGAGCCTCCTTTGTGAATTTTAATTTTAATTTAGAGAAAACATAGTCTAAGCACTTTTGATCTGAGAGAGGGATTTTGCATGTCTTGAGACCTCTGTGTGAACCATGAAATGGGCTCTTGGTTGGAGCCTCCCAGTCCTGTCCTGATCCAAGTGTCTATTAATCCTTATGGAGCCCTCATGAGAACCTGTGCCCTGAAGGGCCTGCAATCCTGGGGGCCCATTTAACACCTGCAGATTCTCTGAAAGTTTAAACAAAGACTGGCTAACAGAGTTTAAGCCCCCATCTGTTTCTGGCAGATGGTCTCTAAAGGGTGCTGTGTGTTTATCATTTAAGTTTCTTCTGAAGAAGGATTTAAAATCAATTTAAGGAGTCATGTTGGGAACTTTGTCAAAATTACAGGCTCCAAGTCAAACAGAAATCGGTTCTTGGGGGCTCTCTAATGACAAAGGGAAAGTGATCTGGGTTGCTACCAGTAGCCTTCTCATCCCCTTCCTTTGCCAAGGGGCTGGCTTTTCTTTTGAAGTCTATTGCCCCCTTCATTTATTCTTTAATTTCATATCACTGGTGAGTCTGTTCTGTCTTGTATACAGAACTACTGTCAAAAGGGGATGCTTTGAAAAGCAGGTCTCCACGCTGAACATCACATCTCTAAATAAAACAGAAGAAACTCTTCTAATTAAAGGAAACTTCTGGGCAAGCTTTGGAAAAAAAAAAGAAAGAAAGAAAGAAAAAGAAAGATTATAGAGGCTTTTAGAGACCTCAGCTAGCTTATGGAATATCACTATGGAAAAATGGGTTGGTTTGTTTTTCTACCCACCTTTCCCCCAAATCTTTACCCATGGATAGGCAGATCATGAAATTAAATGCTAAAAAAAGTTAATACTAAGAGCCCAGCAAGAACACAAGTTGTTTTTTCTTGGTCTGTTTAGGGCTGCTGAGATTGGATTATATCCTGGGATATTGGGTTTTCTCTCCTTCCCGCCTGGAGCTTGGCCATTATTGTGATATTAGCAGAGATGTTGCCAAAGTGCAAGAGATGCTCAGCATTATGAGCCCTTAACTGAAAGATGGCCAGCACATGGAGGGCCCTGTTCATCAGTGGGGCTTTGCAGCTGTCAACCTGGTAGGCGCTGTGTAGGGGTGGCTCTTTCTCTGGGATGCTCAATCTGTTGTAGAGCAGAGGAAAAGGAGGGAATACACAGTTCAGGGTTGGAACCTCAATTGAGATTGTGACCCAAGGCACCTTTGCTCACCTAGCTAGAATGAGAGAGTAGGTCAGGTTTGACATGACAGAGATCTCTTGCCTGAGGGTCCCTGCCCTGAACTGTGGTTGCTGGTTCTACTGGTTAGAGCACTGGACTAAGGGGTCAGCATCCAGTGTTGGATCCCTAGCTGAGCAAAGGATCTAAGATACAGATATAAAGGGTGTACGTAAAATCAGAGCCAGGAGGGACCTTGACAACCAGTTATTCTAGCCTCTTTATATTACAGATGTGGGGCTGAGATCTGCAGCCAGGGAGTGATTTTCCTTCAGCCTGTAACAGAGGCAGGGCTGTTGGTCTCTTCTCTCCACTCTAGCCCAGGCCTCAGTCCAGATGAGGTAGCCTGTAAGTACAGGCCCTTGATTGCAGAGGTGACCAGAGGAGTGGTTAGCACCAATTAGCCCATGCCTGCAATGGGATAAACAATTTATAATATTTGCCCTAGGGATATTTTACACCAGTGTCACCTTATGGTTAAAGATGGCACCTCACATAATGAACCTGACCCTGCAGTCTCCTCCAGCAAGAGGGCCCTGGACAAAGTGACCTCCCTGCCTAGTTCACCTGTAGTCATAGAGACCCTGCCTGAGCTGAGTGTGAATGGAGAAGCAGGCTCTGTCATGTGGTAGAATGTCCAAGTCCCAGGCAACCCTATGGCAGTGAAGCTGTTGTTGTCTAGGAGGTCGGTTTCAAATATGAATACGAATACATATTTGATCTCCTACTATGTGGAAAACATTATTGATATGGGAGGCAGATTCTAGGTTTTGTTGCAAAAATATGTAGTTATTTTTTTTTTTTCATGGTTAACTGAAACCTGAGTTGCAGCACTTTGGGGTAAGTGGTTCTCCTCCCCACCCCAGCTCTTCCTCCAAACTCCCTTTGGACCCAGTCAAGTGCTGGCAGGCTTTGCTGACTGGAGTTCCTCTGTAGCTACAAAGGAGCCCTGCAGCTTAAATTCCATTCAGTCTATCTGAATGGCACCTTCAAGCTGCCCTAGAGATTTTTATAAGAAGATGGTGACCAAAGAGGCTTTTGTCTTGGAAAAATCACCGTGAATGATTCTCTAATTCTAAGAGAGGGGTTGACCTTGGTCCCTGCGGGCTTCCCAGTGACTAGGTGAATATCACTGGGGAGATATGGGCTGATTCGCTTTGATAACCAAGCAGCTTAACTCAAAGGCTCAGAATGGAACTGACCCCATTTTCAGATTTTTTGTTTTTTGGTGGAGATTGATTGACTTCAATGTGCAGGTTATAGAAATTTTTAAAAATCTAATATACTTATGTTAGTATGATTTGTCTACTTTATTTGACATTTAATATTAACACTCTTCATTACCATTTAGAACCTAATGCTGTCTCTCATTTTTAAAATATTTGTTTCAATAGCCCGTGAAGTGGGTAAGAACTATTATGGTCTGAAGATAAGAGAACTAGAGGATAAGAGAATAGTCTTTCTGTCAGCCTGACTATCCCTCTCTATCTAATGAGTATCCATCCATATGTCTCATTTGTCTTTCTGACTGTCCTCTGTGTGACTGCCTCTCTCTTTCCCTTCCTCTTTCTGTCTTCTCTTTCAGCACTTCTTTACTTACTTCCTTTTTTATCAGATATGTATTTGATCTCCTACTAGGTGGAAAACATTAATTTTAGTAATTCATAAAGCTGATAGGACTCATTTATACCAGTGTGGAGCTTAACGGTCAAGTAAACTGCACTGCAGATTTGAGGACAGCAGAATTTTCAATATCAGAATAGGGGACTTGAAAAACCAGTCTCTGACCTCACATCAAAATGCAATAGCTCTCTGAAGTTCTACTAAACTGGAGAATGAATATGGATGGTGTAGACATTCAATAAATGTTTGCTGAATTGAATGCAATAAAAATGGAGAAAGAGACATTACAAATGCATTTTTTTTAAAACTTCATTACATGTACTGAAAGATGTTTTTGACATTTTATCTACATATGATGATAGAGTTTCTTGCACCACCATGTTGTGAATCAGCTAGCTACAGAGTCAAAGCCCATGCTGACCTCCAATAATTTGCTTCTAATAGCGGGAGGGGAGAATCGCATTAAAGCAGGCATTGATATGTACTTGGCATTTACAATACACATCTTGTAAAATCTTTTACTATTCACATAAGGCAGACTTTTTATCCTCATTAAATTTTTTAACAGATAAGAAAATTGAGACTCAAATATGTTTATTAATCTGCCTCCAATCACATATCTAATGAGTCGTTAGAAATGTAAATTCAGGTTTATCAAACTTTACAAAATACATAACCTTGTTTTTTCCACACTTTTTTGCACACTCTTGAAATCATATGTCACAGGAATTATTTTTTGCTAATTTGGGTCTGGGTTATCATTAGCAAATATCCTTACATGTTCTTACTTAGAAACATTTCATTTTGAGTGTTATGAAATTTCAAGCGTAAAGCTTCAAATAGGGCAAATGGCTCATGTTTTAGCTTTAAGTCTGGGTTGCTCTTTAATGAATTCAATTCCAGCAGACGATAAATGAGTTCAGTAGTCCCTGTTTGATCATTTTAGTTTTTTTCATTTGACACCCTTTCTTTATGTTGAGAAGTCCTAAGATCTATATACTCAAATTATGCCTCAAAATTTTCTCAATCTTAAAACCCCCTGGGCAACCTGCTCTAAATGATCAGGGGTTGATACATGAGCTAAATTGTCATCACCCTGTAATTCTGGAGTGACAACAAAATAGTAGATGACTGTGCAAGTTGAAGAATTTGCTCATTGGGCTTGTAAGCTAAATTATGCTGGCAGGACATAAACATCGAAGCCTATTTTATGATAAAAAGTAATGATACGTAGAATTTGAGCATGATTCTTCTGCAAAAAGAGCATGTAATTTCGTAATGTGTCATTTATTTTTCAAAAAGTCCATTTGGTGGTTCTTTTTGTATTGACACAGGCTCTAAGCTCCATGAGGAGCTTGAGTGTGAAACTCAGTTTTATGTCTGCAGCCCCCAAGTACTCGGTAGTATTTGATGAATAAATGAATGAATGTAATAGAACATGAGCTCTTCCCTGACCTGAGGCACTTCAAAAGCTACTCCAAAAGACATCTTTCTACTTTACTATTGCTGGTGATCTCTCCGCTTCTCAGCTCCTCCCATGCCAAGATTTGGGTTTCAAGGCTCTCCTTAGGCCCCCAAGCTTGCATTTTTGCCCTTGTCCCTCTTGTGCCCATCTTTCTCCTTCTCCCTTTAGCTCAGTTACTCGTGTCAGGACCTTTCTTTTCCTCCTGGGTCTTACTCCAACTCCAGCCATTTTCCACTTCATGCAGACATTCTGGCTATTCTGGGGAACTAACCCAGGATGTTTTCTAGTGCTAGATACTCAGGGAGGGTTATGTAAAAGGAAACAGATACCAAGTTGAGAAGGATAGTAGAGGCAATGTGTCCCAGTTCTTTCTTTTTTTCTGGGCAAACTTTGCTCATGGCAGATGTTCTGGCCACCTGCTGCTTTGCTCTGGACTCCCTGGTTTGTCAGTCCTTTTCCTAAAATAATGCATGAACTGAATGCAGTATTATCTATGTGCTTTGCCCACTGCAAAGCCCAGGAGAGTCACTGCTGCCCATGATCTGGAGGTTTTGCTGCGAGTGGTGTCATTTAAGATTGGAATTAACGTCTTTTTAGCTGCCACACTGCATTGCTGCATATAAGAGCTTAGGGCAATCGAACATCCACACTCTTTTTTTTGTACATGAAATGTAAAATCAGCACCAACTGTGACACCTCAAAATGCATACTATAGCTGTATAGAAGATATTTTTACATTTTCAAAAAGTAATTTACATTTAACAGAGCATCATGAAAAAAATACAAATACATAAAGCTACCCATAATTACATCATGCAAAGATGTCTTTCAGTAACATTTTATTATATAGCCTTCCGATCTGTATTACCCCTAACTATTTACCACCTATATATTTTAACCAAATTAGGATCACACTATTTGTATTGTTTTATAATCTGACTTTTTTACTTAATGTTTTATGAAAATATTTCTATACCAATAAATACTAACAACATCATTCATCTGGAAAATATTCTACTTTATAGGATACCCACAGTATCTACTCTTAAAGATCTAATCGTTTCTAATCTTTTAAGTGTTATCAAGGAACATCATTGGGGCTAAGCCTTTGTGCATATTCAGTTATTTCTTTGCGGTGTTTCTAGAATCAGCAAATCAATGCATAAATCATTTTAAGACTTTTGATACATGAGCAATTGATACTTTGGGAACTTTAATGAGTATTACGTTTTATCTGAATTTAGTAATTTCAGATTGGTAATTTCAAATCTTGATTCTGTTTTCTCTTGCATCTGTTATTACCACAAATTCAATAAGCTGTTCTCGCCTGCTTTGTCATTGGTCTTCAAAAAAATATTAAACAACATAAGGTCACTTATTCTGCACATATTTGCCAAGAGTTAACACTGCATAGGCACTGTTAGATACTGGAATAAAGGTAGTAGAAATTCAGGAGTAGATGACGGAAGCATAAGTAAGCCTTAATCTTGGTCCTCTTTTATTAATACAGGAAGTATTGTTGCATTACAATTTGTGACATTTTAAACTTATTCCCTTTCTTAATGC
The DNA here is from genome assembly GCA_003508835.1 of Eonycteris spelaea. Classification (NCBI taxonomy): domain Eukaryota; kingdom Metazoa; phylum Chordata; class Mammalia; order Chiroptera; family Pteropodidae; genus Eonycteris; species Eonycteris spelaea. The sequence continues at coordinate 15,959,404 of PUFA01000014.1, read as the reverse complement.
ACTAAATACAAGCTACTTTGTCATATTTTAAAATACGCTGTCAAAAATGGAAATAAGGGTAATTTGGCATAAGCATAACTTTTTTTTTTTTTACCCTGGAGTTTTTTTTTTTTTAAAAGGCGCATGCTATTTTAGTAAATTAGAAAAATTCAGAAAAGTATAAAGAAGAAAATAAATGACTCATAACCAAGCCATTCAAAGACAATTACTGTTAATTGGTGTTTCCTTCTAGGCATTTTCTTTGTATATTTTTTACATAGCTGAGATAATGTATAAATGCAATTTTCCAAGCATATAAGGTAAATATTTCCTCATGTTATGAACAACTCTTTGAAAACATTATCTCTAATGGCTCCATAATATCCCATCATGGAAATGAATTAAATATACAGAGTTTGTTGGTTAATAGTGAAAGCTCTGAAGCAAGGTTGCCTGGGTCCTCGTCCCAAAGCTGCCATGGGTTGGGTTACTGCTGGTGGTCGCAGGCCAATTAATTTTTCTGTGGCTCAGTTTCCTTATATTAAAACAGGGATAATAATAATCTCTATCTCTTAAGGTTTCTATAAAGAATACCTGAGACGATTCAAGTAAAGATTATACTAGTACCTGGCACATAATGATCAGACAATAAAAGTTATTATTATCACTATTATTTTCTTAATCTTTGTAACTATTACTAGTTGTTTTTGAGATAGCATTTCCTGTTATGGAATTACTGAAGAACGTGATTGTTTACAAACATGTGTATAACCTCAGAATATTTTCATAGGATAGAGTCAAAGTCAATAGTATGAACACTGTTAAGATCTAAATACTGGAAAATGGTTTATCTGTGCTTATCTGTGCTTACAGTACAGTGCAACGTTGTTTTTCTCAGCAGGGAGATCATTTTTCCCAAATCAGAATTACCTGTGGGCCTTTTTCACCTCTCCTCTCATCCTGTCCCCACCCATCCTCATCCTCCTTCCCTCAGCTGACACATAAGAATCAGAATCTCTAGAGCATTTGCAATTCTTGTCTTCTTGCAAACTGCAGATATCAACATGTATTCCATAGAGTTGTGATAAATAAAATGATGAATGTGTATAGGGTTTTATACATAGTAAGCACTCATTGTTAGCCATTATTACATTATTATTATAATAATTAAATTCATTATTTATATGAATAAATTTATTTTATTGTCTGTCCCTCATCAGTGTTGGGCATGAGCATTTTAAAATTATTTTAAATTTAAATTATTTTAAACTATTTAAGTTATTTAAAAGTATTTAAAAGTATTTTCTAATTTAGTAAGTAAAAAGTAGTATTTCAGTGTTTTAATTTGCTTTCGTTGGTTACTGTTGGAGTTGAATTTTCCTCAAAGATTTACTAGCCATTCGTATTCTGTGTGTGAGTGTGTATCAGAAGGAGGTAGGGAGAGTTGGGGAGACAGGGAGAAGAAGAGAGAGAGAGAAAGGAAGAGTTCGGGATGTATTTTACAGGGGTCTTGATTTTGTAATTTTTTTTTTTTTTGGTTGGATGTGTGTTGGGAGCCATTACTAGGTGGAGTGTGTTGCTCTTTTGATAGTAAGGATATTATCCTTAGTCTGACCATGTCTTTTTCCTACTGATCTAGCTTTATCTCTCTATGGTCAGTATATGTTTCTAAAGGTTTCCAAGCCATCTAGTTAATTATCCCTTTTAGAATTTTGCCAGAGACTGTTATTAAGCTTATAAGTTTATGGTCTCAGAACTCCCTCCCCTCCCTCCTTCAAAAAAAAATCTGAAAACCTTAGCCAATCTCCTATATCTGGCACAACTTGAAATCTCCATGATTGCTTAGTGCTTTGAGACAGTGACAGAGATTTTCTGCAGTACTTTGTGTTTGGATTTGACCATATGTGGGCAGGGGGATGACTATGAAGAGCACAGATTACTTGAATGCTGCCAATGAATCTGGGACACTTGGTTAAAAGGATACTGGCACCTGTGCTCAGCCTTGTTTGTACGCCCTTTACACCTGCTTGTTCTTCAGGTTCTCCCCGCTCCTCCTCCCTGCCCGCCCCACTGCCCCTTCCCCTCCACACACAGTTGGGTCCCTAACTTACTTTTCTATGCCTGAGTTCTCACTTTGGTAACCTGGTTTATGCTTTAATAGCTCCCAGACTGACAGTTTATCTGGCACTCTCCACCCTTTGTAAGCATCACAATTCCAAGTCCAGGCCATCTGCTGTTGGCTTCTTTGATACTACCCAGTGGTCTGCGAGGATCTGAAGGTCCAGGCTTCCATTGCTACCTTTTCTTGAGACAGTCCCTCCAGACCCTTTTGTTACTGTCTACACAGCCTTCAAAACTTGCCTCATCGTGGTGGCTGTGTCTGGATGCCCACAAAACTCATGTTCTCCCTTGTAGGGATCATGCAGACTCCTCTTTGAAATTTTAGAACTGACATCTTTTTTTAAAAAAAACTTTTGAAGAATATTTGTTTTTCTTTTGTAATATTAAACTATTAAATTAATAGTTAATATATTTATATTTTTTGAATTTTTCAGTTAGAGCTGACAGTATTATTTCATATTAGTTTCTGGTGTATAGCATAGTGGTTAGACATTTATAGAATTTATGCAGTACCTCTCCCCTCCCCCAGTTAGTCTAGTACCCACCTGGCACTATACATAGTTATTACAACATTATTGACTAATTTCCTATGCTGTACTTCACATCCCTGTTACTGTTTTGTAACTATCAATTTATACTTCTTAATCCCCTAACTTTTTCACCCAAGCCCCTTAAACCCTCTCCCATCTGGCAATCACTAGTTTGTTCTCTGTATCTACACATCTATTTCTGTTTTGTTTGTTTGTTTTGTTCTTTAGATTCCACATATAAGTGATACCAGATGGTATTTATCTTTCTATGTCTGACTTATTTCACTTAGCATAATTCCCTCTAGGTCCATCCAAGTATCAGGACATCTGCAAATAATGACAGTTTTACTTCTTCCTTTCCAATTTAGATGCCTTTTATTTTTTTTTTCTTGTCTGATTGCCGTGGCTAGGACTTCCAATACTATGTTGAATAAAAGTTGTCTTTTTCCCAATCTTAAGGAAAATGCTTTTAGCTTTTTCATTGAGTATGCTGTTAGCTGTGGGTTTGTCATATATAGCCTTTGTTATGTTGAGGTATGTTCTCTCCATCCTCACTTTGATGAGAGTTTTTATCACAAATGGTTGCTGGATTTCGTGAAATGCTTTTCCGCATCTATTGATATGATCATATGATTTTTTTGTCTTTAAATTTGTTAATGTAATGTGTCATATTAATTGATTTGCAGATATCAAACCAACCTTCATCCCACGAATAAATTCAACTTGATCATGTTGTATGATCTTTTTAATGTCTTGGTGAATTTGGTTTGCTAATATTTTGTTGAGAATCTTTGCATCTATGTTCATCAGGAATATCAGCCTATGTTCATCAGGAATATAATTTTTTTTTTCTTTGTAACATCTTTTTTTTCTTTTTTTAATTTTGTAACCAGGATAATGGTGGCCTTGTAAAATGAGCTTGTGAGGCTTCTCTTTTCTTGAATTTTTTGAAATAGTTTGAGAATAATAGATGTTAATTCTTCTTTGCATGTTTGGTAAAATTTACCTGTGAACCCATTTAGTCCAAAACTTTTGTTTGTTTTTTGATGACTGATTTAATTTCATGAGTAGAGACTGGTCAGTTCAGATTTTTTGTCTCCTCTTTACTCAGTCTTAGAAGAGTCTATGTTTCTAGGAATTTATCCATTTCTTCCAGATTGTCTAATTTGTTATATAATTGCTTATATTTTCTTATAATCCTTTGTATTTCTGTGGACTCAATTGTTACTTCTCTTTCATTTCTGATTTATTAATTGGGTTCTTTCTTTTTTTTCTCGATGAGTCTGGCTAAAGATTTATTAATTTTTGTTTATGGTTTCAAAGAACTAGCCCTTGATTTCATTGATCTTTTGTATCATTTGTTTAGACTTTAATTTGTTTATTTCCACCCTGACCTTTATTATTCCATTCCTTCTTCTCACTTTTGGCTTTGTTTGCTTTTCTTTTTTAATTTCTTTAAGTGTAAGGTTATATTGTTTACTTGAGATTTTTCTTGTTTCTTAATGTGGGCCTGTATTGCTATGAATTTCCCCCTTAGGACTGCTTTTTCTGTGTTCCATAGATTTGGGGTTGTTGTGTTTTTATTTTATTTTTTCAAGAACACTTTTGATTTCTTACTTGATCTCATCATTAACCCATTCATTGTTTAGTAGTGTGTTATTTAGCCTCTGTATACTTATATGTTTTTCAGTTTTCTTTTTCTTGTAATTGATTTCTAGTTTTATACCGTTGTGGTCAGAGAAGAAACTTTATATAATTTCAGTCTTCTTAAATTCTTAAAAGACTTGTTTTGTGTCCTATAATGTGGTATATCTTGGGTAATGTTCCATCTGGGCTTGAGAAAAATGTATATCTGCTGCTTTAAAGTGCTCAAAATGTTCTAAAAATATCAATTAAATTCATGTGGTCAGATATGTCATTGAAGGCAGCTGTTTTGTTGATTTTCAGTCTGGAACATCTGCCCATTGGTGTCAGTAGGGTGTTAAAGTCCCCTACTATGACTGTATTATTGTCAGTCTCTTCCTTTATGTCTGTCAATATCTGCTTTATATATTTAGGGGCCCCTCTGTTGGGTGCATAAATGTTTACTAGAGCCATATCCTCTTGTTGGACTGACCCCTTTATCATTCTGTAATGTCCTTCTTTGTTACTAGAGCCTTTGTTTTGAAGTCTATTTTGTCTGATGTAAGTATTGCTACCCCAACTTTTTTTTCATTTCCATTTGCATGAAATACCTTTTAACATCCCTTTACTTTTAGTCTTGTGTCTTTTGATCTGAAGTTGGTCTCTTGTAGATAGCATATATTTGGGTCTTGTTTGCTTATCCAGCACCCTGTGCTTTTTAATTGGAGCATTTAATTCATTTACATTTAAAGTAATTATTGGTAGGTACGTAGTTATTGCCATTTTACTATTATAGTAATGTTTACCCTCTTCTTAAAGAAGTCACTTTAACATTCGTTGTAACACTGGCTTGGTGGTGATAAATTTTTTTTTTTGCTTTTTCTTTTCTAGGAAGCTCTTTATCTCACCTTCGATATTAATTGATAAAGTAGTCTTGATTATAGGCCATTGCTTTTCATCCCTTTGACCATTTCTAGCTAATCCCTTCTGGCTTACAAAGTTTCTGTTGAGAAATCAGCTGACAGTCTCATGGGAGCTCTTTTGTAAGTAACAAACAGCCTTCCTCTTGTTTTAGGATTCTCTCTTTGTCTTTAACCTTTGCCATTTTGATTATGTGTCTTGGTGTGGGTCTCTTTGGGTTCATCTTGTTGGGACTCAGAGCTTCCTGGGCTTGTATATCTATTTTTTTTCTCCAAGTTAGGGAAGTTTTCAGTCATTATTTCTTCAAATAGGTTCTCAATTCCATTGCTCTCTCTCTCCTTCTGGAACCCCTACGATATGAATTTTGTTATGCTTGATGTTGTCCCAGAGGTCCCTTAAACTATCCTTATTTTCAAATTGTTTTTTTTTTTTTTTTCCTTTTTGCTGTTTGGATTTGGTGTTTTCTGCTACCTTGTCTTCCAAATCACTGACTCAGTCCTCTACTTCACCTAATCTGCTATCAATTCCTTCTAGGGTATTCTTCATTTCAGTTATTGTATTCTTCATTTTCTGGCTGGTTCTTTATTATTGTTTCTACGACCTTTTTAATGCTTCCTATCTCTTTGTTGACATTCTCACTGAGATCATTTCTTCTTCCCCTAAATTTATTGAGCATCTTAGAACCAGTGTTTATAACTCTGTATCTGGTAGGTTGCTTGCCTTCATTTCATTTAGTATTTTTTTTTTTTATGGAGTTTTCTCCTGTTCTTTCATTTGGGACTTTTTTTTTTCTCATTTTAGCTGCCCCTCTATGTTCCTTTCTATGTCTTCCAACCTTGGCTGGATCTGCTATGTCTTCCAGCGTTGGCCAGGTGGCCTTATGTTGTAAGTGCCCTGTGTGGCCCAGTGGTGGAATCTCTCTGACCACTGCACCAGGTGCTCCAGGAGTGTCTCTTGTGCAGGTTGTGTGTACCCTTCTGTTATAGTTGAGCTTAGATTGCTGTTGGCATGTCAGTGGGTGGGGTTGATTCTCAGGCTGATTGGCTGTGAGGACTGGCCTCACCCCTAGCATATGAGGTGCTGTGATTTACCCCAGTGAGCTCACTTGCCTATTGAGATCAATCTTTGAGTGTGCTGCTTGTGAGCTAATCAGTCGGTGCTCTGTTGTAGTGTGATGTGAGCCTCCAGGTATGTTGATTCTGTGGCCCCTCGGCTGGGGTTCCCATGCAGACCAGGGTCGGCTGTTGCCTGTGATGGTCCTGGGGCTACCTGGTAGAAGCTACAAAGTTATCTGTCACTGCCTGTGCTGGACCAGGAGGTGTGTGGGAGAGTCCATGATGTGAACCGAGGCTGGGTGACATCCATACTGGGCCTGGGGCAGCTCAGCAAAAGGCTCAGAGCACCCTGAGGCTTCCTGCTGACTGCCTATAAGTCTCAGCTGCTAAAAGAGCCTGGGGTAGTACATGAGTTTGGTGAGGTAGGGTCCCTGGGAGCCACCAGAGTGAAGTGAGCAGATTTAACCAGGTTAGTTCAGATTCCGATTTGGTGCCAGTGCTGAGCTTGTGGCTACTTGCAAAAGCCTCAGGTCGTACTGAGGCTGCTGCCTGCCTCAGGCATGCCGACCCCAGAGAATTATTCAAGAAATACTGCAGCTCAGACCAGGGCTGCTTGCCTGCCACTGGAAGTATCTCCAGAGGCACGTGAGCTGAGACCTGTTGATTGCTGCAGAAGGAGCTTCCTGCCACGCACAGGGTAGGGCTGGTTGCCCAGCCACAAAAGTGCCTCTGTCAGTGGGTGAGTGAGTGGGGTGGGGTCTCAGGGAATCACTAGGGTGGAGCAAGTGGAATTCACCAAGCCAATGCAGAATCAGAACTGGCTGTATAGGAGGAGAGTCCAACATAGACAAGATAGTACTCACCTGTAGGCTGCATAGGAGGGGGCTCAACACAGGGATAATGGTGGCTGTTCCTCCAGCCCTCAACCTGAAGCCATATAACTCAGTCTTTCTCTGCATGTCGCTGGCACCTCTTAAGCTACTGTCCCTCCGCTGGAGCCTACAGTGAATGCCTGCGAACGAATGATTCTTTGCATGGGCTCTTTAAGAGGAACACCTGGGTTTCCAGCAGCCTTCAGAGTCACCTGCACAGTTGGAATTTCCACTGTTTTTTTCAGCCTCATTTTGTGGGGATTCTGTTCCTGGCACTGGAACCCTGAGCTGGGGAGCCCTGGTGTGGGGCTGGGAACCCATGCTCCGCTGGGAGGACCTCCACAGCCAAGATGTTCCTCTGAATGTTCAACCACCGTACATGGGCGCAAGGCCAGCGCGTTTCGTGCCTCCTCCCCTGCTACCAGTATGATGTGCCCTCTCGTTGATATCCTTAGTTATGAGTTCTGTTCAGCTTCTCTTCAGATGGTTCTCCAGGTTGACTGTTCTGTAATTTAGTTGTAGTTTTAATGTGGTCAGGAGGAGGCAGGCAGTGTTTATCTATCCTGCCATCTTGACCAGAACTCCAGAACTCAGACCTCTCAATGGCTGGGCCCAAATCATGTCCAGAATTTGCTTTATTTACGATAATAATAATAATAATAATAATAATAATAATAATATTTATGGTGATATAAACATTTCCTGAATTCTTACTCTATGCTGGGCATTGTGCTAAGAGGTTCATAAGGCCCTCACTCATCACGACTTCAAAGCAAACATGTAAGGTTGGTTCTATTATTGTTCCCACATCACACATGAGGAAAGCAAAGCTTAGAGAAATAATGGCTTGTCAGAGGTCACACTGGTGGCAGTATGTGTTGTAGTTGTGAAGTGATTTCAGGTCAACCTGATGCCTAAGCCCATGATCTAAACTCTAAGATGATATGGTACCATCTGGAATTCCTCATCTTCCCTTCTTTTCCTAATCTAGTTTGTAGCCCCTTTTATAAACCATATCTCCTACAAACAATGACAGTTCAAAGCTGGAAGAGGTTCTTGTAGCCATTTTATTCTTCTGGGATGATATCAGTTTTCTCCTCTCTGATTCTGCTTGTAACTTATGCATGACTTCCAGGGAGCCTGGCTGGGTCACTCTTCATCAGTGTCCCCCTTGCAGAGAAAGGGCTCCAAAAGCCAATTATGTGTCTTTCTCTTTGATGTCACACTCTCCCATTTGCTCCGTGAGTGGATTTCCTTCTACTCACATCATAGCTTCCCTCCTGCTCTCTCCAGCAGGCTCCTCCACATCCTAGAGCCTCTCTGTATATTTCCTATGTCCATTCCACTTATATCTACCCTTGTGGGTCAGGAGCTCTGTGTATTTATCCTTGTGGTCTCTCTAACAATTAGCAACCCACGACAATTAGCAACCCACAAAAATGACTTCCTCAAATCTTTTCACTTCGAGGGTGAGTTAAATTTCTTGTGAATGTAATTGCTGATGATCTCGGCCAGGAAAACTGAATAGATCTACAAATGTGGTCAGTGAGGACACTGTGGGCAGAACTTCTGGGGTGTGTGCTGACCGTTATTGCCCCATCTCCGGCCTGGTTCAGAGTCTGGAATCCCAGTATACTCTCAGTAAACCTCAATATTCCTGAAAAAGTAACTTTTATATTTGGTTATATTCCTCTATCATATTCTGATTACAGCAGCTTCTCAGTAGTGGCATACTTAATAGTCACTACCATTTGCAAGTTACTCCAAATCCCATAATGTGCAGTAAATTGTCATTTTTCTGAGGTAAGAATTCGAAAGTCTCATACTGTTAGGCTGGGTGTGGTCACAAGTCACTTAGTATTCTTGTTTTCTGCCTACTGTGGCAATGCATCTTATGGAGGTAATGATATGCAATAGCACTTTTCAAGGATGTGGAGATTCCAGAAATCTTAGGTTGCATCTGCACAGAAAATGAGGATTTACCCTGTGTGCAAGCCCAGGGCAAAGTGATGCCTTTCCTTCCCACCCACTGCTAATTCTGTTGTGGAGTGTGAGCAATTAGTAGGGACTTGATTCACCTTCCTGAAACACAGGTCATTGACAGAACTTCCCTAGAAGTTAGGCATGCTCTTTATGCACAATTACAAGTGATTAAAGTAATGTTATCCAATTAGCCTGCGTTTCATTCACCTGCTTCAAATATTTTTAATGCTTACTCCTGATTGCTTTTCTTGGGCTGGGTTTGTATAGGGCACATTATCCTGATGAGAATGGAAACCTCTGGTTCGTGTTTGGAGATATTTGGGGAACTGAAGAAATATTTTCATTTTTCTGTTTAAAGATTTAATGTTGTGTAGATTCTGCTGGCATGTAACTTACTTGTATCAAATATAACCTTTTATTCAATAGGCTAGAAAGTTTACTTTCTTATACACCTGATGCTAGCGCTATCATGCCCCAGTGCTGCCCAGAACTTTAATGACAGCAAGACCTGGGAAATCTTGGGGAGATAGAGTGTCACTTGCAGAAAGAGTAAATTATCTTGGAAGCCACTCCTGGAATCATTGCTGAAAGCAATTTCTCAGAGTTTATGCTCAAACCTTAGAAGGCTCCTCCTGCCACTATGATTGAAGGAGCAAGGAGGGAGCCAACTGTCTTGGTTGGCAAATGTCATCAGTCATGATGAGCCACTAATCCTGATGAGACCTCTGATAAGACTCTGGTATAATGACAGATGAGGCTGTGTACAGCAGTTAACTTAGTCATTTGTAATCATTACTTTTTGGCCATTCAGTAACCATCTTGTGAAATTATTTTCTGAATTTCCCAGAAAAAGTTGAATATTACCCCTTTACTTTGGCAAAGCATCCCAGCAATTAGAATGCTTGTAGGGGATGTTTTAGGGCCCCATCAGATACAACTTCAGGATCCTTATTCTCCCAAGTTACCTGCTTTGGGCAGGAGATTACAAAGTGTTGGACATGCCTGCTCTTTTCCTGACCCTGCTTATAGTGTAAGCCCAGGATTCTTCTGTGGCTAACATCTCTATTGCTGTTTCTAGGTATCCCCAGGGCAAGATGCAAGGTGGATGGTGCTCTTTGTTGCTTCTTGCACTGTGACTATGGCCACATCTTTTGGTCCAGGGCTTCCTTCCTCAGCAGTGTGCATTAGTCATGTGTGTGCTGCAGATGGCCAACAAATGTGTAGAGATACCAAACTGTTGAGCCCCTCAGCACTCTGTAAGACTAGGCTGGACAAGGAGCAGATGAAACCCTCTGAAGCCTTCTGTTTACCCCAGTGGGCCTTACAAATATCATTTTTATCTTTTGTCATGATATGGAAAAAAGGTTAGGAAGCACTGACTTAACCTCTTTGGTTTTCATTTTCCTCCTCTGTAAGTTGGCCTTTTTAAAAATTATCATACAAGACCATTATGAGGATCAAAGACTTAAATGCATATGAAGGGGCTTCAAGAGCTGCCATATATATCAGGTGTATCACTAGCCACAGAGAGATAGGACTCTGTCTCCAGTTTATCCTCATTGGCTTTCCCTTTGAGAGTGAGATGAAATTCTACTTTCTGAAAATCTTTCTCAAGTCATGAAATCAATGTATTGCATCTATCATTGAAGTTCAAGCACTGACATAAAACTTTCCCTGTAGTTTTTGGTTCCTGTGACTTCTTTTGAGGCATCTACCAAAGCAGAAATTCCTTGTTTCTCTGCCTAGTGATGCAGAGGGTACATAGCAATGTATCTGCCTCCCTTGGTCTGTCTGCATTCATGTCCCCGATGCTCAAGCCCACTCAGGCCAGGGCCTTCCATCCTGGTAAAGACTGGCCTTTACTCCCTCCGAGCCTATGTTGCCTTTGACTGCAGGCCCTAGGTCAAGAGCATCTCAAGTTTCTGTGGTTTCAATATCTGTCCTCCAGAGTATGAGCTGGCTGGTGTTGACCCTCCCGGCCCCACCCCTGCCCCAAGTGGTTCTGGAGAATGACTTCTCTTCTTTCCTCTTGGCCCTGCAGACAGAGATCTCTTGGGCTGAGAGTTCTCCTGTCCTTCTCTTCATCAAGCCTTAAGTCAAATGTTACCTTGATAAATGTGTGAAAACCAAGTCACAAAACAATATACCGTAAAAGGTTAACACTGATTTTCTGGATGCTGAAGGTATGGGTCATATTTATTTCTTCTTTTGACCTTCCTGATTTTTTTTTTCAGATTTTCTGTAGTGAAGCTATAAATGTATTAAATTATATTTCTAAAATATGCTCTCAAGATGTGCTTCATGAAGGCAAATAACAGCTCCGACATTCCTTCACACTTGCTGGCTCAAAATTACTGCCTCTGCTTTCAGAGCCAGGCAATTTGGAGGGGGTAGAAGTCAGGAGGGAGGGAGAAGAGGCAGCAGTGTGGGCCATTGAATTTTCTCTTTTCAGACATTGCTCTGGCAGCTAATTCCAGGGTGCTCATCTGTATGGTGGCAGTGTGACTTTCATGTTTTCCCCAAGGTGTTTTATGGCCTTTTTACAGTGATACTTTGAATAACTTTTTCTCGTAACTTCCAAATAGTGAAAAATATCAGATGATTTATCTTTCTCCCTCTCTTCTTTCTTTTCTTCTTTGTTTCTGCCCATTTCTTATTCTTACTCTTCAGCGTCTTTTTTTTTCAACTTCCTCCTTTTCTCCTGCTGTGTGCCCCTCCTCCCCCGATTCTCTTCACCTAATATTTAGCAAAACAAAGCATGGTGGTGAGAAGGAAAAGATTTGATCATGTTAGGTGGGGTCATGGTGAGCGGAATGCAAATACGGATTTAACCTTAGGAGCTAGATGGTTAAAGAGTGGTTCCAGGGGGCAGTGTTAGCCCTTTACTTTTCCAGAAGGTAATTCAGTTTTCAGACTTGTAACAACTGATGTATCTTCATTTGACTTCATCCTTTAGGTTAGGGGAGGATTGCCTGAGAAATTGGTGCTTGTGCTAGGGTCCTAAAAGTGGATGAGTAATTTTAACCAGTCACAGGCGTGGGGCAGGCAGGAGGCCAGGGAGGGCAGGGCTTTAGTCCAGCCCAAGTCTGTCTCCATCCAGAGCACTTACTCGCTCTTTATTTGCCACCAAGAAAGGTGAGGCATTACTGAGGACCCCTGCTATATGGACCAGCCAATGATGCCACTATTCAACTCAGAACGATTAGTTGCCCTGGAGAACAAGGCATTGAATTATATACAGCAGAGAGACTGATCAGATCCTAGATACCTGCAGCATTCTTCTAACTGGGGACAAGACTTCCTTCTGGTCAGCCAGGAAGGTGACTACAACTGCCACCTAGAATGGCTCCACCTTGTTGGCAAGACTGCCCTATCTATTAGTCATTCCCATGCCATTCCTGTGATGCTCAGCCTGTTTGCCAAGCTTCCTATAGGGAGGGAGCCTGGAATCCAGAGACCAGCTCCAGCTCTTCCATTTGGTGTATGGCTGTGCTTTTGAGTTCTGAGAGTCTGATCCCTTGGGATTGCCTCCTTAACATGTTCCTCTTCAGACTGTCAGGCCTCTGACAAATTTCACACTCCCCTAGACCAGCCAAAGCCCCCCTCTCAAGGGCAGGTGTCAGGTCTGGTGGTGTTTTACATGGAAACAGTGCTGGCTGAGCTTGAGGCCCTAGAGAGCCACCTGCTCTGACTTATGGTGTATATATCTGGGTGACTGACTGTTCTCATTGACCTGCAGGTAGCTGTGATCTGAGCAATCTCTGTTCTCCAGGGAAATCAGCATCAGCTCCAAGAAGTTCTCAGGTGAATGGTGGCATCACTGGTTGATTTATACAGCAGGGGTCCTGGTAACATCTCACCTTCTTGGTGATACATGGAGTGGGGCTCTAGACTGAGATACACTTGGGCTTAAATAGACCCCTGGCCCCCTCTGGTCTCCCACCCCACCCCACCCCACTCCCTTGAACTAGTTAACTCTACTTATTTACTGTAGGACCCAGCTCAAGCATTAGTTTCTCAGATAGTCCTCCCTGGCCTTAGGGATGAAGCCAAGTCCCTGTCTTATGCATTCTTATAGGGCCATGTATCTCTTCTTTACTACACATACCAACATTGAGACATTGCAAGGATTTTGAGGTTGTCGGACTGTTTTCTGCAGCCCCACCACACTCTAAGCTCCTCAGCCTATCAGCTCTAAGAGGGTTTAATTTTGCTCACTGCCAAGGACATAGCTTGGCACATAGGAGATGCTCGATAAATATTCATCAAATGAATTAATTACTCATAGTTCCATACCTTTGGCCTCTAGGACCCGGGAAAGTTACTTAATCTCTCTGAGCCTCAGGTTCCTTGAGAGAAATGGGAATAATAATCCCCCATTCAGAAGACTGTGGGATTTACATGAACAATGGTTGTAAAGCACCCAGTGTGGGGGGCCTGCTTATGTAATAAGCACACACATAAAGTGTTGGTTTTTTTCAGCCCTGAGCATTGCACAGAGCAGCAGTTTAAAGGTTTAAAGAGAGAAAAACATGTCCCCTTATTTCTTTGCCCTCCTCCTTCTTTATTACCTTTTCCTTGGTTAGGTAAGGCACAGAGTGAAGGGTCAGAAAATCAGGTTTTTGATGTTTCGCTAATGAGATGACCTTGGGTAGAGCATTGGCCCTTTCTGTTTCAGCTTCCGCTTATATGTGATGGAAAGACATAGATGGATGGTCTTTACAGTCTTTCCTAATTCTCTCCCCTTGGGTCTTTGCATAGGGGTCAAGGGTGACATTGCCCACTGTTGTTCACAGTACAAGATGAATGGAAGCAAAAAGGAAATGCAGCATCAGAACAGGGAGAAGCAAATTAGGCTATTGGCCTATCTATTTTTAATACAAGCTGAGTTTATTTTAGCAATACAGGTGAAGAATGTTTAAAAATGTATCATTATGACAATGCCCCTTGGTAATAGCACAAGGATTTCTAGTATATCTTTCTTCAAAAGAGCCAGAGGGCTTTGTATATACTGTCTCATTAATTCTCAGACTGTCCCTAAAGTTGGATGGGAAAGCATGATGAGTTCTGTTTTATATGCAGAGAAACAAAGCTTCAAACAGGTGAAGTAGCTTATCCAAGGTCGCACAGTAACATCATGCAGTACCCAGGAACCCAGGTCTCTATCTAGCACATTAACCTGTTAGAGCATTCTGTTTCCAGTCTCTGGAAATGTGCCCAGCTTTGGGTGAGAGGTCTTTGTTCTGAGCAATGTGATATTTAAAAGTGTGGTTTCCTGGAGGATAGATAGACTCTTTTTCCTAAAATAAGAGCAGCAATAAGTAGATAAAGAGGGATTGGAAGGACGGAAGTTAGTAGAAAGTTTTCTTGCCCTCTCTCTCCCCACATCCCAAATATCTTTTCCGTGGACCAGCTAAGGCCCCATCTCGAGGGCCAAACATCAGGCCTGGTGTGGTTGCCATGGAAACAGTGCTAGCTGGGCTTGAGGCCCTAGAGAGCCAGCTGTCTTAACTGAAGGTGTGTGATTCTAGGTCACCTTCCTGGCCAACCTGAAGGGATTCTGTCGTCCTCAGTTAGGAGGCTGTTGTAGGCATCTGCAATCTGATTAATCATTCTGCTGTATTTAACACAGTACAGCTGTTCCCGAGCAGCAGCATCTCTAAGAGACCTGGTTGGAGAGTGGCATTCCTGGTTGGTCCACATATCAGGGGTCTTCAGTCATATGTCCTACCCTGATTCTCATTAGCTATGTGACCTAAAGTAGGGAAGTTGTACTTTCTGAGCCTCAATCTTCTCATTTGTAAAAGGGGTTAATTAACAGGACAATTGTGAGGGTTATGAGAGTGAATAAATCATAAATCATAAATCATGATGGATGTGTATTTATTTAATATGTACTCATCTCTGCCAGAGCTCACCAATTCCTGTGAAAGTGGGCCACGCCTTCCCCTGGGACACCCTGGCAACTATTGCTTCCCAACTTGAAATATCAAGTCAAGAGAAGAGCCAGTTGTTTCTAGGTAGTTTGTAGCTTCTTGTTGAACTTACCTGGAGACTACAGGCCTCACTGGTGGGTTGTCCCCACAGGCACTCCCTCCTTCTGAAAGAGAACGGTTTTTCTTGATGGGCTTGGTTTTCCTGGCTGCTGGGTCTTTGTGTCACTTGCAGTATATTAATTATTTAGTGCCTGGTAAAGCTCTCTGAGATCACAAGATGAAAGGCCTGGTCACAGTGCAGGGTTTTCCTTTTGACTGTTATTCTAGTCAGCATATTTTGGGAGGTGAAAATAGGCTTGAAATCACAGTGGAGTAAATTTCTTAAAAAGTAGAGTGCAAGCAGGCCACAAAAATGGACCCAAAACAAATAGTCGTGTTGCCTGCTAATGGAATAATGGAAGCACTCGGGCCTGTGTGTGTTGTGTGTGTGTGTGTGTAGAATCAGGCTACCTGGAGAATGATACCCTCTCCATTGCTCTTTTACATTAGTACAAATGCCAGTAGTCGTCCTTTGATAGCACCTTTAGAGTCCATCCTGGCCGGGTAGGTAGGACCAGTGATGAAGAACACCTGGAACAGAGATTCTAGTATAAGAGGAAACATTACAGGGCTCACAGGCTAATCAGGAGTGCTTGCTTGGGAATCTGAGATCATCTCTAGATAAGTCAAAATGTAGCAACTTGGGACACAAATGTCACATTGCCTTCATTATCTGGCTTTGTCAATGAATTATGAGTCTGGTGACCACAGACATAGTCAGGAGATACCTCTGGTTTGACCCTGGCCTTGACCTGGGAAGCATATTCCACAGAATACTGAACAACAGCTCCCATGAAGAGTATTTTCCTAATTCTAAATCTGTGAGCTTCAGAGTTCTAAGTGAAATTAATATACTGTTATACTCCATTGTCAGGCCAACCAAAGTAGCTTGAACAACATGTTCGATAAATGACCTAAATGTCACTGTCCTAAGTGGCAGTAAACGGTGGTAGTTAAAGAGACAAGAAGGCCCAGTTCTCGTTTTGTTTTGGTCCACTCTGAATTCCGTCTCAAGCTTTTATGAGGCTTCAGCTCAGGAAAGATGGGGAACCTTGGAGAAGGAAAGATTAGGTTAGGCCTTTAAGAAAGGGTAGGATTTAGGAATGAAGGGGTGGAGAAGGCTGGATCAGCGTGGCCGGAAGTTTGGAGACGTGTGCAATTGAAACCATGGAATGTGAAAGGCTCCTAAGTAGGAAATAAGGCCGAAAATGTAAGTAGTGGCCAAAATGTGAAGACCAAATTTTAGCCATTTTTGCAGCAACCACTTTGTGATTCCCTTTTTGGTGTGGGTCTAGTATGCTCTGCAGGTAACCCACCTCCCAAGGTTAGGGGCCTTGATAAAATTTCCTTTCTGTCCTTAATGCTGTGCCTGGGGAAGGGCAGATGTGGTTCACTACTGAATGAACTCAGTAGTTTTACACAGGCCTTTTTGGGTTTGAGGAGAGGCAGGAAACATGTCAAAACAATGACTTTTAACTAGACAAGAGAATATTATAGTAGATAATAATTTTTGCTTCAGAACTTGAGCTACCAAGAAAGACTGCAAACCTTCCCTGGCAGGATGGGAGTGGGGCTTAGAGAAAGGTGAGGTGCAGTGGGGCTGTTTAGTTCCATTCAAATTCCGCCCCGCACAGTAATAGCTCCTCTCTGAATGCGCCAGCTGGAGGAAATGTGAAAGCGAACTGCGGAGAACTGACAGTGTGTGAACTGGAGAGGACCGGAGTAAACAGCTAGTTCAAACCTCTCATTTTCCAGGCGTAGAGAAGGTATGGGAAGTATGTGTGTTTAGGACAAAGACCACATCTGCTAACTCTTTCTTTATTTACTCTGAAAATCATATCTCAGCTTTTCAGACTCAATGAACTGCCTATTACAACTCCAACATAACCACTGACTCTAGTAGTCATGTAAATTCACTGAGGTTTCTTTGGCTGAGCAGGTACAGGCTGCCAATCCCAGACAGGAGGTGTGTCCTGGATGCCTGGGCTTGCTGTGCCTGCTCATCACCACCATTTGACATCCAGACTACTATTTATTTGGCCACGTTAAGCTTTGCTTTGTGTGACACAAAATCATTGTACAAGAATGCATTATTAAGTGTGTCTTCAAATAAGGGGGAAACTAGCAGGCTGTCACTGATTATTTTATTGTAGAAGGAAAATAAATAAGTAAAACGTGTACAAGGCAAGGCAGGAGCAGTTCCAAGGAATGTTTAGAAGAGAGGCATTTTTACATTTTATTGATGTAGGTTTGTAAAACATGCTTGATAGTGAACCCAGGGCATTCATGTAAATAACCATCACACACACATAGCTCTTTGTCATTTATAACAACACATGTATGATATATTCACTATATTACGTACATTGGTTTAGGAATAAATAGACACAGAGTGAGACATGTAAAAATAAAGACTGGAAATAGAGACATTTCCAACTGGCTTAAATTGGGGTAGCGGAGATCACAGATAGTTGGCAGAGCTAATAATTACCTAATGAATAATAGAGAAGCAGCTATTTGAGAGCACTTCTGATTTCTGGACATTGTATTCAAGATCCCCAGGTATAGGAAAGGAACCAAGACTCCCATTCATTTCAGATTCTGAAGCGGAGACAGAAGCATAAAACTTCAAGAATGGCACGACTGATATTTAAAGAGTACCTCATGCACACATTATCTCACCTGGCCCTCACAAAACCCTGAGAGTTGGAGGAATGCACATTGTTGTTGCTCTTAACATCTTTGTCAGAGCAGAGAGGTTCCATAGAGCATGCGATTAGCCTGAAGTTCAACAGCTAATAAGTGCCAGAACTAATGATTTTCTCGAGAGCTCTTTACTCATTTGACGAATATTTATTAAGTCCCTACTATGTGCCAGATATGGGGATGTAGTAGTAACTAGTACAGGAGATAAATAATAAACAAATTAATATAAATATAATAAATAATAAATTCAGGGCAAGAGGATAAAGAGTAGCTTATGGGGAGTGATATTTTTCTACAGGATGATCAAGAAGCTCTTTTTGAGGAAGTAACACTTGAGCAGAGGCCAGGATGGAGAGAGGGAATGACTGACCGTGTGAGTCTGGGGGAGAGAAGCTTTCCAGGCTAAGAGCACCATCCGTGCAAAGGCCCTGTGGTAGAGTGTCCTTTGCGAGTACGAGGATCGACAGGGAGGTCCGTGGGGCTGGAGCTCCACGAACAAGGGGAAAATGGTGGAAATGAAGACAGAGAACCAGGGCCAGGTCATGTGGGTTTTTCAAGGGGTAGGCCGTGGCAAGAATTGTGAAAGCTATTTCAGGGCCGAAGTGTTGATCTAACTGCTGTGAGGAGAACACCCTAAAGATAATAACAGAATTAGGGAAATCAGCTTGGAGCTTATACAGTAGTCAGGGTGAGAGGTGATGTGGGAGAATGAGAAGGGGAAATTCGGGTGAAGCCATCAAGACTGGTTGATGAATTGATGTGGGGTGTGAGAAAAAGGAAGGCATCGAGGATTCCTCCTTGGCTTTTGGACGAAGTAGTCACTTTCTGAAACGGGGACTCCTGGGACTTTAGGTGGAAGGACGTACGTATTTATTTTTCATGAGTTAAGTTTGAGATCAGGCAATAAATGAAGATTCCAAGCTGATAGTTGGTGATACATTGTGCTGCTCAGCGGGGAGGTGGAGCCTGGATGTGTGAATTTGGTAGCACTGGTACATAGATGGCCTTTAAATCTCTGAAACTGGATGGGATCAATTTGGGAATGAGCTTAGATGGAGAAAAGGCCCACATTCGGAACTTCTAACAGCTGTCAAATAATAAAACAGGACCCTCACCTCACCGAATTAAAAACAAAACAAAACAAAACGCTAAGCTTATTTATATTTTCAGACAAAGAGAAATTCACTAAGTAGTTCTCTAAGGAAGAAAAGTCAGTGTTTAAAGCCTTGAGAAGGGAGTTACATGATGGCCATGCTAATCCAGAACTGAAAATCAGCATTTTGAGCAGAAGAGAATGAGCTCATAAGTGTGTGTGTGATTGGTTAAAACAAGTTCTTTGTTCATTGAGGTCCAGGAATGGTCTGATGTCCTGAGGTCACTTAAAATTCATGGTCATTGATTGCTGTCAGCTGGTTAAAGCCACTGTGATGAAATTTAGTATACAGCTATGATATCTCCTAGGGATTTGCTGCTGGTAAATGGAGAATGTTTCTTTTGTGCATCCTGCAAAGTGGGGAGGATCTGACAAAGAATAGTAAAGAGGACCTGCCACTGAAGTAAAAGGCAAGGACTCTAACAACCAAGGACCATGTAGTCACCAAGATGTGAGGAGGGATGATCGGCAGGATCCAGTGCTGCTGAGAGGTCTAGTATGATAAGGACTGCAAGTTGGGGTCACCGGTGACCTCGACCTGGAGTAGTAGAGACAATCTTGATTTCATTGAGTTCAAGAGAAAATGGGAGAGAAAAAGTGGAGACAAAGGAGCATAAACAAATCTTTTAAGAGACAGAGCTGTGAGGAAGAGCAGAGTATCAGGACAGTAGCTGAAGGAAAGTGTGAAAGTTAAGGAAGTTTCTTTCTTTCTTTTTTTTTAATACAGTATTTGCTGCAGATGAGATTGACTTGGTAGAGGGGGGGAAGTTGCTGATGTAGGAGAAAGGGGGGACTATTGCAAGAGCAGATTCTTTGAAAAAATATGAGATGAGCATCTAAGTGGAGATGCTGCCGGAGTACGGATAGTGTACCTATTAGAATAGGAGATAAGGTAGCATATACAAGTGCTGACACTTGTAGGTTGATAGACTTGCTTCTCTTTCCTCAATATAAGAAACAAAGTTACTAGCTGAAAATTTGGAGGAAAGGGGGAAACAAAGGTTTACAAGGTAAGAGGAAGTTGGAAGTGATGGTGCTGGAGAGAGGTAAATTGAGCTTGTCAAAGAATGCACTAAGATTCCCGAGGGTACTGTTGTGGTTTGTAGTCATGAATTTAAAGTGAGACTTGTCAGCATTGTGGTATATTCCTCTTCCCCGTCTGCTCCCCTCCGCTCCTACCACCACATTCAGCTGCTCAGGACAATTTAAAGGAGGAAAGAGGAAAAGGAGTTGCATTGTTTACAAAGGAATTGTTCATAGTGATGAACCCTGGAATCTACTGAGGACATAAGGAGGTGATGCGTGGTGGAAAGAGAGTTGCATCAAGAAATTGGGGGTTTCACTATGCCTGGACATCCTGTGGTGCCTGGAAAAGGCTAGGATCACCAGGAGAAACAAACAAACAAACAAACAAACAAACAAATGATACCTTAAAACAGTCTTATCTGTAGCCAGTTCATAATGTCCCATTTTTACTTTTCTTCCTGAGGTGGTGGCCTTGGCCATTTCCTTTTGGCCTCAGCTGGGCACCTGGAAGCTCCTGCTCCTACTTTCTCCTCCTTTTCTTTTTAGTCCTCTTCCCTAGGGTCCAAGACACACTCTTCTTGTGCCAGTGGGTCTTAATTCACATCTTTATCCAATATTTTGGTGCTAGTCAGGCCCATTTCACTGTGGGTCCTCATAATTTCAGAGGGAAGCACCAAAAATAAATAAATAAAACAAAAAAACAAGCCTTTCTCTTGCTCAAATGGATTCCTTCTCATGGCATCATGTTTCTCTGTGCTAGAAACCCCCTTCCCACTAGGGGTGAGGATGGGGTAGGAGGGAATGTTAAAGGAACAGAGAGCTTCTTCCCTGTACTTATTAAATGCAGAAGTACTTCCTTCTTTATATTCTAAATTTATAAATATTTTTTATGAACTTTGACTAGAACTCACGTCTCAGTTAATTTTGGCAAACAACTTCATTCATTCATATGGACTGTTTTTCTTGGTCTTTATCTTTCCAGGTGAAGAGGCCCATCCTTTGGTTGATCCATCCATTAATACCCCCATCCTCATCCAGTAAATCACCACCTACCTCCCTCTTGGGATCATGTGAGCTCAGTCTGCTGGCAGAAATTCTAGGAGTTACTGTAATGGCGAGATAAAAATTCCTGATTTCTCTCCAGTATTCAACTTTGAAGATGCCCAACAATTTATTGGCATTTTTTTTTATACAAAATGCTTTAAGCTTATCTTTAGAGATGACCCACTGTGATGCCCGTGGCTCCTCTCTGGGCCATGATTCAGTGCTCAGAGCCCTTCCTTTTGAATGATTTCAGATTTTTTTAATCCCTGAATATATAACCTGGCTCTTGTCCATATTAAAAGTCATCTGTCATTCTTTGCCCGCTCATAGATTCGTAAGTGCTTCCTGAAGTCTATCTCCACCCACTTGGGTCTTCCTGTCCAGGAAGAAGTTAATGCCATTCCAAACTGTATCATTCAGAAAAATGACCTCCCTTGGAAACAGGGGAATACAGCTAGTCTTGATCTGCCTCTTACTTGAAAATGACTTAAAATTTGAGCTACGCTGATGGCTCAGACATAGAAAGGCCAAATTTTATTCACATGGAGGCCATTGTAAGGGGTCAGTTGCCAGAGTCTTCTCAGACCCCTCACACATTTTTCCTGTTCTGGGGCATGCTCAATGGTGACCTCTGACCTTAGCCATCTCCCTATGGGACCCTGAATGGCCCTGTAGAGAGCTGTGGAACACCCTGCACTAGTTTGTGGGGCTCCATAAAGGGTGGTAGAAAGACTGTGGGCTATAGCATGAGACCAGCCTGGTCTATTGACTCTGGTCTCCTGCCTACTGGCTGGGTGGCCACAGTCAGAATATCCAATCTGGCTGCAAAACAAGGGCTGACAATAGTACTGATTCATAAGGTTGTTATAAGAATTGAATGTAATCACACATTTAAAGCAGTTACCATAGTGCCTGGTTTACATGTGCTCAGTTTATATTATTAATTATTTAAAAGTCTAATAAACTTAAGCCTACCCCCAAATAGACCTGTCAGACCTTAGGCCTCACCTCTCTCAGACCCATCAACCCATCTTATAAAACAGAGATAATGTGAGGGCAAAATGACATGGCTTCTTTCTGACACTTACTAGCATATCTCCTGACCCCTTTCAGTGCATTTCATCTGAGCCATTTTGTAGAAATGCTACCAGAAGGGCTACACATGTATATACTAAACAGAACCTATTCTTAAACCCTTCCTTTAGCAGAAAAAAACTTTGCCTGCCACGAAACATTAGCAAATAGTGATTGAGTTGGGATTTCTGGAAGGAGCTACATAAGAGGATGCAGTACGTGTTCATTTGATTTGTAGATTAATTTAATTTTTTAGAAATTGAATAAACTCAAGCCTTTCCCCAAGTAGACCTATCTGGCCTTTGGTGAAATTGCTTTTCACATCACAAAACCCACCTGAGGTACTGTTAAGCAAAGGGGTAATGCTTTTACTCCTTTTCTCTCAGTCTTTTGTTCTCTCATGCAAATCAGAAAACATTAATTTTTTAATTTTTTTTGGCTTACTGGATTCTTGAATATGGGAAAACTCATCACCTAGATTTTTTTTTTCTTACTAGCATAATTGTAAAAAACTCACAACTTCTGAGTATAATTTCAACCTTCTCATTGATTAGGCAATAACCCAAGCAAACAGCATTAGGTAATGTTACAAATCTGAACATAGAATAGAAGTGTTATTTAGATGAGATGAATTGAAGTTCTCTTTAAAGTTGTACACATTCTCATAGACATAATATACTTTGGATAGAATTCTTAGACCAAGCCATTCAGTAGCCTGCCTTCTAGTTCATTTCCCAGAGATCTTCAGCATGGCCTTGGTCACAAGAGTCATGCTTAGAGCTGGTTGTCCTTGGTAGAAAATGTGCATCGAGGTCCTGGGGTCAATTCAATATTCTAGTGGCTCAGTCTTTTCCCCTTCAATTTCTAATGAGTGTCATGAATGCCTCTTATGAACTTTCTGTTATAAGCGATGAGTGACAGCTTAAAGGCACATCCTAAGCACATGGATTAGTATTTCTTTTTTTTTTCTTTTTATGCCCAGGTCACAGCTCCTTAGAGTCACCAACAGATCTGCCTTCTCTCCCTCCTGATTCTTTTGCATGGAATCTGACCTGGATAATGAAAGATTCCTTTCCTTTCCTGTCTCATCGCAGCCGATATGGTAAGTATATTTTTGATAGTTATTTGTGATGCACAATCACCACCTCAATCAAGGAAGCTGTGAATTTCAGTTTGTTATTCATGGCTCTCTGTGGATCCCTCAGCTTCCTATGCAAAGGAAATTTTTTGTGCCTTAGTCTTCCGTTGACACCCAACTCCACCAGACCATTCCACCCAGGCCTGTTCTCTCCAGACTCGGTTCTGTATTTCGTATCCTGAAAGAAGCCAAGGGCTTCGTTGCTGCCCGTATCCTATTCTCCCCAGCCTTTATGGAGTATGGTATTCCTAGTATTCCCTTACCAATCATTTGGTATAATGCTTATTTACATTTTGACTATGATTTTCTAGATATAGAGTTCTAACCCATGAATGTTTCTACTCATGGTGATCTCTTGAGATAGGATTGTTATTATGAAGGTCGCTGGTCTTCTGGGTCCCTCAAGTGACTCCCTTACATTTGGGTAATTCCTTAAAGGTACCTCGACATGTTCTCAGATATTATTTCAGATCAATTGATTCTACAACCTTAGGGGTATGAAGGCCAGGTACTATTTTGTTTTTACAGATGTAGAAACTGAGCGTAATAAGAGCACGCAGAGTGGATTCTCTAACAAAACCAGAATTCTTCTCTTATGTTCACTTTTCTCCCAGAGGGCTGCCTGCTACGTCCTATCCTAGGAACCCTCAGGAGGTCATATTTACTTGGTGTAGGAGTCCTTATTCTCTGTGCTCATCCTAACAGCTCACAGGAGATGGGCCTTTGCAGATGAAGGGGCAGGTTTGGAGGATCCAATGTACTTCCAGGTTGACATTTTTTCTTCTCTTGAACTCTTCTACAGTGAGCTCCACGAGGGCAGGAAACGCTGTATTTGCTCCTCACTTTATGCCATCACATAGAAGACACTCTTAACGGTTGGGCATTATGAGTGAATGCAGAAAGCTTCCAGGGATGGAACTCACTCATTAGGCCTGATTCAATTAAGTGTTTATGAACCAGGGACAGCACTGAGTTCCAGATCTCCTTTGATCATATTTACCTATTCTTGATACTTAGTCTCTGCCCTGGGCCTGAGCTTTTTAAAAATGCACTTAACAGAGATCTGCTACTCACTGCTGCCCCTCATCCATAATGCAGTTGGTCTTGATTAATATTAACTGTGTCTTTCATTTCAAACTTAAAAAAATAAATGCATCAAAAACCTGAGGGCAGTTTAAGATTATACTTTTCTGGGATGTTTCCTGCTATTCCTAAGCCACCCCAGCGGGTGATGAAGATCAGCGGTGGTCAGGAGATTCTAGATAAGAATTCCTTCTTGATTTTATTTAAGCCAGACATTCAGTGTCATCTTATAATAAGGGCGGGTGTCTATAACTAATGGAAATCTGGTCCTTTGTATTGTTATTGATATTGCCTTTTAACCAGATTTGTGATGAAACTCATTTTTGGATAAAATGTTTGAGTTTACTTTCAAAGTCATTCAGTATCTCCATAGGATGATGACTTTTATAAAATGGCAGAATGTCCTAAAAATCAGGTCTACCTTCTGCAGGACACAGAGGGTACTAAATTTGTCCTCTGTGGAATATCCAGAAAGAGGTGCAGGTTGAGAAAGCCACTGTAGCTTTCCAAATGCTATCTACCACTGTTTGGCCCTGATACACCTACTCTCTCTACTCCTGGGTCTCATCTTTCTCATCTGTAATATGAGGGTGAGTGGCATGCTGACTTGGGGCAAAGGAGTAGATCTGGAAGATTCCAAAGATCCCTCTTAAACTGTCCTTATTGCCTAGAATCTTCATGATTTTCCTTCTTGACAGAGTGGAGGACCCAAACCACTGACCAGACCTTGCCCAGATTCTTGATGAAGGTACCAAAGTCAACACCATTTTTGCTATTGATTCACAGGATAGGAAGAGCTGATTCTTGATTGGTGGCTCCTTGACTAAGTACGGTGGTAATTTTAGAGCCTCTTCATCTTCTTACTGTATTTAATTCAGCTGAGACTCATAAGACCCACCTATCCCCACCCCACCTCTGTGTGCCTTATCCAGTGTCAGATGCTAGAGGTGTTATAATATGAAAATGAGTAAGACTTGCTCCTGTTCTCTTAGAGCTCAGAATCCAGAGAAATAATTGTGTAGGCAGCTAGGCTCATTACCACAAAAAGTGACTCTGGGGGCTCACCCCAGAACTCAGAGCAAACTGAAAGCATAGTTAAGGCCAAGACTCCTGTCCCCTTAAGAATGTTTGTGGGGGTTCAGTCCACATCTCTCTCTATGAACTAAAGAGGCCAGCAGGCTCATTGGTGATAAATCCATACCTTTCAACTGCCTGCCGTGAAAGGCATTTTAAGAAATGTTAACAACTTCATTAATTTTAAGACCTCAAACTTGGGCAGAAAAATTTGACTGGAAAATTGCCGCCTGAAGGATAGTTCTTCAGACAGTGAGAAGTAACCAAGTCTCAGCAAGTCGATGTGGGCATTAGAGTGATGAAGCTTTCTGTCTGGTTGGCTGTCTTCACCTACCTCCTGGGGAGGAGATGGGAGGGATGATGAGAGTAGCATCAGCAGCCTGGCCGTAGGCATCATGATGGACAGCAGCGGGCCGGCCCTCTCAGACTAGCTGTCCAGTCCTGAATTGAGTATGGTTTTCTTTTCACCAGTGTTTTATGAGAAGAGACAAGGTGGAAGGAGGCTAATAAGATTTACTCACCCCCAGCCTATAATTATCTGCTTGAGGAAAAAGTTTGGCCTATCTTTTTGAAGTCTCCCTATATTTCTTCTAATTTATGTTGTAGCCTTTTATGTTGTGTAAAATATATTCTCTTCAATGGCATTTGGTGTCAGATTCCAGTTCTTTCTCACCTCATCTTGAATGATGGGAGCCTGCTGATTTCATCATCAACAAACAGAACGTCGCCCATTGCACCTTTCTCCCCCTGGTCTTCGAAGGAGTGGGACACCTAAAGAAAAATTTTTTCTTCTATTATCAGCTCTGATGTCTTAAGACTTATCTATAGGCTTGACTACAGGACTGAGCTCTGATTACTTACCCAGATAAAAGTCTTTTCATCCAGTAGCTCCCAAGTTATGGAAGCAGGTGAGCAGTTAGAAAAGACTGAACCCAAATTTTCTGACTTCAAGCTGGATGTTCTTTCTACTACATCACAAAGTTAATTCAAAGGTGAAGTCTCTCTTCCATGAGAGGGCTCTCATTTCCTGGACAACCTGGTGGTTGGACTGAATGACCAGTCTGATATCCAAGATCTGGCCAGCTGTAGGACCGACTTGATGTCCCCAAATTGAAACTATCCCTGACAGGCCAGGTAAGTTACCTCTTCCTAACTGGGGAAGACCCCCCCCCCCAAGACACCTTGGGCCATCTTGTCTTCCTCCCCATAGACCATAGTCCCTGTTGTGGGTTGAATGAACTCCCAACACCCGGTGCCTGTGAGTGCTACCTTATTCGAAGTAGGATCTTTGCAAATGCCACCAAGTTGAGTCCCACTGAAGTGTACCATTATCCAATATAACTGTTGTCCTTCTAAGAAGAGGACACAAAGACACACACATGGGTGAATGCCACATAAGGATGGAGGTAAAGATTAGACCGACGCATCAGTAAGCCAAGGGATGCCGAGGACTGCTGGCAGCTAACAAAACTGCGAGAAAGGCACGGGGCAGACTCTCTCCTAGAGCCGTCATCCTCCCTGACGAGGGCTGACTTTAGACTTCTGGCCTCCAGCACTGGGAAGAGGAAATTTGTGTTTTAAGCCACACAGCTTGTAATACTAATAAACGGAAACAATTTTCACCCCTCCAGTCTTCCAATGTCCAGAACATTGACTCCTGCAAAAGGAAGATTCCACCCCAACATCAGGGTACCACAAAGCCATTGCTGGACTTTAAATAAAAATTGTATTAAAAATTGGTCTGCTTGCAAGCCGTGGGACCCATCCAATTTAGGACTGGTGCTTTTGGAAAGAAAGAAAGAAAAATTAGACTTTTTAATTACTTTTCCTGCTGCTGCTACTACTATCACCAGTCCTGTTAATGTTTCAATTTCCTTGATTGAAAAGACTAGGTAAATTAAATATATTTCTCCTTCAAAAAAAAATCAACCTACCAAGAATCAAAATGGAAAACAAAAGGCCCTCCAGCCCCCTGTGGGATTTGCTTCATAGCTCTGGCAGAAAGTCTGTTTGATCACATTTCTGAAATTACATATTTAATGTGGCTGGCCGTATCAACCATTCTGCCCTCAAGAGCCTGGCATCAGTGAAAAGCAGCTCGCAGCTCTCTTGTGGACCACTGTCAGGGCTGAAAGCTTTCTTACCAATTCTTCTGCCCTAGTGCCTGATAGCCGGGCCTTTTTGTGTTCTATTACCAGCCCTGCTCCATTGAGCTGAGAAGTCAAATTCTTTCCTAGTCTATGCGTCTGTATTTTTATCTACAGCATGGTAAGCAAAAGGCTTCTGAATGCATTCCCCATGAAGGCTGAGTCCCAAAGGGCGCAGTAATGCTGGCAGTCATACAAGACCAAGAGCAAGGAACATCTGTCACCCTGAAGACCACTAACCTACTGGGAGCCAATGAACTCAATCCATGGAAATTAAATTAAAAGCAATTGGCTTAGGTGTTTCAAGAAAAGACTTGTTTAAAATGTTCCACTTGATCATATCTCTTACCTTTCAAATGAAGACTTATCGATCTACACATAAATACCAACAATTTATCTCTACGTTAGTGGGAGACTGAGCAAAAAGCAACAAGGAAACAAGTTGGATTAAAAGATAATAAAAGAATGATTGACCAGCTACACAAAGGCAAGGAAAGCAAGTCAAAAGAGATCTATTTAAAACAGTTGTCACAGACAGAGGGGAAAAGGATTGGCAAAAGGGAAAGAAAGAGAGAGACAGATGAAGTATAGAAATAGAGACACCAAGAGTAAGAGATATGGACAGACAAACGGAAAGGATTAGTCAGGGCCGTCTGGACTTATGTCCATGTATTATTCCTCCTGCTGACATGGTCTCAGCTCTCACACTTGAGCAGGTGGCTCCCTAATGCTTGGTCAGATTTTGACCTCCCACTGAGGGTCATTTCTTCATCCCTACCTGCCTGCATTATTTCCTCCTTAGTGTGTCTCTGACACCACCTGGAATGGGAGGTGGGCATAAACATTCTTTGAGCACCAGCTGTATGCGTGGGCATGCTCTAGGCATGGCAGTGATAAAAACGAATAGGACACACTCCTTTTTCTCAAGGCGCTCTCGGGGAAGAGGCAGATTTGCCTGCCCAATGACAAGTGCAGCAACAGGCATGTTCAAAGCTCCCTGAAGCACAGGGAAGGGGCCAGTTATGTGGAAGACTTTGGAAGGTAGACATTCTGGAGATGGGACAGCTGAACTGGGCCTTGTACCCCAGGACATCAAGACCAAAGAGAAGGGCATTCCAGGCAAAGGGACTGAGTGTGCAAAGGCATGTCCAGGAACAGGCCAAGCTTAGTGACAGGGTGTAGAGGACCTGGGGGAAAGTAGCAGTGATGATCCTGGAGAAAGTTATTTCTCTGTACTCAAGGTTTAGACATAATGATCCTACATTTGAAGCATAGTGAGAGATTCTAGCTGTGGGCCAAGCATGACTCTTTGCCCATTCAGGGGAGTCCAGCTTGACTAATTGAGAAGATGGAAATTCTGTTAACTAAAATAAGGAGAGGAAAAACATTTGGCAAGGAGAGATGGCAACCAAGACATCGAGAGGGAGAGGAGAGTTGGTGAATCTATGTTGAACAAGTTATTTTTGAAGTGCCTTCAGGACATCCAGGTGAAGATGGTCAGTAGAGGGTTGTAAATCAGTCTTGGCTTTGAAGAGAGAGGTAAGATAGAGAGTCAGTAGCACAGACCAAGGCTAAGGCAAACAGAGATGGGGAAATAGGAAAGTAGAAGCCTAGAATGTGATATAGCCACAGAAGCCAAAGGCGTAAAGAAATTAAGATGAAGGAATCATCACCAGTGTTGAAACTGCCTAGAGAAAAAGCGAATCAGGACTATAAGAAGGCCTTTCCTTTCCCTGGTAAATACCTTTATGTTTTACATTCTTCCCCCTCACCCGTGTTTCCTACTTTCTCATTCCATTTTGTCCCCAGTTGGCTTGTTTTTCCTTGCCGTGCATCTGTCTCCCTAGAGCCTGCCTGCTCAGCTCGCAAGGCCCAGCTCAGTCCCTGTCCCCATCTCAGTGCTTTTCTTGAGTACCCAGGCTACCCTGATATCTCTTTCTACTTGGAGGTTTTTTTTTTTTTAATGGGAAAAAAATTGATGGAATTTTTTGATAACACTAGGGTGGTCTCATCCCCCACTTGAAATCTGAGAAGATTCTGATGCATACAGGAATTGGTTATTTCTTGAACATCCTAAATTCTCCAAAATTCCCATTGGATGGTGCCCATCCTCACCCAATCTGTGGCTTCCTTCATATATCTTTTCAACGAAATCACTTTCCTAGTTTGAATTTCATGCCTTGTATGGCTCAATGTAGACTAGGTCACGTCTGTCTATCCATTCATCCATCCATCTATCTGTCATTCATCCACTTGTCCATCGAACACTACAATTTGCCAAGCTCTTTTCCCCTGCCTCTCATAGAGATTCTCGCATAGTTCACTTTCATCACATATCTAAAATGGTTCCGAACATCTATCTGGAAAGTGCTTCTTCAATACTTGTTGTTTGATTGTTTTATATGTGTGCATGGTATCCCGGGTTTGAGGAACAATCAGACCTAATAGGAAGGTTTCCTTGGGAAATAAGGCTTTTCAGTGTTAGCACTGATAGTACGTCTGTTAGTTTTAGTAGAGCTTCATTTTGGAAACATGCAGTGAGCATGCTCAGCCAGCAGCTGGTGACCACATTAACCCCAAATTAGAACAGCCTGCAAGGTTGTAGACCTCACCTTGTCCCCATTTTTTCACCATGGAAGGTCATATGATGCCTCTCCATAGCACTTTATATGTCTCATGTCTACTTTTCTTGATATCTTCATTATTTGTGGCCCCGAATCATCATGATTCCTAGACCGTAAGCTATTACAGGTTAAGGAATCTACATCTTGTTTCCTTTTGCATTTCCAGTATTTAATCCAGTGTTTTGTTTTCAGTTGGGTTCTTAATAAATATATACTAGGTGAAATTGCAACATTCGCTGAACAACCTAGGGACAAACTAGTAGTATACTCAGGTCTCTCAGTTCCCAGTCTGGAGCTTTTCAGCCCCTGAGGACCTCAGTTTTAGTAAAGGATAGGGATGTTCCCACTAGCCTCTTATTCCTAAAGTCATATTAATGGTTTCAGAAAAGATATATGTCTAAATAGAGAACAGTACCTGGGCTTGGCATTCTTTGGTTTAGAATTTAAAGCTGTGACTTTAATTACCTTGGGAGAGCTTATTTTTTTTCTCTTAATTCAAAAAAGCATATTCAGCATATGTGAGTGAGCTGAGGAATTTGTTTTGACAGCTTTGGGACATCTGAGATGTTATTATATACAGAGCATTTCTAATCAGCCTAGAAAGATATGTGTCTAAAACATACACAAGAAAATGATTAATCAAGAGTGAGAAAAATGAGAGAAATCCTCTTAAAATGAAATGTTTTGTCTAGAGCAACCCTGGATGCAAAACTTTATGTCAGAAGAGACCTCAGATTAACAAGACTTTAACCAGCCCATTTGAGTAGATGACTAGGATAATTTGGTCTATGAGAAATTCATGGAATTGTGAGCTGTCAAACTCATGCCAGCCTGGTCAAGTAGCCTCATCTTACAAACGAGGAGACTAGGCATAGAAAGATCAGTGATCTGACTAGGGCTGGTGCCAAAGCTGAAGTTCAAACCTGGGTCATCCGCTTGCCAGAACCCACATCTCACCCCTCCATAGCCGAGGCATAGGCAATAGTTCATATTTTATCAGTACTTGGTCTACAAAGCATCTCTTCAAATGACACTTCTGTCTATCGCTTTGCCCATCTCACTTTAATTCCTTGGGTCTCCATCAGCCCAGTGGGTTTCTGCTGTTCTGAGGGATGCATCAGTGTAACATCAGTGCCTCCTGGTGTAGATGAACAGCTAGGCTCAGTCTAGTTGCCTCATCATCACCAGCAGAATTTCTTGAAAACAAGATTCTGGGGCCCAGGGACTGTAGGTTTGGGAACATACGGGTCTTTCAATTCACCTCCTCATTGCCTGTTTAAATCTCCTTTGTAACATCCAAGCCATGGTTTTCCAGCCTCTGTCTAAAAGCAAAGTGTGGGACCGTAGGGAAGAAACACAAGTTGGGATCTGAGATGTGGAATTCATTCCCAGCTCTGATTCTTGTGAATTATTTATTATCTTCAACCAGAAAACTACTCTCTTTGATTCTGTTTGTCATCTAAAAAATGGGTATGCTCATGATTTCTAATTGACAGCATCACTGTAAGGACTGGCTATGAGGGGAAAGTTCCATATGGTCAGAGCACAGGCAACTTCTGAAGAACAACCTGCATTTTGTTGGGTGGCTCATTTGCTAGAAGGTTTTTCCTTTAAACTCTCTAAGTCCCTAGTTTTACCCTTTGGAATCTGAAAGCACTTTACCTTTAACCATGATACTATCCTAGTTAGGATTTAATCCTGGCAGTCCAGCCTCAAAATTTACACATGTACACAAAACTAAGGCATACTAGCCTCATTTGCTTGGAATAACCTATTCTTTTTTTCTGTTCTTAACAAACTTGCTATCTAAACCTTCACCATCTGTCAAAATCCTTTCATTTTTGAGATGCAGCCCACAAGTTCCCTCCTCCATGAGCCTCTGGTCCTCCCAGACAGAAAGTCTCCCTTGTTCTGTTTCCGTGGCCTCACCATGTCTGCTTATTTAAAGTCAAGTGTGAGTAAGTCCATCTCCCCCACTGGCTTGGAAGTTCCCTAAGGGCACAGGGTCCATGCTAGGGCACCCTGGTATCTGCTTGTTTTTTGAGATTTGAGATTGGTGTTTTGAGGGGAGAACTCCATATTCATCTCTTAACACCCAGAGGATCTTCACCAACAGAGATAGAACAGTAAGGTGTGTAGGGCCATTTTGCACATTCTGGGGTAGAGACCTCCCATGACCATCAGCCTCCCCTGGTTGTCGTGGATGCCATATTAGTCAGAGCTCTCCCCCACCCTTCTGGCTTCAGGAATGATCCCATGTGGATGGATGTCGTGCTGAGCAGTATACATACTACTAGGGTTTCTACCATGTTCTCTGGAACCTACTTCATTCTGTTAGAGACCCCCACCCCATGTTCTAAATGAATGCTTCCTGTAGATTGCAGGCAGACAGCTGGACTGAAAGTCCCATCTGGTTTTGGTCTTCACTTTCTTACTTCTCCAGACCCAAGACTATTCCACTTTGGCCAAGTCAGTTCAGCCTTCTGAGCTTCAGTTTTCCCATCTGTAAAATGAAGAGGTTGGACTAGTAAACTTCAGAATGCCTAGAGTTCTAGTTCTTTTCAATTTTCTTATCTGGGATAAAGAGCAAAGTTCCATTTCTTCATTCTCTAAAATGGCCGTGGACAAGAGAAATGAGAGTTGAGCTTTTGGTGTTGATCTCCCACCATCATGGGCATGCATGCTACACACCTTCCCGGACTGTCTGTCTTCCAGGGCGGTGTTTATATAATTGATTGATTATATGAGGCTTGGCCCTTCTTCGCTGCAGCTCGATTATAAGTGGGCTAAACAGATGTCTTGAACTGGATGATTGGTTCCCAGACACGTTCTAGGGAGCAAAGTGGTGGGAAGGAAGTGAATTTTCCGTTCCAGGGCCCCATGACAAATGAATAGTGGGAGGGGGCGGGCTGGGGCCAGATTTGGTATTTAGTTTTTTGAAGTGAGTGACCAGATGTTGATGGTAGCTGGTAGATTAATATCAAAGGTGACTGGTAAATTAAGTGCTCCTTTAGGAGATAACCTAGAAAGTGGGGAGTAGAAACCCCTAATCATTTGAACTGGGCTGGAAGTCAGGACTTTGGGATTCTGCTGACCAATTGGCTAAAGCCAAGTCAGAGAACTTGTTTTGGCCATCTACCCAAAAGGTGAAATTGCTCTTAGAATGATAGGGGTGGAAGAGGCCTGAGAATCATTTTATTTGCTTGAAGTCATACTACAGAGCAAGGACTAAATCTAGCTTTTCTTACCCAAGGTCTAGTGTGACTTTGCTTCCAAAGAGAAGCTTAATCAGCACATCAAAAAAGCAAAGATTGAGTAAGGAGTTCTAACTGGGTTTGACAAAGTCAAAGCTTCCTGCCGTTAATGAACTGTAGCTTCAAATATAAAGTTGTTTTATATGACCTGTAAAGGCCATCTGTAAGAGAATTGCCACATGTGCATGACACTTCATGTGGTTCTCTGTTGAATACACAAATCAAGCCTGCCAGGAATACATTGGCATTTATATATGCCATCCATGAAGCAATTCAGCCTCAGCTTAAACGTGCCAGTAAACTGAGGCTGAGGAAGTGAAAGCTGGTGACCTGGGAACTCTAACGTTCAGCCTGGTCCAGGCTTGATGCTGCCTGGCTTTTGGAAAGGCATTCACAGCCAGGGGGAATGCCTTCCACGCTGTGTGCAAGGGACTCTGACCAGCCACATGACCTGGGCAGGTCTTTTCCCTTGCCTGGGTCTTGTCTTTTCCCCCCCCCCCAGTTGTCCAATGGGTTGACCTCAGATACCATTTCAAGTTCTAACAGCCTCTGACTCTGAATATCACTAAAGGCAAACATGCCAACCTT
The DNA here is from genome assembly GCA_003508835.1 of Eonycteris spelaea. NCBI lineage: Eukaryota > Metazoa > Chordata > Mammalia > Chiroptera > Pteropodidae > Eonycteris > Eonycteris spelaea. The sequence goes on along the minus strand of PUFA01000014.1, from coordinate 15,925,374 downwards.
CCCATGGTATAACGAAATACTATGGGGATGACCCTGTGCCATTGGTTGGAATGCCCAATGTAAATACTGTTTCTCATGACAAACAAGAAACTATTTCACAAAGGGCATGAGTGTGTAAATTCTGAATCAGCTAATATGTGCGGGAATTCCTCCACTGCAAGCACATGCATCATCTCACTGAGTCCTCCCAGCACTACTAGTGAGTTAGTCTTATTACTGAGGTGACCAAGGTTCAGGTTCAGAGAGGGAGAGCCCCATATCATGCAGCTGACAGGTGGCAGGAGTCAAATGATAGGTTTTGTGTTCTGTTTTGAGAAAGAATCATGATGATATTAAGATCACTTAATGGATAACACATATAGGCATAGACACACAGGAAACAGTTGTAGGGCTGGGTGGGACCATAGAGACAACCATTCAACGAGTAAGGAGTGTCAGGCCCCATGTCAAGGCCATCTGCATCGTGGCAGTTAAACATCAGGTTAGGATAGCTAGAGACGAGAAAATAATCCCAAGACAAAATAACAATCATGTCATATTTTAAACTAGCAGCAAACCTGATAATTCTCTCTTTTCAGATACAAATCCCATGGCCAAGTATCCAGTTGCATAAACTATTTCATGTGCCCCTGATGGCCATGGAAACCTCAACCCCACCCCATCCTGTTTCTCAACTGGGACCCTTAACCTTACCCCAGAAACACAGCAGATATCTTGGAAGATGTCAGGAAACCTGGATGGGAACTTTAGCCCTGGGCCTTACTGCACATTAACCTTGGCTTCCTGATCACATACATACTGGGATTAAGGCTTGGATCTTGGAAATGTGCACCTGACTCAGTCCTCATCTAGGGCATCCCAGAACCAACTTTATAAAGGTGGCATCAGGTCCTTCAAGGACAGCTCAGGTGCTCTGGCTTCTGTCCTGCCTCTAACTTGGCCCTCCCTGTCCCTGCATGGGGCCAGTTCTTGTCCTGCCTCACTGCGCGTCTCAACCCGTATTGGTGTCTGTGGCTCTGAATGATGGCAGTTATGTCTGCTGCCTTTTCAATTCACATTTACTTGTTTGTGAGATACTGACAACGCCTCAGGGTTCCCAGGGAGGGAGCAGGTCAGTGAGTCTCCTCAATCACTTCCTATCTTAGTAACCTCAGATGTGACTTCACTTCTCTAAGCCCCAATGGCTTCCTCTGTTGAATGGGGATAAGATTCCTCCTTAATTCATAAGAGTAAAATAAGATAATTATGTAGGGTGCCTCGTATAGCGTATAGCGTCTGACCACAGAAAACCCTCAGTAAATGTTATCAGTTATGAAAACACTTCCCAAGGCCTTAATGGAGGTCCTTCCCTTGGGGCTTCGGACTGCCAGAGCTGAGAACTTAAGTCTGACCCCAAGCTTGACTTCTGAAACACTCTTGATGAGAGACAAAATGAAGAAGGGTGAAGTCTTATGGGATTGATGAACACGGCTTTCTTCTCTCTCTCTCTCTCTCTCTCTCTCTCTCTCTCTCTCTGGCTCTGCTTTTCATTCTGCAGTATTGCATTCAAGCCTCATAATGGGCCAAGATTAAGTGACATTAACCAGTTCGTTCAACTGGGCATCTTTCTGGGCAGGGTAACCACAGGATTTTTCTGATCAATTATCATAACATTCTTCTGAATGGCTTCACTTTTTGAAATGTTACTCATAACTTAGAGGGTTTCAGAATATAGGTTCAAACTGATAAAAATGCATGAAACACACACACACACACACACACACACACACACTCACTCATACTCATTCTGGAACAGTCATCTATAAAACTTACCTGAACTTTTATATTTAATTCTTTGAAGATCTTGAAGTAAACTGAGTCCCTGCTGAGTGTGACGCACATTCAGCCTCCTTCCATGGAGAATCTGCTTCTAGGGATGGCGGCAGTGAAAGTGACTGACAGTCTGTAGGTTTGGTTGTGTTGGTCCAGAATGAGCCCTATAAAATCAGTGACCTTCATAGGTGGAGGGCACATAGAGGGTGTATGCTCCATTTATTTCATTTTTCAAATGCAGAAAAGCAGACAGAGAAGGGAATAGACCTGCTGAGGTCCCCCGGCTGCTGTTTGCACAACCCAGCCTGGCACCATCCCCACTGTTCTGCCAAGACCTTTCCCGTCATAGCATTTGACACTCCTCTCATCAGGTGAACTGTTTCCAGCAGATTCCATCACCTTACCTTTCTCTCTTGATGGGAGTGACTAGAAAGTGGGCAGTAGTGTTTTCAACTATGATCAGTAGGTTCTGGAAACTGTATCTTTTTCATATTGCATTTTTCAATGGTTAGATTCTCCTGAGTCCTACCAGGTACATAAAGTAAGGTTGAGATCTCTAGATCCTTCCAAAGGTCACAGTCACTTTGCAAAACGGGCCTGACACAGAGGAAATATTGATCTGTTCCCTTAGGATAGTGGAGAAAGCTTTGCAGATCTGAAGGGGTTACAGACGTTGGGTCTAATAACCAAAATATAATAGTGAATTGAGACTTAGAAGCTATGGTGTGATGAAATCACCTGGATCTGCATCATTTTCCAGCCCTGGGTCACATTCTGGTTTTTCCTCAGGGTAGTCTTTTGATCTTTGGACAAGAGAATAAACTTTCAGAGCTTCTGTTTCCTCATTGTAGAGAAAGGCTGTCTTCCACTTCTCAATGTTCTTCTTCAGATTAAATCCAGTGACATAAGCAAATAGCTAGCATAGCCTCTGGCAGATAGCTGGGACTTGGTGAATGCCACGTCCCACTCCTTCCATTGGGTGTGGCCCTGCCTCTGGTCTTGGGTTACTTACGGCTGGCGGAACACTTCACTGAAGCCCTTGATCCCTCAGAGTTCCATCTGTAAAATAGACCACACAGTCTCTGTCTCACACAGACTAAGTCAGAGGAGGGTGAAGAGAGAGATTCAAGAAATACCCCAGATACTTGAACGCGTAGAACCCCTAGAAAAGACCCAAGTAAAATGAGACTTAGCCTGGTATTTTTCAAAAAGTCACATCCCAGATATTATTGCTCAAAAAAGCACTGAGGCTAGCGCAGGAGAAAGAAACCTGTCTCAATGTTTTAGGAGGAATTAAATCAGAATGTAGAAAAGCCCACTTCAGTTTCATCCCAAATGAGCAGTAATGTTAATTCCATTCCTATTTAAAGCCAGAGTACAACTTGGACAGCTAAAGGAAGGCTTCCTTAAAGCAAAAATTTAAAAGGAAACTATTTGATAAACGGAGTATCTGCCCAGCCTATTTCACTAGGCAGGGCCTGGTCCAAACACACTGGATTATCAGACTCTCCGGAATTCAAGGATCCTAGGACTGATGATGCCTGATACTGGGGTTGTACATTTTGGTGTCTCTTTATCTAATATGCACACAGGGCACATTTGCCAGGCAGCATCTGATCTTAAATGAGATACATCTGTCCCAAATAGAAATAGAATGACTTTAATTGGAGGAGAAAAATCAAGACAGAGGATGGGCCACAGAAGTTGAAGCTTTGGGAAAGGTACCAATAGTTGTCGATATAGGTTGGGGGGTGGGCATAAGCTTTCTCTCCCATCTTTGACTTGATCATTAACTAATGTTGACGGGTCTTTTGATCAGAAGAGCCAGATTTAGCAGCTACATCTTTCATTTGTAAGTATAATTTTTGTATTACATAGTACAGAATGTTGAATCAGTTTTCTCCTTGCATTCTGCTATCAAAACCAAGAAAGTCACAAAGACTAAAGCAGCCCACAACTCATGGATACCGATTCATAAAAGCAGTTCAGCCCTCAGAGCAGGTGGAAAGGCTTTAAGGCTGATAAAATATGTAGGCAGCAGTGTCATGTCAATTCAAACAAGACTAGCTCTGCCTGTTTCAGCTTGCCATTATAAAGGTGAATTGTCTGAATCGTGAAAGGGTGAGTGGTGTTAACCTTCGGACCAGAAGAATGGCAGCTCCTGGAGAGCAGCTGATACATAAATCTCTACTGGCCAAGAAGCAGAAAGATATTTAATATAAGTGTTAATTGAAGGATTCTTTTTTTATTTCTTACCTTAGACTTAGTTTGGCTAGTGTCAATAAGAATTATTATTTCCTCACTCCAGCACACGGTCAGCTGCCTACTGGTGGGACTAAAGGGCAACCCAGTGACCGGCTGCCTGCACTAGAGTGGACCCCACTTCTGCATTCTGAATTTCTCAGCACCATATCAAGGTAGCAGTAGCCCCAGAAGCAGCTGTTAAAATGCACAATGATAATTAGGAGTTAGCCCCCGTTAGCACCACCACACAGACTGATTTATCAAATTAGCTATAACCTTTCTGAGAGCAAGGACTTTGGAACCTTAAAAAAGTCCAGTCAGTATGGAGCTTTAGAAAACAACTAGTTTCTGTCTCATTTTAAGGACTTGGGGCCCAATGAGGTTAAGTGGTTTATTCAGTGTAGCCAACAAATCAATGACAGAGCTGGACCTGGAATCCAGGTTTTACTGGATACTTAAACTAGAATCATCTAGTCTAAACTCCTTGTTTTGCTGATGAGGGCATCAAGTTCCCCACATGAGAGGAGACTGGCAAATTCCCTGAAAGTCCCAATTCCCCCAAAGTCCCAATTCAATAGTTAGTTATTTTTATCTTATTCTTCTTTCTTCACATCTCCATGGGTGCGGGAAGATGATGAAGTAAAAGGTGGATGAATAATTTGCATTTCGGCATATATGCTATTGTTCCACTTGCAAGAATTGAGAACCTGACGAATTGAATACAGATGTATTTCATCCACTTTGAGGTAATATACAATAAATAAGGAAGAGGAAAGAGAAGGTGAATATATCTCAAAGGCCAGGCAAACATGGAATGATTTTGGACACAAGGAAATGATTTTCCAACAAAGAAGCCCAGAAAAATATTGTAAACATCTTAGGGCATAGCTTCTTTTTTCCTTCCTTACTCTCTCCTTACTCAGTGACCTTCCCTACTCCTTCCCCAAGAGAGAATAAACCTGGATTAGCTGGCATAGCCTTAGCCATCTTCTCTGGAAGGGGGTTGGTAATAGGGCTGACAAACAGAGTTGCAAGACTTGAGTTCCCTTTGGACTTCTCAAGTAGGGAAGGACCTGACTAGGATTGTTCCTGAGCATCAATGATTGACTAGGCTCATGTATGCAAATAATGCATTATCCTAACAGTTCTTACAGCAAACTCTAGAAGTAAGTATTACCATCTCCAATGTAGAGGTGTAGAAAATTGAAGCCAGAGAGGTTAGTTTTCTTGCTTTGAGTCACCCAGCTGGTAAATGGCATAGCCAGACCTAGATTCAGACCTAACTGGTTGCAAAGCAGGCTCTTGCCACTTGACCTCAGGTCCTCTCCATATCATCAGGTAATTTCACAGGATGTAGAGCTTCTCGTGGTCCAACCTGTTAGCTCCTTTTTTAACCTTTCTTCTCTAAGGACACCTCCCATAATCTCAGTGATACAAAGCACACCTTTTTCTCTCTTAGCTCCCTTTACACCTGTGGAGTTGATAATTCACCATGCCTGGATAGGGAGAAGGTTTGGATGAGGAGAAGGCCAACTTCCTAGAGTGGTGGAATGGCGCTGGAACGTCACATTTGGAAGACAATTTGCTCCACTGATCATTGGCTGTCATTGCAGGTCTGGAGTGTAGCTTTGACTTCCCCTGTGAGCTGGAGTATTCTCCTCCGCTGCATGACCATGGAAACCAGAGCTGGTCCTGGCGCCGTGTCCCCTCTGAGGAGGCCTCTAAGATGGACCTGTTGGATGGGCCTGAGGCAGAGCATTCTAAGGAGATACCCAGAGGTAAGGGCAGCGGCCTCTTCAAAGTGTCCTGGATGGGCCAGGACAGGGCTGGGATGTTGATTTCTGTTTGAAATTTTAAGATTTCCCCATCCTTGTTCAATCTTGTTTTCTTTAAAATCTGCTTTTAATTTTTAATATCTGTGCCACTCTATATCTTCTTGGGCCATGCAAGTTCAATTTCCAGATCAATCCGACCCTTTACTCTCTTGCCAAACAAGGGAAATAGGATTTCACAACTCTCTTTCATGCAGATTTCCTACTATAAGATGTAGGATAAAGTGCCGATCTGTTTGTCCATTTGGAATAGGGTTGCCAGATTAAATACAGGACACTCAGTTAAACTTGAGCTTGATGTTTTTTAGTGTAAGTATGTCTAATACAATAGTTGGGACGTACTTATACTTTAAAAAAATTATTCCAATTATACTAAAAAAATTCAAATGTAGTTGAGTATTCTGCATTTTATTTGTTAAATCTGGCGGTCCTAATTTGGAAGGTATAGTGTAATGAGGTTAAATATTAGTTTCAAAACCATTAATGAATATTTCAGCTACAAGGTGCTTTGCAATGTACTTTCAGTAGTCCTGATGTGTTTGTGGACATCCTTTTCTGAATTACAGGGACTAGGAAAGGTAAGCTCTGGATAAGTAGTAGGAGCTTGTTTAATATTTGCTGAGTTTTAAAGAGACGTGGAGGCAATAAGCCCTACTCCTGCCTTCAGGTCTCTCTGAGACAAATCTTAGAGCTCCTAATTCCTTGGGCCCAGAAAACTGCTGACCTAGAACTGACAGCCTATGTTTCTGGCTTTGAGGAGGAAATAGTGACTGACATGGTAATGGACTGACTGGACATTCACAGTAGTACTTTCAGTTTACAAAGCGCTTCCACCTACACTGTCTCACTGAATTCCAGTTTATGAGGGAGCCAGCAAAGATGAGAAAGCTAGGGCTCAGAGAAGGGAAATGACTTGCTAAATATCACACAGCCTGCACATGTGGGTCCAGGTCTAGCTGTCTGCTATGACGAGGGTACTTTTTACTACACCGTGTTTCTGTGTTTGTTATGGTAAGGGCAAAAGTTATGGCAAGAGCCTGCCCTGGGCCCATTTCTTGGGGGTGATTATCTCAGGCTCCTGTTAATTAGGAATCTAACAAGGACAGGGTTCAGGTAAGCTCATGAGGGTGGTTAGAGGTGGCAAAAAAAAAAAAGTAATTAATGCTCTCAGGCTTTTATATCAGCCTTGAACTCTGAACCATGAGAGACCTTTCATTTCTACACACTTTCCCAGGCTGACCTTTTCTTTTTATATGACTCTTGAAATTGCTTGACTTTGATTTATATTTTAAGCTGCTTTTACCTAGATACTGATGTATATTGTCGGGTGTGTGTGTGGTGTGTAGGTGAGCAGCTTATGACCTGACAGTGTATCCACATCACCTGGAGAACTTATAAAAAATACTGCATGGGCCCCACAGCCTGAGATTTTGATTCAGTAGATCTGAGATGGAACCCAGAAATCCGTATATTTTAAAAATTTTTAATAAAATTTAGCATGTACAAAAAATAGATATAACATATGTGCATGAATTAAAGATTACAATAAAATCAACACTGTGTTCTCACCACCAAGTGTAAGTATTTGAATGTTGTCCATCCCTTTACAACCTGTTCTGTCTCCCACCTAGATCAGAAATCTCTTCCTCCCCTCAGAGGTAACCACTGTGCTGTATTTTGTGTTAATCATTCACTTGCTCTTGTTTATGGCCTTACCAATTATATATGTAGCCCCAAGCGACATATTGACTAGGTTTGAAAACTTACATAAATGGAAAAGTACTGTTGTTTTGTGATTTGTCCATCCATTTTGATGCACATAGCTGTCACTCATTTGGTTTTAAATCCATTACATAAAAATACCACAATTTATCTATTCTACTATCATTAGATATTCGGGTTGTTTCCAAGGTTTTGCTATTACCAACAACACTAATGTAAGTGTTTTTGTATGTGCCTCTTGGTGTATGTGCATGTCTAAGAGTGTTCCTAGCACATAGAACTAGAAATGGGAATGCTGGGTCATGGAGTACAGCCTCCATTTTAATCGGCGATGCCAATCTATTTTCAAAAGTGGTGGCAACAAGTGACACCCCCATTAGTGATGTATTAGTATTCTGCCCCATGATTGTGCATCTTCACCAGTGCCTCCTCACTGGATTGTCAGACTTTGTCATTTTTGTTCACGTAGTAGATGAAATGCAGTATCTTATTGCAGCTTCAATTTCCATGGAACTCTGTTTTATTTTATGTTTTTATAAATGCCTCAGAGGATTCTAAGGCGTAGCCAGGTTTGTGGTACTATTGATGTGAACCCTCTTTGAAACTTATTCCTTTCAGCCACCTCAGGGATATCTCTGGATCCCAGTTCCCAACCTCTACAAATAGTCCTGGCACGTACATGCATTTTCATCATTGCAGGAGCTTTTAATTTGGTAACTATTGAACTGTGATCACAGTTCAGTGAGATCAGAAGAAAGGGACAAGTGTCAATTGTCCACAGGCTTTGTGGAGTCAGACTTTATAACTTAGAAAATCAGGGCTTTTTACATTTTTAAACCATTTTAACAACAATGCCAATAGATTGTTCATAATCACTCTCTGCCTATCTCTTCTCCTTCATTCTCTATTTTGTGATCTCTGGCATCTGCATGTTACACTGAGAACTATGAGGGAAAAAAAAAAGAAGAAAGAATGGAGGGAAGGACACTCACTTCTCAGTGTTCCCAAGTATGGAAATATATCGATGTCTTTATATCTTCATAAAGCTGGATCAGGGCATATATTGAATGTGAACCTTTTCTCAGTAGATGAATTAGTCAAGATTGGAATATCCATTTTTCAGTAATGATTGCCAACTTCCATCTCTGAAAAATAGGTATTCTTCCCAACATGTTAGTATGTCACATCACTAAGGTTGATGATGTGAATAACCATGACAAAAGCCACTGTGGATATACCTTATCAAGTCCACTTTAACAGGGGAATCTATACTCACACAGCCTTGATCAGCCTCAGAAGCAAGGGTCCAGTCTCTCAGCCTTTATAGGGACACTTCTGAAATGTTACTGAGAGGTGTTCAAAACTTCCAATACTGGGCCATTCATTGCTTTTTGAGTCAACTAATTACATCACTACTTATTTCCTGAAGTAGGATTGCTCCTCATGAAGCAGGCTGATGATGTATGCTAATGTCCCTTGACCTTCAGAGAAAGAGGTGAAGGTGAAGGGAGAGAAAATGACATGCTCAGTCCGCACAGTGGTAAAACAAGGACCCACATTCCAGTTCTAACTCCCGACTCTTTAGAATCTCACTTTCTGTCATTTTGGCAGAAAAGACGCTGGTAGTGGACATAAGAAGGCTAGCATAGTCACCAGAAGTTTTTTTTAATTCAACATTTATTGGTTGGATGGTATTTAGATTCTATTGCAATATTTCTTGTCAGAGGATATAGAATGGCCAGAAAAAAGCAGGGAGATCATACCAATCATGGATAATGAACTGTAAGAGTATAAATTCTGAATGATTTTAATTTATGGACCCTGTAGATGAGAATAATAAGGGAGATACAATTCAGAGCAGCAAGATAATAAAAAGTGATGATCTTAATGGAACACAATATAATAAATTAATAAAATCTTGACGAATCATCAGGTTGAGGCATTCCATGATTTTTACGAAGTCCTAGGGCATGGTTGATGTCTACTACTTCCAGTGTTTTGGAATGTAGTCAAAGGAACATATTTTTCGTTTCCAGCAAGACAAGATTTTTATCTCTAGCATGAACCCCTAGCTTTAAAATGGAAAATGTATTAGTAGCCCTTTCTCACAGCTCCTCCTCAATCACCCACTCATATGCACACGTGGGAAGAACGGGAGTAGCCCCAGCTGGGAGAGGCTGACATTCTTCCTGCATCAACTCTCTTCCAGGACATTAGTTCTCTAGTTTGTTTTTGATGGCAGGCCTGGACAGAACTCTGCTACTGAGATTCTTCTGCTTATCAAATGCCTTGGTTTTCAAAAGGTCGAAAAATACTGCCTTGGAGCTCTCGAATAGCTAACGATGCTGCCACAGGTGACTATGATACTGCAATGCCAGAATGGGTCATCCAGCCTTTTGATCCACTCTATTATACCTTTGTGTGTTAGTTTCTTGTAGCTGCTTTAACAAATTAGTATACACTGGGTAGCTTAAAACAACAGAAATTTATTCTCTTCAAGTTCTGGAAGCTGGCAGTCCAAAATTAAGATTTTGGAAGGTTTGCTACCTTCTGGAAACTGTAAAAGAATTCATTCCATTCTTTTTTCTGGCATCTTGTGATTGCTGGTAATCTGTGGTATTCCTTGACTTGTAGATGCTTCACTTCAATCTCTGCCTCATCTTACATGGCATTTTCCTGTGTCTTTGTGTCTGAAATCTATGAGAGGGACACATGTCACTGGATTTCGGGCCTACCTTAAATATAACATGATCTTATCCCAAGATCCTTATTTGTATTTGCAAAGACCTTGCTTCCAAGTAAGGTCACCTTCACAGGTGCCACAAGCTAGGACTCGGACATATCTTTTGGGGACCACTGTTTTACCGACTCCATCTTGACTTTTCTCTCTTTGGATGTAAGTTGACATATGGATCCTGTGTGTCTCTCTCTGTACCTGTGGGCAGTGGGTTCTCAAACCCTTCAGGAAGTTAGGTGAGGTAGGTTTAGGGGAATCCAGATTAGTACCAGCATTTCTCATCCTTCCTTCAATTCTTTCCCCCACCTCAAGGGTTTGCAATATTCTTTAAAGAGCCCTTGAATACCTCTCAAATAGACTCCATCCCAAGGGTAGCTGGAACCTGGGCCACCTTTGGAGCTGCAGGTGCAGACTTGATGAAAAGTTTCTCTTAGGGCTCAGCCACTTTAGCACCTGCAGTCACTAGAGGCTGCAGCTGGATGACTGACTGGCCTTAGTCTTGTGCTCTGATCCTCGACCCTTTGGGGTATTGATAGACAACTAGAGTGATGAAGGGCTGCTCAGCATGTCCTCCTTCCTCCAGAAACTTATCATTACCACCCGTTTTCACCCTCAGACTTTATTGACTCATTGACTAGGACTTCATAAATTAGCCTCTTCAGTTATTGATACACCTATATGTGAGTGGATTACGAGCGCGTGTGCATGCACACGCACACACACCACACACACACACACACACTCACACACTGAGAGAGAGAACAGTGTTCTGTTCTTTTCATTTGTTTCAAATGGGATGATTCAATGATCCAAACCAGCACTGTCCGTGCCAGGTGTTCTTGGGCCCCAGCCCTGAAAGCTCCTTTCCTGACTTGCTCACTGTATCTGCTGTGAAGTTTCTGTTTTAAGACGTCAGTCTCTAAACTTTATTTTGTTGTCTGCCCCATCAGTAAAATATTTGTGAGCATGCACCTCTACTATGTATGTATATCTTCCTCAGTTATAAGCATGTGTTTGTCCCTAACTGTATAATACTATTAGTAAAGCTTAATTTCTTTACTTCTTTATATAAAAATAAATATAATCTTGGACGCACTTTGGAGACCACTGTAGGACATCTGCTCTATATAAATGGGCTAGCACTTCCAGGTTCACTGAGACATCTCATCCTGGCCCCTGATGTCTCTGTCCTTTTTCAAGTCCTTTAAGGAGCCTTCTAGACAGGTTTCTCTTTGTGTACTCACCTTCCATCACCTGGGCTGTGCTAGCCAGACACTCTTCTGCCAAGAAGGCCTCACAGGTCTAGCCCTTGTGGTTTCTTTTCTCAGAATCTACATGATTTGAAGAGGAAAGAAAATCATTCTGAGGGTGCTACTAACAATGCTAACTCACACTCAGGAATCAAAAGATACCTTTCTCTATGTAAATTCTCCTTTCCACTTCAACTGACAGACCTAAGGTACAGGGTTGCAATCAAGTATCTCCTACTGGCTCATCTAAAAAACTATCTTGGTTGTGCAGTTTATGATGGTGAAAACTAGAAATAATTTAAGTGCTCAAACAGTGAGGAATTAATTAAAATATAATATACCTAAAATATGCAACCATTATGTTTGTTATGTAAATATATTTAATAATATGAGAAAGTACTCAAGGCCTGTTATTAGATTAAAAATAGGTTAAACTATGTGTATAATCTGTTTTATAAAAAAAACCATATATGCACATAAGAAAAAAATTTCAAAGGAAATACACAAGCATAGTGGCAGAAGTTATTTCTAGAAGACTGAATTATCAATGATTTTTATTTTCTTCTTTGTGCTTTTGGTATTTTCTAAATTTGAGTCCATGAATATGCATTAGTTTTATAATAAAATAAAACATGTTACTTTTTTTTAATACTAGGGGATCAAAAATTCTCATTTGCTATTCTAGTAAATTATTTTAGACTTTTTTTGGGGAAGCACATGTTAACTACCTTCTGCCACAACAGCAACCCAAAAAAGCCAGGACTATTGGCTGGGATGAGATAGATAGGCAGACAGACAGTCAGATTGCTTCTTGCCTATCTGGGTAGGGTACAGGGCACTGGCAGTTCACATGGGCTCACAAATCCAGAGTACCCCTACCCCAGTCTCTTCCTGCTTGGCTTATCCTTGAAAGGTTGTAACGGGTAACTGTGGAAACCACATATTCAGTAGGCTCAGGAATGTACCCAGGGACCAAATGCAGAATATAAGCAGGAGTGACATAAATGAGTCCTATTTAAATTCAGTTTTTGCCCTATATCAGAAGGGTTCTGGCTGGTCATGCCTTTCATTTGAGCATGACTTCTCATCATACTGAGGTTACCAGGGAGATTTGTAGCCTCTTATCCCTGTCCTTCTTCTGGAACTCACTATAGAGGCCACATTAGTTCTTTGGTTCTGTTTGTAGAAATGTGCCCTTCGTCTCCCAAGCAATGAGGTCACTGGGTCTTAGATCTCTACCCTTAAGCAATCCCTTTAACAAGCTGTGACTTGTGAATCTGTCACCCTAATGAGATTCTGGTGCCAACCTGGCAGCTGGAGTTTGAGCTCCAGAGCGGGACTTGAATGAGCCAGCGTGCTTGCCTCAGGAGTGAGGTGTCTGGTGAAGTATTGTGCTCCTCCCCGTTAGGATGAGGCTCTCCCAGGATGCCACCTCTGCCTTCTAAGGGTAGCTTTCAACTGGAGGAGAGGGAATGGATTGTAGTTATTTGGTGAACAGTAGCTGAGCTTATAACCTTGCCCACAGGGAAGGCGTAGGCATGTAGAGTAAGGAAAGAAGGACACATGTTGGAGACAGAAGGAGCTAGGACTTTCATCTCAACTCTGCCATAAGAGATGATACGTGCTTCTTTGAGCCTTGGGTTCCTCTTCTGTAAGGTAAATATCTTAGACTAGATTAGCACTAAAGCTATTTCTTGCTCTGATATAAGACCGGGATTAGGCATATCCATTGCAAAGGATAACCATGTACCTGGCACAAAATCTGTGGACAACAGAAATCCCCACCAGCTTCAGAAGAGATACTCATCACCCCAGGCTCGACTGTGACTTCTGGAAGCCTGATAGCCCCATGGCTCAGGTCACTCTTTGGACCACAGCATCAAGACAGGAGCATTGCCCCTAGAAACCTATGTGGAACCCTGGAGGAGAAAAAGGAGCTCCTGCATCCATTAGCATAAATGAGTTTTTCAGGTTAACTTCTTGAGACTAGGGAGCCTGAGGGAGATTTCACATCAATGTTATGGGCTAGTGTGGCAGATAAAATGATGGCCACCCATAGAAGTCCTAATCCCAGAACTTGTGAATATGTTGCCTTAGGTGGCAAAAGGGATTTTTCAGATGAGATTATCCTGCATTGTCTGGGTGGGCCCAATGAAATCATAGGGGTCCAAATAAGTGGAATAGAGAAGCAGGAAGCCAGAGTCAGAGAATATGTGATGATGGAAACAGAGGTCAGAGACACGAAGATCGGAAGATCGTTTAACTATGCAGCTGTTTGTATCAATTTTTAATTTTATTCTTTGAATGTATATTTCTTCATTAAACCAACAACTGTAAGCCCCTACTGAGTGCAGGGTACTGCAGATCAAAATCCGAGCCCAGAGGCCATCTCACGTCCAGGGGGCACAGCTCCATGGGCAGCGGCAGCACGGTAGCTGTTGGCACTGCAGATGGAAGAAGAGGCCATGAGGGAAGGGAGTGCAGACAGCTTCTAGAAGTTGGAAAAGTCAGGAAAATGGGTTCTACTCAGAATCTTTCCCAGAAGGAAGTCAATCCCACCAACCGTTTTAGACTTCTGACCTCCAGAACTGTAAGATAATACATTTGTATTGTTTTAAGCACTAAGTTTCTGGTCATTTGTTACAGCAGCAACAGGAAACTAATACAACTGGCTTCACCAAGTTCAGAGGAAAAGTGATATGCTCTTGGGGTACCATCCTAGATGAAACAGAGCTCAGAGGACTAACTGGGCCTTATAGAAAGCTTCCTTGTAACTGTCGTAGAAGATGTCCAATGAGTTGTTGCCGGGAGGGCAGGCTGTAGACTACCCCCTCCACTGGTACAGAGCATACATCTTTGTGGATCAGAAATGGAACAGAAATAGCAGCAGCAGGAGCTGAGGCCAGAAATAAGCAGTTGCGTCTGGGAGTGTGGTTCCCATGGATGGGAAGGACTGAAGGCAACCTTGGCAGGGGCCTGGAGAGCTTCATCGCCTCAGGTGGCGGAGCTGGGGTCAGCCTTCCTTGCCTGTGGAAAGAAGCTGTGGCACTGCCCAGGGCCATTTCTGTGAAGCTCTTGTGTGAGGGAAGCTGGAGGAGGTGGCAGAGCCTCACGGACAGGGCCTGCAGGGAGCTCTCAGATGGCTTGGGTACTGGCTCTGGGCTCTGTCCCAAATGAAACTGGAAAGAGCTACAGACTGCAAGGTACTTTTTCATCCATAATCACATTTGATTATTACAATATAGCAGGATAGGTATTACTGGTGTCTCTAACTTATGGATTATTAAACTGAAGTTAAATAGTAAGTTTCAGGCAGAGGAAACTCAGTCTTTTTTTTTTTCCATTGTGGTATCCCAAGGAACTGGCATAAATCTCATGAATAATAGGTATTCATTAACTTTTTCTTGCCAAGAGATTAGAGATTAGAGAGATGAAATAAATTGTTCAAGTCTACAAAGCCAGTATGTGGCAGAGCTGGATCTTGAACACCAGCTACCATGTTCTTGATGTTATATCAAAATCTCCCTAAAACACAGTGTTTCCCAGGCCTACTACTATGTAAGACTCACCTTCATTCATTGTCTGGCAGTACATTCAGAAGCTTAGGGCATTGTTCACATGCCAGTGATGCTGGGGAGACTCTCTGTGTTCTATAACACAACCAGACTATACCCACTGTGGTATCTGGTGAGGGCACTGTCTTCCGAAGGGTCTTGGGAGGCCCACTCCAACCTATACCTTCTTTGTAGATGGCCAGGGTGAGGGGTGCTTCCTAAGGCACTGCAGCATGAAGCTTACCATCCAGGCTACCCAGTGTTGTCATCAGTGAGAGAAGGTGGAATCAGGTTAATTTAACCAGCATTGTCCTTTTAGAAATGAAAAGAGCTTGCGCTAAGAGTCATAAATATGTGGGGCTCTGCCATTGGCTGACATGTGACCTTAGGCCTCAGTTTTCAATTGGTAAGTTGAATGGCTAGAACTGGATAATCTCTAAGAGTATGTAAAACTCTTCCTGATTTCCTCACCTCTTAAGAACCTTTTATTAGTGTTATCTGGAGTTTTTAGCCTCACTGATTTCTATATATTAAATGGTTCAGGCCATTTAATATGGGCTATCTTAAGGAAATAGGGGCTCTGAGAAGAGCCATGAACTTCCCTGAACTTATGCTTGAAATGAATGGAAGAAAACCTAAGACCTTGCAAAGGGAAGTAAAATTCTCTCGAATGGGTGTAACTACAGTGTAATTCTGCTACATAGAGTAGAAAGATAATCTTTGCTCATTCAAGGTGGAGAAAGACTGGTTTCGTGTAACTTGAAGAGATTTAGGGGTCATTCTACCTCTGTGGCAATCTTTCCTGACTTCTTATAAAGACCAATGGAAATAATGCACCGACAGCACTCGGTAAAGAGGGAAAAGGCATAGCAGAGTAACATGTGGCCCAGTCTGGCAGCAGTCACCCCAGCCAGACCAGCCTGAAGCAAGGAGTTGTGCTCTGTCTTGGTTTAAGAATCATGACTTTAAAAGGCAGGAGGCTTTTTTAGCCCAGGTATCCATGCACAGCATTTCTAGGGATATTTCTCAACTTAGAACTTTTGGTACTTGACAGACGAGTTTGCTGAGAATGGCTGAGCCCCCACCCATGATGGTAACCACGTACATTTACACATGGAGCTGCAGGCTAAAGATTGCATGGGCGTTCCGATCTCAATGTCCAGTTCTCCCCACTAAACAATTGGCAAGAATCTTTAACTGGGGGCTATGTGCTAGTCCAGGTTATTATTATCTAAAACATTATGATCTATTTTGATTCTTTTCACTTTTTTAGGATTCTCAGCACTGTTTGTTAGTCATGCTTGATTGATGCACATGTCTTGGATATTGGGTCTTTCTTAGTTGCTTTATACGAAGCTGTTATTTGGAAATATGCGGGATGCTAGGTTTGCTTTTTAATGAAATGGGTTGCCTGCACCGTGCAGCAGCGTCCTGTGTCTCTGTCACGGAGTTCCCTGGCCTGCACTTGTGTTGTCTTTGGCAACTGTCTTGTCTGATGTGATCAGAATTTCTGCGCCTGGAAGTAATGGAAGAAATATTTGGAAATAATATGCTGGCAATAAGGAATTGTTTATTTCTTATACATAAAATGAGAATGGTCTTCTCATGCTAAAGTAGATAGACATTAAATTCACCTGGGCAACAACAAAAGCGTAGGGTACTTCTGTTGAATACACTCATCTCCAGTATTGCTTGGGCTGCACAATATGAAGTCTTATTAAAGTGTCGTTCCCTAAATTATATACTTCCCCTCTCCTAAGAATTTTTTATCTTCATTTATTAACACAATGTGCTTTTGTGTTTATACCTGAAAGGTGTCCATTTCATAGTGGCGTGTACGTAGGGAGCCAAGTGTGGGGATGCTCTGCAGTTGCTCCGATCCCTCCCATGTCCAAACTCCTAACACAGATCATACCCTGTTTAGAGTCTTTAACTATAAGTTAGATTGAGAACACTGAGGCTATAAAAAAACTCAAAACAACCAAAATAATGAACATTTTCAAGATGAGGCTTTGGGACAAGGTGTCTCAGTTCCTTTGGCGTGGCAGTCTTCCGGAGATCACTCACAGTTGTCCAGCCCACACGAGTGCTTCATCCTTTTTTCTTGTTTTTTTTTTCTCTTGCTTCCCCCTATCTCTTCTATCCCCATGTCCTCTATTTGTTATACCTCCCCAACCTCTCTCTCTCTCTTTCTCCTCAAAATCTAAATACATCTTGCACCACTATAAATCTGGAAGCAGAAGGATCAGCAGGATTAGCTGGTATGCAGTCTGAAAGTAGGCTTCTCCTACTGAAAAGACAAAGTCAGACCTGTTGACCTTTGAGTGACATATGAATAAGGATTAATTTGAGAAACATTGCTTGCTAGAGAAATAAGCAAATTCTTGCAGTCCTCTGCTCCATTAGAAAATAATTAAAATAAAAGCCTCATGCAATAGAAAAATGAGCTGAGTCAATTGGCTTCTTTATCCCTGAGGTCAAAAGCAAGATGGAAAATCAGTGTTCTTCAGAGAGAAACTACATATCTAGACAGAGTGACAGAAGAATCCTGAAGGGGTCCTGTGTCTTTCAGAGGGATTTAGAAGTTGAATTCCTGCAAAAATCTAATTAGTAACACTCTTCCTAATACCCCTACCAGCAGCAGCAGCAGTGGCACCCCACAACTTTTTAAAACCTCATGCTTCCATAAATACATGAGTAAAGTCATTGAGTCCAGTTACCCTAGAAAAGAGGGGGAGACAAAGTGAAAATAGAGGAGAAATAACCAAAGAGCATGAGAATGATGAGGCGCTTTTGTGTGAACATGTTGGGCCATCTCAAGATGAAGGACTTAGCCTGCACCAAGAAGAGCTAGGATGAAGGAGAGGGAAGGCTACAGGAGCCAGCGTTCAGGGACCAGACATGTATGGCATGTCTGTGTGAATTAGAAAAAAAACTGCAGAAATAAAACTGCAGAAATTTCCTCCTTTGGGTGAAGGAGTAAACAAAAGATGCCTCCCTTGGATAGATGCTAGAACTCATAGCTTGATAAGCAGAGTATGAGCTAAATCTCAGCCCCACTTGCCCCGTCACTCAACACATTTGTTTAGGGCACAAATCATCCAACTGTGTACAATGACCCTGTCAATGTTTATCAAGAGCTTACTTCTTACCAAGCACTTATTACACATTGTCTTAGATAATTCTCACAATAGTTTTAGAAACACGGATATCCATGTTTCAGACTAATGAGTTTCAAAGAAGTAAGATGAGGCAGGATTTCCAGCTATGGCCAGGTAAAGAGATTGGGAAAATCTCCCCCCACCCAAAGCAAATGAAAAACTGGAAAAAAATGGACAAAAACAACCGTTTGAGTGCCCCGAAAATTGATGAAATGAATATAGCAGTATGAGAAGAATTTGTGCTTAAGAAAGTGCTGCACTTCTATCTTCCCTGTGATTCTAGCTAAGAGTCGGGTAAAAACAAGCCATAGGCATATATGGCATTCTGATATGGTGCTTCTCCTGCCTACCTCATTCAGTCTACACAAAGTCATGCCAAGTTAGGGTACACCATGAAGACTAAAAGCTTCTATGCCACAGTTGAAGGGGACTCACTTGATTTGGAGGAAGAGGCAAAGTATATATCCTGCAGTGTTTTAAGTGAAAGTGATGATCAATTCAGCTGACCCGAGGTTCTGTCATGGGCAGGCATATTCACAATTGAGACTATATACATTCTTCATAGAGATGGGAAAGGTCCCAAGCTAGTCACAACCTTCTGGCAAACCCTAAGACTGCATGTATGTGCAGAGGAGACGTGAAAGAGATTGGCAGCTTGAGCATTTAAGCACTCCCATACCCACACACAGATCTATTGGCAAAAGACAGAAGTCTTACTGGTTCAAGGTGTTTGAGCATATCCTCTATCTAACATTTATAGATCACTAAGCTGTACACAGATGTCCCATAGAATGCTAGGCTAAAAAAATCAAAACAAGAACATTAAAATAATAAAAAAGAAAGAAGCTGAACAGAGATAGCAGCAATCACACACTGCAGAGAAGACAGATTTCACAGATATAGCTCAGCCGAGTTATTAAACAAAGAAACAAACTAACAAGAAAGAAAGAAAGTAAAATAGCAATAACAAAAGGACTAACAACAATCTTCGGGGGGTGGGGGCGGTGGGAATTGGAGTCCAAAGTTGTTAGTAGATCTGCCTTGCAATAAATATTAAAGTAAGTCCTAAAGGCTGAAATAAAATCAGACCAGGAGATAACTTGAACTGACAAGAGGATATGAAGAACACCAGAAATAGTAGAAATGTTGGTTAATATAAAAGACTCAATAAATATATTTTCTCTTATTTATTTTCTTAACATCTTTGAAAGACAGAAGATTATATAAATGCACAACTACAAAACTATATTATTGGGCTGACACATATGTAGAAGTAATATATGTGACAATAATAACACAAAGGGTATACAATGGAATGGAGCTATACTGGAGCAAAGTTTCTGTATTCTACTGGAATTGGATTAGTATTAATCTGAGGTAGACTGTGGTAAATTCAGATGAATATAACATAAAGCAACCACCAAGAAAATACTCCAAAAATGTAAAAAAAAAAATCAACAGTTCTTGATTGGCACACTGAAAAATACTTGGCAGTAAGGAAGGAATAGAGGAACAAAAAAGATAGGAGACGCATAGAAAACAAATAACACAAGTCAAATGTGAATTCCACTAAGTCACGGGTTATATTAGAAGTAAATAGTCCACATATTCAGTCAAAAGATGAAGACTCTCAAAACTAGATAGAAAAGTAAGATCCAACTATATGCTTTCTACAAGTGGTACACCATAGATTCAAAGACACAAATAGGTTGAAAGTAGAAGGGTAGAAGAAGAGGTACCATGAAAATGATAACCATAAGAGAACTGGAGTAGCTAATTTCATATCAGATAAATGAATTTTAAAACAAGAAATATTACTAAGGAAAAGATAGACATTTAATAATGATAAAAGAGTCAATCCACCAGGAAGATACAACAATTATAATTATATATGCATCTAATAATAGAGCCTCAAAACATTTTAAGCAAAACTGTCATAGTGGAAAGGAGAAACAGATAATTTAAAAATTATAGTTGGAGGTTTTAACAACCCATTCTAGTAATGAGTAGAATAAACAGGAAATGACATAGAAGACTTGAACAATGCTATCAACCAGCTGAACCTAACTGGAAAATATGAGACACTTTACCCCAGGACTATAGAATACATATTCCTTTTAGATGCACAGAAAACTTTTCTAGGATAGACCACATTCTAGGCTATGAAACAAGTCTCAGTAATTGAATTCATACAAACTATGTTCTCCATCCACAATGGAATAAATTAGAAGTTGAAGAAATCTGAAGAACTACAAATATCAGGAAATTAAATAATGCATACAAAAAGAAATCACAAGGGAAATTATAAAATAGTTTAACTAAATGAAACGTAAATAAACATATTAAAATTAAAACTTATGGGACAAAACTTTAAAAATGCTTAGAGAAATGTATAGCTTTAAATACCTATATTAGAAGAGAAGTCTCAAGTCCAAACCTAAGTTTCTATTTCAAGAAACAAGCAAACAAAATCAATAAAAAACCAAAACATGCAGAGGAAAAGAAATAAAGATTACAGTGGAATCAGTGAAATAGAAAACATAAAAGCAATAGTGAGAACTAATAAAACCAAAAGCTGGTTCTTGGGAAAGATCAACAAAATTGACAAACCGGTAGCCAGACTAACCAAGGGGAAGAAAGAAGGCAGACCAACAAGTAACCAAAATCAGGAATGCAAAAGATAATATCACTACTCACCCTAAAGAAATTAAATGATTATAAAGATATATTGTGTGTCTTTTCCCCAATAAGTTAGACAACTTAAACAGAAAATTCCGACAAAGGTGCAAATTACCAGAACAATTCAAGAAGAAATAGAAAATTTTAAATAAACCTATTACAAGTAAATAACTCGAATTTGTAACTAAAATCTTCTCACAAAGAAAAGCCCAAATTTAGGTGTCTTCACTGGGTTTAGGAACAAAAGAAGAAATAACACTAATTCTTCGTGTACTCTTTAAGAAACAACTTATTCTATGAGGCCATGTACTTTTCTCTGACACTAAAGCTAGAAAAAGACATCACAGAAAGAAAACCATTACCAATATTCCTTATTACATAGATTTAAAAATCCTTAACAAAATATTAGCAAACAAAATCCAGTAACATATGGAAAGGATAACATTGTGATCAACTGGAATTTACTCTTGAATGCAAGGTTGGTTTAACATCTACAGCGCAACCAGTGCAATACATCATATTAATAGGATAAAGGACATAAATCATATGATCGTCTCAGTAGATACGGAAAAGGCATTTAATAAAATGCAGTATCCATGACAAAAAAAAAATCTCTCTACAAACTATAAATAGAAGGGAATTCCCTAAACTTGATAAACAGTAGCAATAAAAACCTATACTTAACAACATACTTGATGAAAAACTGAAAACTTTCCCCCAAGTCTTGAAACAAAGTAAGGATGCCTGCTTTCATCATTTCTGTTCAAAATTGAACCTACCTAGTGCAATAAGGAAAAGAAAAAGAGAAAGATGAGAGAAGGAAGACTGGAAGGGAGAAAGGAAGGGATAAATTAAAGGCATTAATTAGAAAAGAAAAGGTGAAATTTCTATGTTTAACAACAATTTCTACAAGGAAATGAAGAAAACAATTCAAATGACAAAAGCATCAAAGAAGAAAATACTTAGGAATAGATTTAATAAAAAAGAGTAAGACTTGCACACTGAAAATTACAGAACGTTTGAAAGAAATTCGGGATAATATAAACAAAAAGAGACATTTTCGTGGATTAGAAAACTCAATAGTGTAAGATGGCATTTCTTACCAAATTGATCTGTAAATTCAATGTAATTTCTATCAAAAATCCCAACAGGTCTTTTTTTTTTTTTTGTCTAACATTTATATGGAAATGCAAAGAACCTAGAAAAAAAGACAGTCTTAAAAATAAAAAGTGGAGGACTTAACATTACCTGATTTCAAAACTTAATATAAGGCCAAAGTAATAGTACAATATGATATTGAGGCAAGGAGAGGCAAAAATAACAATGGAACAGAATTGAGAGTCTAGAAATAAATTTACATTTATGATCAGTTGATTTTTCATGAAGGTGCCTAGGCAATTTAATGGGGGATAGTCTTTTCAACAAACACTGTTAGGATAATTGGATATCCATATACAAAAAATAAACTTAGACTCTTACCTTGTGCCATACAGAAAAACTTAATTCAGCATGACTTATGGACTTAAATGTGAGAGCTAAAACTATATAGTTTCTTTTAAGAAATTGGAAAAAATCTTTGTGATTTTGCATTGGGGAAATACTTCTTAGATATGACACTAAAATCATAATAAATGAAAAATTGATAAATTATACCTTATCAAAATTCAAAACTTCTGGGCTTAAAAGTACCATTAAGAAAATGAAATAAGCCATAGACTGGGAGAAAATATTTGCAAATCATATATCATAAAGGACTTGTATCCAGAATATATAAATAATTCCTACAATCATTAATAAGGCTAAAACCCCAATTAGAGGTCAGTCATGTCATCCACTTCAGAGGGATTTAGTGGGAATTAAACAAAATAATGCACTAAAGCTCTTTTTGATACAATGTTTGATATCTAGTAAAAAATGGCAGCAATAGTTATGATTAGCAAGGTTATAACCATTTTATAAATAAACTCTGCTCCAGAAGAGGTTAAGCAGCAGCATGAACCAGGCTCCAGCTTACAGTGTCCAGGGAGGTTTCAAAAACCCCACAGTGAAGTTGACACTGATGAGTGAAAGGTGCCCTCTGGGCCATTTCATCATTCAGGGTGACCAAGGATTAGGCCTCTTCCAGTGTCTCTGTCCCATCAAGCTCTGCCATTAGGAGAGGGGAAGGGAGAGGGAAGAGGGAGAAGCAGCCTGCTTTTAGTGGGCATTTCTCAGGGTCTCCCAGTTTCACCCTTTCCCTTACTCGATTTTCATATTGTTGAAACATTGTTTAGTTTATTCTCAGTATTATTTGGAATAGAAAAAAATGGAATCTACTTTAATTGTCCTTAAGAGGAACCAGCCAAATTAACTAGGATTTAGCCACCCAAATTAAATTACAAAATTAATACATACTTATTCTGAAAAAATTTTAGGTAGATATATGTACTGACATGGAAGATATTCATATATGGTTAAATAAAAAAATGTAGGTTGCAAGACAATATGCATTTCATGGCCTCATTTTGGTTTGTATACATTTATTTAGGTATAGAAAATATCCCAGAAGCATTTTCACCAAACCATTATCACTAGTTTCATCTGGAGAGTGGAATTTTGGTTGGAGAGCCAAGGGGAGAATATACTTTTGTGTTATTAGAGTTTTTGACATATATCTTTTGTAAATAAAACTAAAAAAGTAAATATATAACATTTAAAATATTTTTATTTCAACTATTTACTTCCTATTAAAAAAAGAAATAAAGTGACTTACTTAAAGTTACACAGCTAGCAAATGGCACACTCAGGATTTGAACTCAAACCTGTGCCCTCTCCGCCATACCATTCTCCTTTTGAAGGACTTGGGTGAGAAGTTAGGAGGTGCTTCCTGAATTAGGTTGTGAATCACTGATCCAGTTATCTAAAGAGGTTTGGACTCTCGTATTTGGGAAACTTGAATAATGGTTAGTGGCCTGGAATGGTTCAGGAAGGTGATGCGAGCCTTCTGAAGAAACAGGGCATTGACCAAGTGACTCCTGGAAGCTCCTTTCTTATTCTTTGGTGATTTTACAGAATAAGGAGAAACCATTCTGTTGATAGTATCAAATTAAGTAGCAAACTTTCAAAGCAGTAAGGGAAAAAGGGATCCTAGAAACAGCCATTTGGTAATTCAATCCCTGTTAAGATAGTGGAACAAATATTAAGAGGAAAAAATACTATCTAGGATAATGGAATTATGAGCAATAAGCATTATGGGTTTTTAAAAGAACAAATCATGCCAGACAAAGTTGATTGCTTTTTTGATTAGTAGACTAAGGGAATAGAGTAGATGTAATATATCTTGATTTTAGCAAAAGGTTTGATAGTGTCTTGTGAAATTTTACTCAGGAAATTAATTGCAAATGGCGTAGAGATGAGCGCTGTTGCGTGAACCTCAGCATGGTGGCAGGACAGCAGCAAAGAATGAGAAACGGCGATGCATCATGGTGGAGAGACGTGAGGCGGGGAGGTTCAGGTCAGCGGTCACTTCTATTTAATTATTTCATTACTTCTCAGGAAGAAGAGGAGGCAGCCCTTACGTGAGTGAAATTTATAGTACATCTTATCAGTGTGCTTTAATGAAAAAATCCTTGAAAGCTAGCAAGTCTACCTGGTTTCTAATCCCAGGTGTAGCCTTGTTCTGGGTCCCAGGATGCAAACAATATCGTGCGGTCCCGTAATGAACTTCAACTCTAATTTGAATGATAAGGTAAGAGTGATGGCCTTAGCCACGAGCCCCATCACCGCACCCTTATCCTGCCTACATCCTCTTTCAACTCACAGTACCTGGCAGCCCTCCAACACCTTGGAGCCCAGCGCTCAATCCTATAATCAGCTACTCAGTACCTACTTTTTGTCAGGCCCATGGTAGACATAAAGGATAAAAGATATCGTAAATGAATAAGACATAAAGGATAGTTTATGATTTGGAGTAGGTGACAGACACATTAAACTGATAACGGTCATTGCTGTAACCAAGTTTAAACAACATTCTGTGGGAAAACAGAGGAGGCTGAGAGTAACGTTAGATGCGGTGAAGGAGAGTGGGAAGAGCCAGAGGTTTCTGAGGCCAGCTTCAAAGAGGAGGTGATATTCGACCAGGGCTTAAAGGAAGAGTAGAAATTGTATATAGGATGGAAAAGGACAAGACAATTCAGCCAGAGGATGAAGACTAGTGAGTGAACTTGGACAGGTTACTGAACCTCTCTGTAAATGATCTGTAAAACTCTAACAGTAATCATATCAGCCCTAAGTCTTGTGGGGATGAAGTGAAGGGTTGTCTAATATAGAACATAGTACCACGCTGTGTTGGAAGCCCTTATGGGTGGGGGCACAGGGTAAAGTGGGGTGGTGTAGTGCGACATGAGAATGGAAAGACAAGTTTAGAACCAACTTGTGAAGAAGAGCCTTAAAAGTCACATTGAGTAATCCAGACTTTATAAGGCAGATGATAGGTGGACATTAATGGGTTTGTAAACAAAGGGATAACTTGGCCATATCTTGCTTTAACGAGGTCACTATGATAATGATGGAAGAAGGACATGAGGAAAGAGTAGCCAAAACACACTAAGTAAGAGACTGCTCAAGTACTCAACTGATAGATGAAGACCCAAACCAGGGCAGTCACACTGGAAGCAGATGGAAGGCTGTGAATATGAGCTCTCTCTTAGAAGCCGAAGAAAAGAAAATCAGTATTAATTTAATTGTATGATTCAAGCAACTGAATATTTTGTAATACCACTATCTAAGAAATGGAGCTCAGAAACAGCAGGCCATAAGTTTGTTTGTTTATTTGTTTTTATCATCCCACAGAAAGTTTCTTTGGACTTATGCAAAACAAGGCTCTAAACTGAGATGGGAATGCCATTCTCATCATTACTACCTTTGCTTGTAGAAGTGAAGTTTTAATAGGCTGACACCGAGCTGTATCTCCTGGCTCTCAGAGACAATGGCAGCTGGAACAGATTTTGTAGGATGAACATCTCTGGTGGTTTTACCTGGGGAAGAATTGGAAAACTATACTAAGCAGGATGAAATAAATGAGCATCCAAGAAAACAAGGAGTCCCAGAGATATTACCTTCCTTTCTTACAATCGTATTTTGTTGTTTCAATGTAACAAAGAAATGTTTTTGGAAGTCTCCTGGAACCAAACATTTCATTATTTCTCTGCTTGACACATAGACAAACCCTAGAGAAAGCATTGTAAATGTCCTAACCTGAAACATAGTAGCTTATAGACTAGACCTACCTGCTATGATTTTCCTGCATTGTTACATGGAATCAAGTCTAAACATTCACAACTTGCATGATGTCCAAAGTTAGATTTGTTCATAATGTTTTCCTTTAAACATTAAGCAAAACAGAATGAAGTTAGTTGAAGATGTTGCCTGATTCATTGCATCCTGTTGTGAGAAGATATTCAGTATGTCTTAGATACTTGACAAAACAGTGAGTCACCCAAAATACATTCCAGTCCTTTTGAGATGGTCCTCATGAGGTTAAACTCCATAGAGGGAAACTGTGCCAGGGTCTCACAGCTGTCATCACTGCTTCTACTCTTGGGTAAAAGTTGTTGAGAATATGGGGAGTGAAGGAGGACAATGGTAAGGAGAAAGGGAGGGAGAGCAATCATTTCTGGACTGAGGATTTTCTTTCAATCTCTTCCTTTAAAGCTTTGACTGATTATGTTTACTTTGACTCACCTGAAGTGATTAATAAGAGCATAGCCTCATGAAAGAATATTGTGTCAGTGTAATCAAGACATTTTTACTTCAACTTTTTTTAATGTCCCCAAGACATAATCACTAGGTCATTCTGGAATCATGTTTTATGGTTGCCTGGGAAGATGAATATTATGAGTTTCAATGGGGAAATTAGGCCCACAGTTTAGTCTGCTCTGATTTATGAATTGTCCTTTAAGGATATATTGTGGTTGCTGTACATGGATTTATGGAAAGTCAGTGTTGTTCAAAGAATGTGTTTAGTGGAAGGAGTATTAGTCTAATAGTCAAACTTCCTGAGTCCATGTACAAATGTACAAATCTTTTCTTTCTTGTCAACCGTCAAACAGCTCTTAAGCACCTATTATATACTGAGCACTTTTCTAGGCATGGTGGGAAATACATTGCATTGTAAGGTATGGTACTTTTCCCGAGGAGCTTATACTTTCATCGGAGTGGTAAGTCACAAACATGTGGCAAGGGTTAAACACTATCCATTATGAAAGCTGGCACACAGATTTCTCAGTGAGGCTGTCTTTGATAGCTCCTTGCTGGGGTGGTGGTTGCAGAACTGTAGGAGCTGCATGTCTGATGTTCATTTTGAGGTTGTTTGCATTCCTCTGATGTAACTCCTCCCTCTGTATTGTTGCCCCACCACTGGTGCCAAAGCTTGTAGTAAACATATGAATTGCTTTATGTAAGTAGCTTTTTGGATGGAATTCAAGGAAATGGTATAGTTTTAATTTGGGGCCGACTCGTAATGAAACAGTTGGGACGTTGGCGCAGATGAGGCAGCCCAGGAGTTTGCGGCCAGAAATGGCCGGTGGACTTGGGATTTTGGGAAACCTTCATGAGAATTCGAGAAGTTCAGACCTCTACAAGGTGTGGAATTGGAGTTTAGGCTTATCTTCTCTAGACCTCAAAGGGCAGAGAGGCAGGCCCTAGTGGACTTTTAGGTGGCATCTGTGTTGAAAAGATACTCATAAAACACGCAGTATGCAACCTGCTAACTATGTGAGAGTTCAGCAGAGAGGGGGTTTCTCTTTTGGACCGAAGTTTCCTGCTATGCAGGTTCTGAATGGTGCAGACCAGCCATTTCAGTAAGTGCTTAAGCGGAGTAGAGCAATTACAAGAACCATGGAGTCAGACTCCTCAAGTTCATATCTTGGCTCCATATTTATTAGTTGATGACTTTGGGAAAGTTACTTTATCTCTCATCTGTACAAAGCAAATAAAAAGTCTTACCTTATATGATTATTGTGAAGATTAAATGACTATATGGCAAGATCTTAGAACACTGCCTGTAAAACTTAGACAACCATTGTTCCTTCTCTTATTAGAGTTCAGAGGGATTTCACACTCATGTGTCCACACACTATTGTCTACAAACTATTCTTATCTCAGTCATAGAAGTGGAAACATTTGTTCATTCATTCACTGAAAATGTCATGAGCCAGACAGTGTGGTGGTTCTTGGGAACACAAATCACAGCATCAGTGCAAAATTACTTTTTTATCTATAAAATAGAAATAACAATGCATTCTTGTAGGACTATGATATGATTTCAGTGAGTCAACATATGTAAAATTCCTTGTAAGTGCTTAATATTCATAAATATTGATGTCTTTTCTCTCTTTCTGTAACTCGTCGCAAGGAGCCAGAGAGGAGCAGAGAGTCAGTAGGTGCTTTTGACTGTAAAGGGAGATGCAGCACGAGCACTTCGTGGGAGGAGTTAGCCAAGTGAGAAGTAGGGTGAACAGCAGTTTCCACTAGAGCAAGGTGTAGCCTGATTCCTCTGTGCCTTTATGCTAAGGCAGTGCTTCAAGGGCTGGGGGAGTGCTGCATGATGACATTCAGGAAGAGACAAGAAATACAGAAAATAATGGAAACAGAGATGATGCCAGGGAGATGAGGGCAGATTGGTGCAGCCATACACACTCTGAACTAGGAAAGTTCTGGCCTTCCCTGGCTTCTTGCCCATCGCCTCCACCTACCCTTCTTACCACCCCTCTCCTGCCCTCCCTTCCCCTCGCCCCCTCTTTCTGTTCTTTTTCCTCTCCCCAGTCTTCTCCTAGTTCCCTGCATCCACTTTTGCCCTCACTCCCTCCTGTGTGTCTTTCTTTCCTCCCTCACCACGTCCCATCCCTTGGAAAGAAAGGGAAGAGCTCCACATATTGGTCTGAGGGTCAGCAGCTGGGTGGATTGCATACAGGGGTGGTCCCGGCCCTTAGGTGACTTCTAGATAAGAGGGGTTTCAGAGGAAGCCAATGAGATCTGCGTGGCCACTCTTCTTGGGTGATTTGTTCCAGACTTCTCTGAGCAAATTAGGAACAGATGACTTAGACTAAAATTTTCTTCAGTCTGTGTTCACAATCTTTCCTTATTCAGCTGGTACAGCATCTCTTGGACCAGAGTTTAAGCATACGTCTAGTCAGTAAGCATGTTCGGAGGTCTGTGGGTGCAGAGGCCTCACTGGGCCCTGGACCCCAGAAGGACTTTCCTGGGAGAGTCTCAGTGCCTTCATTTTCCATAGCACATCAGGCATATGCTTGCTAAAGCCAAGTCTTCCTTCCAAAACTGTATGTGTTTAAAGGGCCATTTATTTTCTGATGTCTGGGATGGGAGCATTGATCTTTTCAAAAGACATATTCTAGCTAATAATACAGGAAATGAGGATATGTAAGAAAGGACCATATTAAGGTAATGAAAAAGAAGACAGCACAGAATAGGAGAGATGGGGCAAGGTAAGAAGGTAGAAAAGAATATAAAGAGCATAGCTAGGAAGAGAAAAAAGGAAGGAAGAGATCGATTAAATTGCTTATATTAATTTTAAAATGAAGATCAAGGCCCTAAAAATAATGTATACATTCATATATTCATACACAAATACATATATTAAAATTTGAAGAACAGCCACAGTCACTGACCAAGTGAATGTTGAGTTAGAGTGAACTGCCTCTGAGGACAAATAAGTATAAATGTAAAGATGGGTAGGTTTTTATTTTGCTGTTTGCTTAGTAAGCTGGTGGAATTTGCTTGTTTGCTTCCTTTTTTAGGATCTTGGGTCTAGTCACAGCCCTGAAAGACAAGGTAATTCACTTCATCTCTCTGGTCTTTCAGCCTCCTGATATATAACACAGCAGTTTGAATGTCTTAACTTCCGTAAGGGGCTGCTCGTATAAAGTGTATGGCCAGCTTTTGTGAGCAGTCCAGGCCCTATGCAATGCTGTCACAGTAGACAGAAGCGACAGAAGAGACCCCCAGAATAGACCCACCCCCACAGTACATCAAATGAATGGGAAATCTTATCTCACTTTCCCAAAGCAGAGGAGGCCACTCCAGATGCAGTGGTATAGTCATACGTACTTGCCCAGCCTAGGGACTGTCACCAGCTGACTTGTCACGGGACATGAAGTGCTGTCTGTAAATGCAATGCTTATTTCATTAAGTAGTATTGTTCCAGTGAGACTGCACATCTCCCTATCAGCCACTAATTCTTTTGTTTGAATGGTTCGGAGGATCCCAATCATTCCTGTTGACTACCTGCAGCAGGCTCGACAGTGAACGTGTGTGCTGGGGAGAGGTGGGAGGAAAAGAAACCCCAAATCATGAGTGCCTGGACAGGCATTGAAAATTAGGCTTTGACTTCATACTCTCTTATTCAAGAGTAGGCAGGTAAAGGGAAGGCAATTTTGAAAACCCAGGAAGATGTATGTGGTGATGAGTTAATGAGCCCCTCCCCAATTTGGTTTATCTTTTTGCAGAAAACTTTATAATTTTGAATAAAGTATGAGAGATTTAAAAACCACAGCCACGCAGCAGTAGCTTAAACTGTCTCAAAGAGGGGATTAAACTTATGGTCCCTGCTTCAGTGTAGTTTATGAGCCTCTTTATCTTGGTCTGTTCTGGGGGCGAGTGTATAATAACTATTATATATGTGCATTATATATTATGCAGCACACATAATTAAGAAAATTTGTATCACTTAATTCACCCTAGAAAGTAAATATACTATCATGAATATGCATGCTAAACAAAATAGCATTCACTGTTCTTGCATATTACACATCTTTTAAAAAAGTGCTAATATTTTTTGAGGCCAGGTCAACCTCTGTACAAATATGTTTTATTCAAGCACTTTATTAGCCCTGGCTCTCCCGTTTCTGAAGAGGGCCTGTGCCAGGCCACTGATGTCTCTCTGAAAGAGTGTTCAGTAGTATCTGGCAAAGGCCTGACATCTCTGAGAAAGGATATATTTGTTAACTCAAATTTCCTAACGCTAGAGGAAATGCCATACGAGCAGCTTTCCATGCATGTGGGCATTTCAGGCAAGCTAAGAGAAGCCTGGAGAAATTAAGGAACCTTATCATGGCCCCAGAGCTCTGTAGTGGGAGAGGCGGACTGATAGCCTGGACTAGGACTTCTGCAGGCTCTACAGTGTTCATTGCACCATAGCACTGTTTCGGATTTGAATGATGTATGCAGAAGCAAAAAAAAACTTATTCTAAGTATTTTTGTTTCCTTTGTATCTCATTGAATTAGAATCCTTTGGCCTGGCTAGAAGGATCATGAGAGAAAAGGTTCAGGAAGAGTGTGAAAAGCACATGTTGGATTGTTTTATTTTTATTTATTTTTTATTTTTTGGCCTTGTTGTTGGCCCCACCTCCTACTCTCAGAACCAGGACATATGCTTGGCCTGGAGACACACCCACTATCCCTCCAGCTGTTCAATTGAGTGAGACAGATGATCCAGCCTGTAAGTGACCTGAAGTGACTGGCAAAAATTAATTAACTTGCTGTGGAACTAATAATAAGCTGCCAGTTTGTTTTTTCTTTTCCTAACACCAGCCACCAAAGAGGTTTTCATTAGAGGGCTGAAAGCTTCCATTGTAACTAGAATAACCTCATTAGTTACAGTCCCATCGTGGCTGGAGAGTTAAACAACAAATCATTGTCTCCTCTCCAGCCACCATGACTTAACTTGTCATCTTTCATTGCCTTGCTGGGAGAAGTTTCTCTCCACCCCCAACATTCTCCATTCCTTCTTCAAGGTCTGTTTCAGAAATGACTTTCAAACATACCTGCTGAAAGTTTTTTCCTTAACAGCAGAACTGTTTTTGTGTTTGTTGCTGTGGGCATATTCCCAGCCTCCCTGGCTTCTTTGCCCAGCTGCTATTGGTTGGTCCTCTGTCATTTTAATTTACATTTGCAGAGTGCTTCACAATGTGCACATCAGTTTCAAAGACATCTTTAGTCTTCACAACAACCTTACTATACTAGTCCCATTTTACAAATGAGGTCGTTGAGGCTCGCAGAGGTAACATGTCCAGAGTCATATTTCTATTGAAAGCTGCAACTGGTATGAAGATCAGGTCTTCTGACTGCAAGTCAAGTGTTCTTTCTAACCCATCACAGCTGCCTTTTGGTCCCTTGTTTTCTATGCTGTCTTTGCAGTCCAAATTTTCTATTCACCTTAGCCCCATTGCTCCTTTCTGTAAGACTTTGGAGTCCAACTACTTGCGCCACCATAAGTATATGGAAGGTCAGAGGCACTGGATTGCAAAGCATTCACCCAGTTGGCTCATATTCCTTGTCACTTCAGAAATCTTGCTTCGAGCTGGCAGCTTACCCAGACCGATGCCTTACTCCTTAGTGGATACTTTCTGTGAGTGCTTAGTAAAGAAGAGAAAATGAAGAGGCTGACCAGGGAGACACTGTGCTCCTTGTCTAACTAGGAAAAGATTTTTAGGATTTCTTCCCTGAACATTTTTATTCCATGCAAAAAGAGATGGAGATGAAGACCAAGGACAGTGGTGTCTGTGATTGGGACGCATGGGCTTCAGAAGTCCAGATCTGCCTCTGCAGGGAGCTCAGTTTTGTTCCTCCTTCCCTAGATGCTGAGTCTCGCCACGAAGACTGCAGATTCAGGGTCAGCCTGCCCAATTTTAAAATCCTGCTTAACTTTGAACAGGTTATCCAACCTCTCTATATTTCAGATTTCTCATGTGTGAAGTTGAGACAATAATCCTAACTCCATAGGGTTGTATTAAATATATGTGTGTTGCATAGAAATGCTTGGCATATGGTAAATATTTAATAAATATTAAATAGTACAGTAACATTAGCTAGGAATTGAGATATTAACATTTTTGTCTTTTAGTATGTTCCCCTAGGTATGGAAAGAAATGTGTGTGCATATGTTAGCCAGTTTTTAAAACATGCTTAACAGTCATTAGTTCTCCTAGTAGAGCTCTGCAGCATAGAGATTTAAAGTGTTTGATATAGAATGGTTTAAATAAATATATATATATATATATATATATGTATATAATATTAGAGTTGGAAAAGACTAATCTCTCTACACATATGCAGCTATATATATATGACATATATATGACATATATCAGTCAGTCTCTCTACTATTCCGATGAGGACATGAAATCTGTACTTAATCAGAGACTTTTGTCTTTAAGAATACACACACACACACACACATATACCTATACATATACACATACACATACATATATATGCACACACATATATACATATGTATATTCTTTATGTATTAAGTTGGGTGTATTTAAGTATTTATTATAAAAGTTTACATTTGTAAAATACACTTTTTGTAGTGTGCATTCCCATGTGTTTTGATAAATACATGCAACTGTGAAACCCACCACAATCAAAAAAAAAAGTCTCTCACCTTAAAAAAATCTGTCATCCTTCCTCTGTGTATTCGGATTTATATTCACACATATGCTTTTGACCCTCAGACAGAATTCTTAGAGGAAGAAGTCTTCTTCTTAGAGGAAGAGTCTATGGAGAGGGGGAGGGGAAGGGGAGAGGCAGATGGACATAGAGCTAGAGATGGAGATGGAGATATAAGCATTTAGTAGAAGGGAGACTCAATTCCTTTGACCCAGTCTCCAATTATATGAGCATATGTCAATTAGTAAAGAAATACAAGAGGTATTGAGAAACTTGAGATTTAATCCAGCATTTTTCTAAATTGTTTAAACTAAATCCCCCAGAAAAGAGACATGAATCTCTATATTTTCATTTTTTTCTACAAAAAGTACCTAGACTTATTTATAATTGTTCAAAAGCAATAAATGTTTGTGAGCTTGCTAATAAACCTGATCTCTGAAACTAGTTGAGCCTTTACAACACAAGGTGAGGGTGGTAGAGTCAAAGGATCATGGGCCTATAACCCAAAGGGCTATCTTATTGCCCCACGTGATCATTACTGAACCTTTCCATGCCTCCCTGGACACAGCTTAGAATAACCAAAGAGAAGACTTGATGAGTCCCTCACAGACTCAGTTGTTAGATTACTGTGGGTCTCCTAAGATACTTTGTTCAACGTCTTTTCAAGCATCCAGGAAACTGTCTTGGAGAAACAGCATAGGGAGCTGGTATATTATCATTTACTATTCCTTTGTACATCTTGATATCTTCTCAGAATCATGAAGCTCAAAACCATTCAATTAGTTTCACAAAATGCACAGTTCTCAGTTTCTCCAAATGCCTAATTCATTAAGGCCACCATATTCACCACTTATCAACATTCCTACAATATCCCTAAGTTTTTGGATTTCCACCTCAGAAGTTTTCTAAGATCACTTTTCTTTAATCCAGACACAGATGACCTTCTTAGATGTTGAAGGTTAATAAATCAGAGACAAACATAGCTTGTTCTCTTTAGGTTTTTTTGTACATTTCTGTTAATATTTTTGAATGTTTCTCTGAATTCTATTTATGGAAACTGATAATCTGATCTTCAGAGCTCAGATCCATTAAGCTTCTTGAAGATGTCTCTAGTTGGTGCAACAAAAGACCTTGTTTTATTGGCCTATAGTAAGCTAGTAATGACAGAAGCAGCCAGTTTATTATCTTTTCTTTATTAATAGATGTCAAAGTAATTGATGAGGGCTTTTTTTTTCAACCTCTGGTATATTTTTTAAATGGATTGATTCTGGGGCATTTCAGTTCATTTACTGACAGTGTCTTATGGAGTAGAATGTGACTATAATCAATTTTCATTATCATTGTGTAGCTAATAGGGCTAAAAATAAGAACTCTTAATTTACTATGGCATGATTGATTATCCAAGAAGAATATGGAAATAGCATCTTTTAATATGCCTGGAGAGTTACATTACACCTTTAAAATTTTTATTCTCAAAACATATCACTTCCTCTAGATTTCTGTCCACTAATAAAACAACTCAAGACTCCTAACATCACTTTTCTTTGGCTCTTAATGTCAATGGGTGATCTCCAGTTGTAATTTTTATACTCAGTGCTTCCCTGTACACAACCTTATGGCCCAAGCTTTCTTTTTTTATAAATTCTCTTGATCCTTGTTTGTCTCGAAATAATTGTTAGAAGCCATGCTAGACTTAGAAGATCAAGAGCAGCTTCATAGAATCCTGACTTTTCTTGTATGAGTTCTCTCTAAACCATAGGTAGGTCATCTGGAGGATGGGGTTCATCATAGGGTTTCTGAGGTAGTATGGTAAAGACAGAAGTTTTAAGATCATGAACAAAGTACTGGACTGGGAATAAGGAGACATTGGGTCTAGTTCTAACTCTGTTTCATCATTTAAGCCAACCCATTTTATCTTTGAAACTTCAGCTTCCTCATCTATAAAATGAAAACCAATATCTGTCCTGTCTCAAAGGTTGTTAGAATATGCTAAGGATACCATGTTCATAAATTTGTATTGTAACTGTAAAATTCTGTATATTATTTTTACTACTCCTCATATTCTTTTCCTATTTTGCATCTTTTATTCTTGACACCTTACATTTTCCCAATTCCTTTACCTTCCAATACAACTTTGGTTACCTTTTTCTCTTGCCTAATATCTATTGAACATCTGCACATATCTGGATATTTGGGACATATTGAATCATTTAATCCTCACAGCATCTCTGTGGAGTGCTTACTGCAATGGCTTTTTACAGACAAGAGACTGATGTTTAAATTAAGTTAGCTTAGGTAAGCAAGTGGCAGAGTCATGATTTGAGCTGAAGACAATCTGATTCTGGGGCACTGTTTCTCAATGAGGTGCTTTCAATTTTACTACTCAAGCATTTCCTGGCCTGATCTAATTAAAAGACAGGGTGTGATTCACTCAAAGGCTGAGCCAAAGGAACAGAAATTGGAGAAAGTCCTAAATGGGTGATTGATGGCTTTTTTTCTCTTTAGCATTGATATTTCTTGTGGCCTTCATACTGTCCAGGAAACTTTCATTATGAACCAGGGTGGCTCTTAATTGAATACCTTCACCATTATTCCCTTTGATTTTATATTACTTTTCACAAAGAGAATTTATCACTTTATTAACCAATCTCAATAATTATTTTTTACTCTGTTATTGGCTGGAAACCCTAAGCCAGAGATTCCCAACCTGAGGGCTCTTATGCCTGGTGAGCTATAATAAGGAATCCCAAAATCTGTCTGTGGACTAAAAAAATAAAATACCTTCTAGGTGCCATTTTTCAAAAAATATATAGAAGCAATAATGAAGAACAAAATACAAATTCATTTACAAGCATCGCTAAATTCACAAGACAGTAGAATCTCTCTTAATTAACTTCTCCTTTACCAACTCAGTGTATCAAACTGCTCCTTCTGTAAAGCAACCTGATTGATGCCCACAGCAGCCCGAATGCTCGAGGTCAACAGGCTTTTTTCTACTATACCTGCACACTTCTGCTACCATCAGTTAAGACATTAGCTTCCCAAGAGTCTATTGTATTTGTTCCAAAGATATTTATGGTAAGTACAAAATGCAATTACAATGCAAGAAGAAAGCTATTGTTTCTACGAAAATTCAGCTGAGTGCTCTGCAAAGATTCAATAAAAGCAAGCCACTAAATAAAGAGGTTGTTGTTGAATGAGTCAGGGCTACTGAGCAAGGCTCTGCAGGTTGTCACTGCTCCACTGTAAGGAGTGCTCTTGATGATGCCCTGTTGAGTTGCACAACTGCAAAGCACAACTGCCAAGCAGTGCACAGAGCATTTGCTTTGGGAGTGAGATGGCTGTAAAAGTCTGGGGAAAAGAAGTATTGATATCTTTAAGACGTCTCTATTCAGAAAGCTCCACAAATCTTTTTGGTCATTATTCCCTTTACATAAACACAAACGAGAAGTTATAGACAATACATTAAAGGTATGATGAATGTGAGAAAGATGACTCGTAAACAGAGGTTCCAAACCTTAGCCTTCATCCTACATCAAAATATTGGTATATAAATATGTTTTCTAGTTGAAATAGAGTGTTTAAGGTATCCTATTTTATGATTCTGTAGCTTTATCTGGCTTTTTTGATTAACACATGAACTGCTAGTCCTTGGAGACTCGAGCTTTGCTTGTTTTACATGTTTTCAACCAGCAGATACTCAGAGTACAGCCATTATCATGTCTTGAAGTGTGGTCTGTGAAAGGTTTTGAAGTTACAAAGGAAATTGTTTTAGTGGCACTCAGTTCTTAACTGCGTACAGGGCCACGTTATACTGTCATTGTCAGAGAGGAGACTGAGGAGACTGAGATTCCTGCAGACACCATATCAGTTTCCGTGCATGCCACACACTCCCTGAACATCCCACCCTGCTGTCGTTCCAAGAGCTCCAAGTCACTGTGAGGCGACTAGCAGACTCTGCATTCTCCATAATTACACCCAATTTTCCAATTGAATTATCGCATGATTTAATTCGTTGACTGCATCTGGAGAGCATCAGCATTGTGCAGCTGTTGCAGCTTCAAGAGCTAATTGTTGCTAAGCACATTAAAAGTAGCCCTATTGCCATGCAGTGGAGTCAGAAGGGGAGGGGTGCAAACTTTCACTTCCCATTTTCCCTTTGGTTGAATCATCACCCAAAGAGCCTGAGGGGGTAGAAAACATTTAAGCTCTGTTAAATGGAGACCTCATCGGGTATGGTTACTGTCACTCGATGAAAGCCTTTAAGTGAGTCAGACATATCTAGATACCAAAATACACAGAGACCTGAAAGCTCTATTTGGCATGACTCAGAGAATCATGACAAATAAGATTAGGTTAGAAACCAAAGGCCTTGTTAATGGGGAGGCAGCACATCATCAAAAAAGTATTAGGAAGCCAATTACTGATGAAGCATCAAGGCATCTAAAGACCCTTAAATCTTAGTTCCAATAAGAAGCAACCACATACCTGCCTCCTTACCCCGTATGTTAAATTCACCTTTATACATTTCCATGGAGCATCTACTGTGTACATAATCATGTGATGGCTTGCTTCAGTCTAAAATATTTTCTAATGTTCATTTTCAACTTATTTGATATCTTAGAGATCTAAAACACTGAAAGACATTGATTGGGCGCTTCCCTTTCTTCAGTCCCTTCTTTGTGGTTCCAAGGCTATGGAGTTTGATTCCCAAAGGATCTCAGTCCTCTGCCTAAAATTAGGGATTTGCACATAGGCTCGATTTCTTATGTGAAAGATAAAAATTAAGAGTACATTAAAAATATCAGATATTATGTCCCATGGAGGAGACATAGGTAAAGTCTGAAGGGTACAGTGAATCGCCAGAAGCAAAGAATAGAAAGACCCAAAGGGAATCTAAGGACAGAGTCCAGGAGACAGAGGTGAGAACTTGGGTTTATGCCATAATTACTACTGGGGTATTAGGGAGAGTATGTATCTGAATGGTGAGATTCCCTAGACTCTTCCTCCTCTGTACTCCCAGGCTTCAGAAGAATGGCAGTCAGGCTTATGCCCTCCTACTCAGGAGGGAAAGCAGAAGGTTTCTCCTTGAAGAGAAATAGCTAATGATACTGAAATCGAGGACACTTTACACAATGGTTAGGTCCTGTCCTGATCATGCTCCTGCAAAATTTATGAGGCAACAGCCCTCATCCATGAAGAGGTTCTGATTGACTTTTAATTTTTCCCAATAGTAAATAAGAAAGGACTGCCAAAGACCATCAGACATTTAATGATAGAGTTCTAGCAGAAAAAACAAACAAAAAACAGAGATCAGAACCAAAACTAAGTAGCAAATCAAAACACAGCGTGGGAGAGAAGGTTCTCAGAGTCAGTGTGGGAAAGAGGAATAAACTTTAAACACACATGCGCGCACGCACACACACACACACATATGCACACACACAAATGATAACCGTAGAAAGTGCCCAGCATGATTAATTCCAAAACAAAAAAGTCACACACAATAGCGCATAATTGTGAAATTTTAAAACACTAGAGAATAAGGAAAGATTGTACATCTTTCAGAGGGAAAAATATAGATCACATGCAAATAATAGGGAATCAGAATAGTTTCTGCCTTAACATCTGCAATTTGGGGTTCTAGAAATCAATCAATAAATGCCTTCAAAATCCCAAAGAAAATAATTTACAGCTGAATTCTAAACCCAGCCCCAAATAAATAACTGTCATTAAAGGTGAAGTTAAAATAAAGATATTTTCAAAGTCTCTAGAAATTTATCTTTTATACATCCTTTCTTTAAAAAGATACTGGAAGATGTACCACATGGAAATAAAGGAATAAAACAAGTAATAAGAAAACACGGGAACCAGGAAACAGAAGATCCATCCCAGAAGAAAAACAAAGAGAATTCCCAGCGTAATGGTGAAAAGAAGTCCTGGGCTGAATTCAAAGTGTTTACATGCTAGAACATGGATAAACATTGAAGTGATTATAATGTGGATGCACCTCACAGTCATTATGCTAAGTGAAATAACCCAGTCACAGATTGACAATACCATATGATTCCACTTACATGAGGAACTTAGAGTAGTCAAATTCATGGAGGCAGAAGGTAGAATGGTACCTGTCAAGGGCTCAGGGGGCGGGGAAATGAGTTATTGTTTAATGGGTTTAAAGTTTCAGTTTGAGCAGAAGAAAAAAGTTCTGGAGATAGCTGGCGGTGATAGTTGCACAATACATGATTGTACTTAATCCCACTGAACTTTACACTTAAAAATGGTTAAAACTGTACATTTACATTATGTATATTTTATGACAGTTAAAAAGAGAATTAAAAGTGTTTGCTCTGGGGAGTAGGAATTAGAGAGAGGGGCACCTGCTTGCTTTTATAAGCCTGGAGAACTAATCGGCTTTTTAAACTGTATATATTTAATACTTTAATTTTAAAAAATGCTAAGACTACATTTTAATTATGATAGGCATTCCAGGCAAAGAGAACTGCATGAACCAAGCCACAGAGTCATGAAACAGCATGAGGTCAATCATAAGAAGTTCCGTGTTCCTGGAGGGTGATGAACAGGCCACAAGCAGGAGCAGGCTTTGTTCTCTAGGCCAGCGTTTACCACAGTGCGGTGGACACTTACAGATGTACCCATGACTTTTGTCATTTGAATAGTTATATATTAAATTTTATTTCAAAGCTACCTTCTATTTATAACAATGGACACTGGTTTCTAGTTTATGATGGTGATAATAGTGAGAAACTAAATTTGTTTATAAATGTGAGGTGATTTTAAAAAACATATGAAGTGAACAATAATATAAGAAGGACATAAATATGGCAAAATAAAATGGCAAAGTGGTATGTGATGACCAAGGAGGAGGAAACACTTTTCTAGGCTATAGGGAGTCCTTGATGGTTCACGTGAGGCAGAATGTTCACGCTAAGTTTGACTCCTATGTAGATCAGGGGAATATGAACTGCCTTCTACAGTTCCCTGAGGCCTGGAGACATCTTCAGAGGCGGTCTTGAGATGGGGGCAAGTGTTGGGTTCTCAAAGAGAAATCCTCTGTTCTATGAGTCTGCTATGAGTAAAAAGAAGTTGTCACTAAACAATAAAAAATTGCAGCCCACTGAGATAGATCATTTTGGTTAGTGGGGATGGTGGGGTTAGGGGAGAAAGGGTAAGAGTGAGAAGACCAACAGAGAAGCTGTTGCAAGGGACCCAAAAGGAGACTATGGGGGCCTGGCCTGTGATAGGAGGAAATAGATTAGAGACCTAGAGGTCCTGACTGAAGCCTAGTGTTCTACCTGGTGGCAGGGCATCTGAACTGCAAGTATAGCACTTACAAAGAAATAAAGAGCTCTTAGAAGGTGAGCCTTGTGTGCCCAAATAAACAAGTGATGGTACAAGTTCATTGCCATATTGAATCCTCCAACATTAGCTACTTTATTAGGAACAGTGGTATTAAAAACAATTTTTCTAAGCCCAGAAGAGTGTGAAACTAAATGA
This sequence comes from Eonycteris spelaea, assembly GCA_003508835.1. Taxonomy (NCBI): domain Eukaryota; kingdom Metazoa; phylum Chordata; class Mammalia; order Chiroptera; family Pteropodidae; genus Eonycteris; species Eonycteris spelaea. The sequence goes on along the minus strand of PUFA01000014.1, from coordinate 15,884,415 downwards.
AGAGCTATATATTATAGTAGAATGAGACTAGACCCGGAGTATTATTCACTCTCTCATTCATTCCTTCATTTATTCCACAACTATTTACTCCACACATATGTGCTAGACACATCAATGAACAGAACTGACATCAACTCCTGCTTTCCTGGTGCTCATATTTTCATAGAAAGACAGAAAAAATATGTAAAATATACAATGTGTTGGAAGAGAGCACTATAAAAAATGATAAAGCCAGGAAGGCAGGAATAATGGGTATAATTTTTTAAAGGGTGTCACTTAAAGCCTGTGTGAGGGTTAACATTTTAGTGAAGACTTGGAGGAGGTAAAATAATGAGCCATGTAAACATTTTGGGGAAGAGCATCTAGGCAGAGAAAGTAGCAAGTACAAAGGCCCCGAGGCTGGAGGATGCCTGGAATTTTAGGAATAGCCAATAGGCCAATGTGGCTAGAGCAAGGTGAGCCAGATGGAGAGTAGCAGGGGCTGATCTCAGGGAGGTTTGAGGAAACAGGCTATACAGGCTCTTATAGACCACTATAAGTACTTTGGCTTTTACTCTTGGAGAAATAGAAAGCCTTTGGAGGGTTTGGAGCAAAGAGGTGACATACTGTAACATAAGTTTTAAAAAGATATCTTTAGCTGGTATGTTGAATCTTGACTACAGTGCAACCAGGGCTGAAGCAGATAGATATATAGAAGGCATTTGCAAGAAAGCAGACAAGGAAAAAAAGGTAACTTGAATCAGGCACTAGCAGGATAGGGGATAAGAAGTGATTCGATTTGAGGTTATTTTGGAGGTAGAGCCAAAGATTTGATTGTGGAATGTGCAAGAAAGGAAACATCAGTGACTCTAATGCTTTGGGCCTGTAAGGATGGAGGTGCAACTAATTAAGGTTATAAATGACTATGAGTAAATCAAGTTTATGAGGGTGGATCATGAATTCAGTTTTTGACGTAGAAAATTTAGACATCTATAAGATGTTCAAATGGAGTTCTTAAGAAAACAGAGAAGATAAATAGGCCTGGAATTCGGGGCAGTGGTCTGGGCTTAAAGATACAACTTCAAGGTCTTCACAAAGGGAAGTGAAATCCCCCAAGAGAATGAATGTAGCTGAAGAAGAGCAGAGGTCCAACGGCGGAGTCCCAGGGAACTCGAACATTAAAAAGCTGGGGAGATGAGGAGGAACACCGAAAGAGATTGAAGAGAGGTTGGTGAGGTAGGAGGGAAACCAAGAGGGTCCCGTGCCCTGGAAGCAAGTGAAGGAAGTATGGGAGTGGGACGATCAGTGTGATGGTCCAGGAAGAGCATATGAGGACTGAAGACTGACCACTGGGTTTTACAACATGTAGGTGACTAGTGACCTTGACAGAATAGCTTAGTAGAGGGTCAGGGCAAAAGCCTGAGTGGCATTGTAATTGCTGGGCCCTGGTGCATACTACTAATGCACTGGGTGACTAGCTACTTCACGCAACTTCTGTGGGGTCCACTTCCTCATTGTCAAGTGAGAAAGATCTCCAAAGCTTCGAATAGCTCAAATTATAAGATTTGATGACAGTTCTAATGGAACAGATTTTATTCTTTTTGTGAAACTAATACCACAAAAATATGTGGAATCTGAAACTTGCATGTGGGGCTTCTCTTTGCTCAGAGTGAGGAAAATGAGTGGAAATGCAGTACATTGAGCAAGTTGACCATTGTGTCTTATGTAAAAGACCAAGTTAGTTGGTAGTTTGTGTCAAGACAATTTAACACACACACACACACACACACACACACACACACACACGTTTTCTGACTATTCCCCCAAGGAAAGATACCTCATTTGTATTTGTATTTTTGTTTTTGTTCTGTGTGTTTTATCGATTCTATTTAATTAAGATTTCCAGAATCTCATTCACGCTTCATCTTGGTAATTTCCTTAGAGTGAGCCTCTACACTTTGATAACTCCACCTTTCCCATGGATGCCCCCACCAACTACCACCTGGTGGTAGCAAAAATGTTACAAAATAGAGCAAAAGCGGAAAAGCAATAAAAATAAGCTTTTCTTAGTCTACTGCTCTCAAAGGCTGGTCCTAGGTCTTTCCAGGCATATTGATTTTGTGACATCTTTGAGGCCACTGAGGCTCTGGGATCTGCATGACCCCATGGAGATCTGACACCTGGTGCTTGGCATAGGGTTCTTACATCCAAAGCCAGTGAAATCCAGACATGCCCAATATTTACAGAATACTCCTGGGGGAATGAACCAAGTAAGCGAGGGCCATTGAAATTAATCCTGATTTTTTAAAACCACTTTACCTCTCTGTTTAGGAAATTATGCGTGCAAGCTTTGTTTTTATAATTACCTTTTTGAAGAAGTACTTTTAGAAAACTGTTTTTAGCAAAGGTTGAGTTTTTCTATTTTTAAAGCCTTCCATTTGTGTCAGAGACAAACTGTGAGCATATCTGGTTGCCAAGGGATATGAAACTTCTTTAAATTATCGGCAAACATAATAGCGAACAACTGGATTCCTACATGAATGGAAAAGATTTTGATATTCCTGGAGAGTAAAAAACAACTCCCCCCCCAACACAAAAAAAACCCCTTTAATTTGGAAAAAAAGTTACGGGGATTTATACTGCTGATGCAAGATGAAAGACACACCAACATAACTATGACCTCTCTGTTTCTGAAACCACACAGAAAGCTGGAAGCAGTTCTAAACAAGGAGTAATGAAAGATAATAGAAACTGTCAGATTTCTATCATTATAGCACCTCACTCTTCTGACTTTCCTAAGCCAGCTCAGAGAAGAGGATCTGAGTTATAAGACAGAAAGCCAGAGTTTTGAATGACACTGGGGAGGAGGGAGATTTTTCCTAAAGAAGTCTGTATTGTCCTGAATAATCGTAGGGTTCAATACCAGATCACATGCATGAAGTAAAGATATTAGAGTTTTCCTTAATAAAGGAAGCTATTAACTATCACATAAATTTAAGATCACTTTAAAAGATAACTTTACCTGGATGTTTATTTCTTGAAATAGTTCTGAATAAGTGTATAAAAACTTTAAATTGTACTAGGTGATATTTGGGTGGCAGTTTTGCTAGTCATGGCAGAAAACAGGCAAGCTTCCACTAATGATGGCAACCTAAACATACTACAGTCCAATTTTATAATTCGATTTGGGAAGAAATAAGAAGCCTGAAATGATCTTAGTTGAATCAGCATATAGGCCAAGTAAATTTAAGTAGAAGTGATCAGTGATTTGGCATTGGAAAGGAGAAAATGTGGCTAGTCTTCATAGTCTTCCTGTCACAGAGGAGGGACTCATAGACTTAGACTGTGGATCTTCTGGTCTACTGCTCTCCATGTTAGATGAAAACCCAAGGCTAGAGGAGTAGAATTATCAACCCCAAGTCTTGGGAGAATTAGTGCAGAACCTAGACTTGAGTCTGAGTTTCCCAGGCTAGTGTTCTTCCTGGTGCTTCAATGGCGTCTTTGAAGTGAATAGAAGACTTAAGGGACTTGTTTAAATACAGAGCTTTGATAGGGATGGGCAGGGGAAGCTGTTGTGAAGGATGGACAGGTGGGGGAGGATTGGTAGGTAAGGAAGAATTTTCGGCTCTGCCATCTTGACTTTAGAACATCCAGCTAAACATTCTTGGTGCCAATCCTCTTCTTTGTCTTTCTCTTGTCTTATTCAATCCCATGGCCTTAACTCTTATCTCTGGAAAGGTAGTCCCAAATCACTGTCTTTAATCTCTTCCAGTTTCCAACGATATGTTTTTAGTTGCCTGCTGGACATTTCTTCCTGGACTTCCACTAGCATCTGAGTTTACTGAATTTATTGCCTTTACTTCAAAATGATCATCTTGGTTCCCTAATTAGTACCATCATCCTTCTACACATACAGATTTACACTTTTAGCATTACTTTTATTCCTTTCTCTTCCTTGCAAGCCCCCGATGAATTACAATCTAGTTAGATGCCAACTGTAGTCTCTTTTAAGACTATTGCAATTCTTGTCCCTGCCCCCCCTTCTCTGCCTGCTCTTAGTTCACGCCTTCATAGCCTGTGCCAAGCCTTTTATATACCCTTCCTCTGGTTATTCAGTGTCCAATACTCTTTTCTCAGGATTTTGCTGCAAAAACTCAAATTTGGCTGTGTCATTCCTCTAATGAGTAAGCCTTCAGAATTATCTACTGCGAATAGAATAAAGTGTAAATTTTTTAGCCTAAAATCTGAAATACCCACAGTCATTCCAACATATTTTTATATCACTTTGCCTTCATGCAGGGGCCGCTCAAGTCAACTTTGCTAAATTCATTCGCCCACTAACCCTAATGTAACAATTAGGTCTTTGTATATGCCATTCTCTTGGCTGGTGATGTCTCTTTCCAGTGCCAGCCCTGGAACATTTGACACATACCCATGTCATTTTTACTTGTCAGTATGTCTTTCAAACCCACCGTGACCACCAAGAAATCTTTATTATTTTTTCCCAGCCAAAGAGTTCCCTCCTTTGGCCTTCTCCCAAACTGCTTTATCTTTCTCTTTTGAAATCTTCACTTTTCACTTTCTGCTAGGTATTATCTTTCCAGAAGTTTAAATCCCTAATAAACTATGAGCTCCCAGAGGGTAGATACAGATTTAATTTAGTCTTACATAGTATGGTACTTGGCGTTCATAAATGCATAAATAGGTGCTAAGTAGGTGTCAATGAGTGTTCGTTAATGAATAACTAAATGAACATTAATGAATAAATTCCTGAAGATAGTAGGCAAATTAAACGTGAGAAGAGAGGTAAGAATGGAAAGAGTTGGAATTTATTCATGTGTTATTGATGGAAAGAATTACAACAGGTTTTTATGGTCGTCGTTGCTTATTTTGTTTGCCTGTGTTTAAACAGTAAATGAAAAGGTGAGAGTCAGGGCTGAGATGAGGGAAACTGCAGAACTTAGCCCAGGATTAGAAAGACCCAGTGAAAAAAGTGTTGAAAAAGAGAAGAATATGCAATATCCTGAGGCGAAATTTATGCAGACCCAGATTTAAAGTCAACCTCTGATTATCTACTATTTATATATTTTAAAGAAATATGCATAGATTTTAGTGTTTCCCTTTTTTTGTCTCCCAATATATGCATGAGCCAGCACAATTCAGGACTTGATTTACCTTTGCTGATTCGGCTTCTTTTCTCTGAGCTTATTTGCGGCTGTGAAAGAGGCATCATGTCCTTGCTGATAAAGGACAACCAAACTGTATTCTAGGCTCAGCTGCTGAGCTGCTGTATGACTCCTAGAAATTTTTTTTTTCCCCAGCTGCCAAGTTTTCCTGAACTATAGGAAATGAGGACCATGTGTGAAAGGTAGAGTCTTAGACTAAAGCATCTCAAATTTTAATGTGCATTTAATCTCCTGGGACTTTTGTTAAAAAAAAAAAAAAAGTGGAATCTGTTTCAGCAGTTCTTGAGTGGGGCTGGAGATTCTACATGTCTAACAAGCTCCCAGGTGGACCACACTGAATTGCAGGGTCCCAGACTTATGAAGACAGAATCTTAGCGCTCAGCCAAGCCAGTGATTCACAGCCCCAGCTGATCACCGGGAACATCTTAGAATACAGATACCCAGGCTCCATGCCCAGAGTCTTGGATGGGACCCAAACAGGTGAGTTTTTAATAAGCGTCCTAGCTCATTCTGATGTACAACTGAGTTTGAGAAACACAAATATCATCTGACACACCCCCCCCCACACACACACACACACACACACTCTCTCTCTCTCTCTCTCTCTCTCTCTCTCTCTCTCTCTCTCTCTCTCTCGGGATGGCAAATCTGAGGCCCAGAGATTACTTGAATTCCATGAAGGAAGATTCTGATAATATGGAAAAGTTTTCCTGAAAAAATAACCCCTGTGCATTTTACTACCCTAAGAGAAAGTTTTCCTTTAAAGCTGCAAAATAAAATGAATCTTGTATATATTTTATTTTTTTAAATATACTAATACAAAAAAATTTTTTTCTGACTCTTAGAATGATAAATACTTTAGAATATTTTAGTTTCATCACAATGGCAGAGGGGGTGGTGGTGGTTAGGAATGGCTATTAAGCAATTATGTTATTCAAACACATCATTATTATTATTACTGTGATGAGTGGACTCATTATAATTGAACAACTGAAGCATGAATGACTGTGCATTGTTATTAGTGTCTGTCTCAGGGCCCCTGCCTTTCCCAGGGCTCCTGTGTTCGGCAGACATGATTCACGATGTACCGTACTTGCAGTGTTAGACTTGCTAACTACTGGATTGTTTTTTAGCATTCAGTGTAGTCATCCTTCCTTTCCTGGCGCTGACCTATCGTTCGTTAAGACTCCTCTCCCTGCCTCCACTACCAAATAACCTAATCTTGGGAGGACTGTGGTCTCCCTGCCTCTACCCCTGTCCTCTCGTCCTTTTTTCACATAGCAGCCAGTGATCATCAGAACTGTGAAGTGGCATTTAATTGCCTTGTTTAAAACATGCCAATGGCTGCCTGTTTCTTTCAGGATAAATTAAAAATCCTTGGCAAAGCTTTCCAGGCCCTTAATAAAAGGTGCCATTTCCTTTTAGCAGCCTCATTACCAACCACTCTTCTCCCTCTCTCCATACTGTTTGGGGCTTCTGGAATGTTCCAACATCTTCAGTTTCTGGAATGTCCTAACATCTCTCACCTAGGGACTTTTTACATGCTCTTATTGTTTCTAAGATTAATTCCCCAGCTGTGTTCTGTTCATTCTTCAACTCTCAACTTAAATTTGCTTCTCAGTGAGCCTTCCCTGACCACCAGACTAAACTAACGCACACGGTCGATCCCTTCTGTAACACCTGCTGCCCCTCCATCAGTACTAGTGACCACACCAGTCATTACTTGCTCAGTGTCTTCTTCCTTCACTCACGATAAGCCCCCAAATGGCATGGCTGTTCTTTCAAAGCTAATTCTTCATTGTTCAACACATATCTGGCTTAATAGTTATTTTTTAGAGAAATACATGTAAGAATGCACCAGGCACCTGAACAACCACACAGAATCACGGATCGGTGGGGAAACAGGCACGGGGCTTCCCCTGTCTATTCCCCAGAGTTAGGCACTGCCTTCCTTTTCCTAGTGTTCATATCTGCCACTCTTCCTCCCCTCAAATATGTTTTAAAAACTTTGTGATTAAAATATTTGATCACTAAATTGAACATCAAACCCCAGCATATTGGATCTACACTTTCTAGAACTGCTGCCACAGTATCACTCTAGGAGGATACATGGGTGAGGCTGTACAGAGCCCAAACTGGACTTTTTTGGACATGTTGAGGATGCCATTTGCAGGAGCACTCTGTGTCCCGTATGGAAAGGCCCACCCAAGAAATGGCTTCTTTAGATTTAAGTGTCAGGAAGTGCTTTGCTTCCTTCAGAAACTGGTGAGTGTTTTCCTTACGTCCACTGAATTCATGTACCAACTTTTCTCTCTTGGCTTTTGCTGCCAGGAAGCTCAAAGCCACATTCTCAGCTCAACTTTTGTACCTGTAGAAGCCTGTCGCTTGCAATGTAACTTTTCCCTGGTCTCAATTTTCCATTCTAAGTATATTTTCTCTGGTCTTGATTTATTAAATTATTTATAGCTTTCTATTTTAGAGTGTAAAGCCTTGTAAGCTTCCTCAAATCCTTAGTGAAATGAGGCAGGAAGATAAATAAAAGAAAATAATTCATGAGGCTCTAAGACTCATTCCCTTTAAAATACAGAGGGTTTCTTTCTCCAGAGAGTATTGGCACAAGTCGTTGGTAGAGACAGTCCTGCTGGCAAGGGTGTTCTGTGGGCATGGAGAGACATGGCAGGGCTTCTAGAAGAGAGAACCCTTTGCAACAGCTTATTGAGGTGATTTTGTTTCCGATCTCTTGCCAAAGCAATGCTCAGGTGACCCAGAAGTGTGACCAACTGTCCTGTTTGAGGTTGGAATACTTTTCTGGGGGGTGGCTACACAGAGAGAGCCTTATAATCTCTTCTGACATTCCGTGTGAAAGCTAGATTTCCGTTGGCAACAGGTCTTCTATGATAAGGTCAGAATTAGAGTGCTTTTGTTGGCAAGACTATAATTTCAGCTACTTTCCAATTCTCCTTAAGTGTCTAATATTGCAGTGGAATCCCTATTTATTTTAAGAAGTTGACATTCATTTCCATCTCTAAGGGAAGCAGAGATGAGCACGTGTTCTACGAGTACTGTGTGTTTGATGTTATGTATCTACCTCACAAGGCTGATTGAACTCCGGTACCCACCCTGTGAAATAGACTCATGATCTGCATTTCGTACATGGGTAAACCAAGGCTCAGAAAAAAAAAAAAAAACTTGACAAAGTCACCTGGCTAATGAGAGGAGGTGCCAGGGTTGTATCCAGATCATATGATCCCAACATGGCTGATCTTCTGAAGTCCACTGGGGAGGTGGTATGAGAGCAAGGAACTAATAGGGCAAGAAGCAGGCTGCTCAGTGGATGCAATAAAGAGCAGTCACATGTGGAGCTGGGAGGGACTCAGAGACAGGCAGAGAAAAAGAAAGAGACTGTTCTAAGGACCCAGCCCCTTTCCTCAGTGAAGATGCCCCTGCCCCAACCCCCATCCATTTCATTCCCTCATCCCATCATCTTTGGTATGTGTTACCACAAACAAGTTCCTTGACATGCTAGGCTATCCTGGCTCTCATCCTTCTTGCCTCTTGGAAATTATAGTTATATATATAGATATAGATATAGATATAGATATAGATATAGATACATAGATATATCCATAGCATCCTTCTAGGTGAGAGGTTCTTCTTGAAGATGGGTACTAATCACTGCATGTTGATATTGGTAAAAATTGATGTGCATTGAGATTCTTTCATGTTCTGGATCCTTTAGGGACATTATCTCATTTAAGCTTTACAAAAACCTAGCATGGTAGACATTATTATCTCTGAACTGCAGATAAAAAAGCTGAGGCTTACTGAGGTTGTCCATAGTCATGCTGTTAGCAAAATGCTGGTACCCTATTTTCTTGCTTCTATTTTCCTTCATTGCTGAGATGCCAGCCACGGTCAGGAGGGTTCTTTAAGGTTTAAGGTGGCAGTGCCCCTTTAGGGAGAATAGTCAATAAACAGGAGCAAATTTCACAGAGCTCCATAAAGCTCTGATTTGAATACTGGTTCCCTCCACTCAGTTCATTGACATGCACATTGATTTTTTTTTTTCAAATGTATTTCAAAATTCTGTAGTGAATGTAATTACCAGTTTAAGTTTCATTAACAATTATATATTAGTATTTAAATTTTTTACTTTGCATAACTATAGATTCACATGTAGTGGTAAGAAATAATATAGAAGATATCAGTTTTTACTCAGTTTTCACCAAATGCAACGTCTTACGAAACTTAAGTATACTGTCAACACCAAGATATTGACATTGATAGACGTAAGACATAGAACAGTACTACAGAGATTCCTCATATTGTCATGTTTTTTTGTGGCCATGCTCACTTTCCTTCCACCCCATCCCTTCTTTAAACCCTGGCCACCACTAACCTGTTCTCCATTTCTATAATTTTATAATTTCCAGAATGCTATGTAAATGGAATCATATAGTATGTAACCTCTTGAGATTGGCTTTTTTCATTCACCATGACTTCCTTGGAGATTCATCCAAATTGCTGAGTGGTATTCCATGGTGTATAGATACTCCACTCTATGTTTAACCATACACCAGTTGAAGAACATCTGGGTTTCCAGTTTGGGGATATTATGAATAAAGCTGCTCTAAACATTTGAGTACAGGTGTTTGTGTGAACATGTCTTCATTTTTCTGGGATAAATTCCCAGAAGTGCAATTGCTAAGTCCCACAATAATTGCATCTTTTCATGTTTACTTTTATAAGAAACTGCCAAACTATTTTTCAGAATGGTTGTACCATTTTACATTCCCACTAGCAATGTAAGAGTGATATAGATTTTCTGTATCCTTTCTAGTATTTGGTATTGTCACTAAAAAAATTTTAGCCATTCTTACAGTTGCATAGTGACATCTCATTATGTTTTCATTTGCATTTACTTAATAATTACTGATGTTTAACATCTTTTATGTGATTATTTGCCGTATACATAACCTCTTTGGTGAAATATCTCTTCATGTCTTTTGCTTTTTTTCTGATTGGATTGTTTATATTTTACTGTTGAATTTTGAGTTTCTTTGTACATTCTAGATACTGGTGCTTTCTCGTATATGTGGTTTGCAAATAATTTCTCCCAGTCTATAGCTTGTCTTTTCATCCTCTTAACAAGGTTCTTTGCAGAGCAAAAATTTTTATTCTGAGTGTTTTAATTTATCAGTTTTTCCATTTATATATATAGTGCTTTTGGTGTCAAATCTAAGGCTCTTTGCCATGCCTTACATTCCCCAAATTTTCTCCTGTATTTTTTTCTGAAAGTGTTATAATTTCACACCTTTCATTCAAGTCCATGGTCCATTTTGAGTTAATAGATGTCTAGTTGCTCCAGAACCATTTGCAAGACCTATCCTCCTCATTGAATTGCCTTTGCAATTTTACCAAGACTCTGGGCATACTTGCGTGGGTCTATTTCTATGTTCTTGTTCTGTGCTATTGATCTATGTGTCTGTCCCTCCACCAACACTGCACAGTCTTGATTACTATAAGCTGTATATTATCTTGAAAGCAGGAAAAATGAGTCTTCTCACTTCATTTTTTTTAGGTGTTTTAGCTATTCTAGTTTCTTTATAAATTTTAGAATAACCTTGTCTATATCCACAGGAATCTTCCTGATATTTTGACAGGAATTGTGTTAAATCTTGTATTAGTTTCCTGTGGCTGCTGTAATAAATTATCACAAATTTGGTGGCTTAAAACAACAGAAAGGTATCCTCTCAGAGTTCTGAAGGACAGAAATCTGAATTCTTTCCTTGCCTCTTTGGTGGCTTCTGGAGGGAATTCCTTGACTGCATTACTCCAATATTCTGCCTGTGCTGTTATAGTGCCTTCTCCACTTTGTGTGTAAAATTGCCCTCTTCCATTCTCTTATAAGGACACTTGTGAATAATTTCCCCATGGCAGGATCTTTATTCAATCGCATCTGTAAAGACCCTTTTTCTTTGTAAGGTAATATTTAATTTACAGGTTCCAGGGATTAGGACCTGATATCTTTGGGTGATCGTTATTCATTCCTACTATAAACCCATATATCAATTTGGGAAAATTGACATCTTGACTATGTTGAGTTTTCTAATCCATGAGCTTGCTATGTCTCTCCATTTATTTATATCTTGTTTGATTTTTTCATCAGCATCTTATAGTTTTCAGCACACAAGTTCTCTACAGGTTTTGATAGATTTATAGCTGAGTATTTAATTTTTGAGCAATTAAAATCGTATTTTATTTTTATTTTGATGCTCATACATTCATTGCTGGTATATAGAAATATAATTGATTTTTATATGTTGATCTTGTATCCTGCAACCTTGTTGAATTCACTTATTAATTATACAAAATTTTTTTTTGTTTTTTCCTTGGTATTGTCTGTGTAGACAATCATGTCATCCGAAAATAAGGACAGTTTTATTTTCTTCCTTTCTAGTACATATGCTTTTCCTTTCCTTTCTTTCTCCTTATTGTCCTGGCTATAATGTCTAGTGTTGTGTTGAACAGCAGTGGTTAGAGTGGACATCGTGCCTTCCCAGTCTTTGGGGGAAAATATTCAATCTTTTACCAACAATGTGATGGGTTTTTGTTTTCGTTTTTGTTTTTCGTAAATTTTTAAAATCAAGTTGAGGGTGTTTTCTTCTATTCTTAATTTCCTAAGAGTATTTTTTTTAAATCATGAATGGATATTGAATTTGTCTATTGTTTTTTTATATCAATTGATATTATCATGTGGTTTTTCTTTACTACCCTGTCAATATGATGGGTTATGTTGATTATATTACTAATATATATATATATATATATATACTACGATTAGTAAATTTTATTTATTAATACCTTGTTATGGATTTTTTTCATCTATATGCAGGAGGAATATTGGCCTGTAGTTTTCTTTCTTTCTTTCTTTCTTTCTTTCTTTCTTTCTTTCTTTCTTTCTTTCTTTTCTTTCTTTATTTCTTTTTCTTTCTTTGTACTGTCTCTGTCTAGTTTAAATATTAGGGTAATTCTAGCTTTATAAAATAAATTGGAAAGTATACTCCTTCTGTTTTCTGGAAGAGATTGTGTAGAATTGGTGTTCACTCTTCTTTAAATGTTTGCTAGAATTCGGCAATGAAACCATCTGGGCCTGGAGTTTTCTTTTTTTGGGAAATTTTAAATGGCAAATTTCCTTAATAGTTATAGGGCTGTTTAAATTATCTATTTTAGATTGGGTGAGTTGTGACAGTTTGTGTTTTCAAGGATGTGTTGATTTTATCTATAATATTAAATTGATATGTGTAGAATTGTTTACAGTATTTCCTTATTATCCTTTTGTTGATTGTAGTATCTCTAGTATCCCTTGTTTTAGTTCTAGTATTGGTAATTGCATCTTCTCTCCCTTTTTTATTTACTTTTTGTTATTCTTACTTGGAAGTTTATCAGTTCTATTGATATTTTCAAAGAATTAGCTCTTTGTTTTATTGATTATTCTATTTTATTCTGTTTTCAATTTCATAATTTCTGCTCTTATATTTATTATCCCCTTCTTTCTGCTTGCTTTGGGTTTATTTGGGTTTATTTTCCCCTTTTATCTTTTTTCTTGGGTTCAGAACATAGGTTATTGATTTGAGAATTTTATTCTTTTCTAATGTAAGCATTTGGTGCTATAAAATTCTCTTTCTATACTGCTTTAGCTGTATCCCACAAATTTTGATATATTGTTTTCCCATTTTATTGAGTTCAATGTATTTTTAAGTTTCCTTTGAGACTTCCAATTTGACCCATGGGTAAAGCTATTCAACACCTCCTGAGCACTTTTGATATTTGATATGGGTAAAGCTATTCAATACCTCCTGAGCACATAGCCAGATGAAGCCTCTTCATATCTAAAGATTATTTTTAATATGATCATTGTTATGAGTATGATAAAACAGATCCTACCAGAGGAAGAAGTGAAAAATGAAGCCCATTAAACCCATGAGACGAGTCATCATGGACTTTGTTCAGCTCCAGGCCAAGGTGTAGTATGTACTTTGACTTTCTTAGTCTGCTAGGGCTGCCATAACAAAATACTGTAGGCTGGGGGAGGGAGGGACAGGGCTCAAACAACAGAAATTCATTTTCTCACAGTTCTGCCATCGTTCTGGAGGCTAGAAGTTCAGGATCTAGGTGCCAACATAGTAGGTTTTTGGTGAGAGCCCTTGTCCTGACTTGCTGATGGCTACCAGAGAGAGACAAAGAGAGAGGGAGAATAGAGAAGAGAGAGAAGACAGATGGAGGAAGGGATGAAGAGAGGGAAGGAGGGAGGATGGAGAGAGAGAGAGAGAGAGAGAGAGAGAGAGAGAGAGAGAGAGACAGAAAAGGAGGTATCTTTCCATTGTAAGGGCACCAAATTGGGTTAGGAGCCTACCCTTAATTACCTTTTTAAATCTTATTTATTTAACCTTAATTTAACCTCAATTATTTAACATTAACTACCTTCCCAGTCACTTAAATTTAACCTTATTTACCTCCTAAATTATCTAAATGTTATTAACCTTAATTACCTCCTTAGGGCTGTCTCTTCAAATACAGTCACAGTGGGAATTAGGGCTTCAACATATGAATTTGGAGGTGACACAATTCACGAGCTCCACAGCCTGGGAGGAGAACCTGGCTCTCTCTCAGCTCTCGCAGGTTCAGTCTGGCATCACTCACTTTTATTAACTTTATTCTCTATGCAAAGCTCTGCATCACACAGCATGGAGGTGGAGAGGGAGCAGTCTCAGCCCTCTAGGACTTCATCTCCTCCTCTGGGGAGGGATGTGCAGAAACTCTATCCTGGAGGCAGCACTAAGAAACAGATTTGGACTCAGCTCCTGTCTCCACCATTTGTTGTATGAGGCCTATGCAATTCACTCTTTTTTACCTGTATCTGCTAATTAGACACAATCCCTATTCTGTCCACCTCAAAGGGTTAAGATGATTAAATGAGATATGCATGAAATGTTTAGGTGAAATATAAAGTGTTGTGCAAAGTTGCCATATAGGAGAAAATGTTGGTTTCATTCATGTTGCTAGAGCAGAGGGCACATGGATCAATGGAGAGGAAAGTGAGGCAGGGTACATGGGATGGTACTAGATGGTGTAGGGCATTGAGGGCTGTGTTGCAAGATCTAATCTTTATTCTTAAAACAAGTTAACTGTGAAGTTCAATGCAGATCTGTTTTATAGCTTTCATAAAACCTTGACATCCATTTTCATCTGATGCCCAAACAGTCCTTTTACATAGGAAAGTAATATTTTTTCAGTTTTAGAGGTTAAAAAAAAAGAAGAAAAAACTCAGAGAGGTTAACTGATTTGTCAAGTCAGGCAGCTAGTAACGGGCAGAGCTGGGATTTCTGACTCCTAGTCCTTTGACCACTGCCTCATCCAGATGCTGTAGAAATGTATGAACAATCCCTACATCCCAGACCAGTCCCTTCTAGGATGGGATCTAGAATTAAAGCCCATTTTCATGCTCATGGATTCAGACATATTAGCAGAGTTTCCTCCACATCAGCAAGATTTCTCTGATCTGAACTCTTCTTGAATTTAGGAACAGCTAATAGCTCCTACCTTGAGTGATGATAGAGGCTAGGTTTCCTTTGTTTTGTCAAAGTTTCAGACTTCATCTCCATCACCCTCATCATGAGATATGGTGCAGGGGCAACATCATCACTTGTTCAATGACATCTAATAAGACATTTTCTTACATGAATCTTAATGAAAAACATTATGATGTAAAGAATGCATAACCGCTTTCTAAATCTTAAAGCTCTGTATATAACTGTGAGAGCTTGTTATTCTCTTACATTCTTACTCAGTTTCTTTATATTTAGTGTGGTTTCACTTTTGTCATCTGTAGACCTGTGAACTGGCTTTTTATTTGAATATCTTAAAGATGGACTTTTCTAGATCTTCATCTTTCATAAACAACATAAAATACCATGTACTATGCAAATCACACCTGAATATATCTATCTACAGGGATCAGTAATGGACCCTTGATTAATGATAGCCAATGTGATGCTGGGTTTGTAAAATTAGACCACTAGAAAAAATAGATATCAGTGCATAACTGGTTTATGAATCCTATGTGAATGCTAAAGTTCCTCAAAGACATAGACAACCTAATTCCAAAATATAACCTATGATAACTGTAGTATATATTTCCTGTGAAAATATTTCTCTATTAAAAGAAGAAAGTATTAATCTAGAGAGGATCACTAATAATTGGTTTATATAACGTTTTTTGTGATACCCTTAATAATAACATTTAAAGAATTATATTAAAATTGTAAATACCTAGTACACTCAGGTACTTAATAATTGCCAATCTTGATTCCATCTCTTCCTTTTCTGCTCTCAATAAAACCTTAACATTTTCTTCTCATTTATAGTAACTATGGGTGCAAAGTCCCTAAGTTACCATATAAATCCCTGGGGCTTAGAATTAGAGATACTGTAGTTAGGCTTAATATTGCTTGCAAAAAAAAAAAAAGAAATAAAATTTCTTATCTATGATGGCTCTGTTAATACCAGAAAATCGCTAAGGTCACCTTTGAGCTATTGTTTTACTTTCCTCCTTCTTTGTGAGGAGGAGGGAATTTATTTTCTCCTGAGCAGCTTTGGAAGGAGCCAGAGAGAAGAAATATCCACAGTCCTCTTTGGTACCTCCCTATGTATCCACGCTGTTGTTCCCCAAGCAAGTGGCCTTTCACGTCACCCTCTTTCTTGCCAGTTGCCAGCCCTTTAAGGTACATATAACCATTAACATTAAGCCAAGTTGCTGTCTAGATTCTTCTAAGTTGTAGTTGTAGTGCCCGAAGAAGACAACTACATGAACTACCTAACAAAATGATTTACTATTTAGTATGAAAGCACTTTAATGGGCAGTGACAGGGAGTGTAATGGGAACTGTGTTTGGGGTATAATACCCGCTAGAGGTGGTGTACACCCATTGTTTTGTAGGTCTAGGAATGGGTTTGGAATCAGGCTGACCCTCATTCAAGTGCGGACCCATCTGTTGCAGTGTGATTTACTGCTCTAAACCACCATCTAAAAAGTAGGAATAACAACATGCTCACTTCAGAGAGTTTTTATCAGAATTACAAGATCATGTATATAAAGGACTTACCATAGCGCCGGGAGACTCAATAATGTTAGATGTTGTTGCTGTTGAAAGACGGATCATGGTTACTAATTGGACAGCAATGCCTTGGGTCGTGGTTTCTTGGAGTCTATGCTTAGTGTACCAGAAAGGATTATGAGAACAATTTAAGATTATTCTATTTAAGTTTCTCCTGTAAACCCTAGCTTTATAAATCCTAAAAGTCTGACCTTTGTGCAGAAATTCAATATTCCATTTCAAGAAAGAGTCAAAAAATAAAACTCCCATTATAGGCCATTATGTATTTGTTCACTATCATAGATTTCTGTTTAAAAAAAACTCATAGTTAGGAAACAATTTTCCATTTGCCCCATTCTTACCTTAGACTCTTGAACATTCTAGCACTTGTATACGGAGTTACCATGTAAAATATAATAAAGGCTTAAATATTTGACATGACAGATTAGTTTCCTCATAGTTAATAGGCAGTGGTCTTATAGATCGGCTTTGACGTGGGGGCTTCTTACATACCCCGAAACACATGTGAGGGGCACTCGCACGGGGTGCCCAGGTCTATATCTGACTCCACTGCTTTAGCACACACATAACTAGATCGAGAGCAATGAGCCCTCTTGCGGCTTGTCATAGAAAGTATATAACTTTGCCTTTCAAACGTTTCGATGGCAGTCAGGTTCCATTTCTATTTTTGTTCCTTCCATCTTCTCTACATTAGAAAGAATGGCTTCACTGTGCATGGGATCAGTCTCTGTTTGGGGAGGGGTAGGAGAGGAATTTCTCCAGTTTCTGTGGAGAGACAAATCACAGAGTCTTGAACATACTAAATCTATATCATGTTAACTCTTTTATTACATTTTTAAATGGATTTTTCTCTTTTAAAGCTTCATTAATTTAAAACTTATTTGCATTGAATTACCTGGGATTACACATGAACTATTTTAGCAAACAGGTTTTTAGTCTGGTCTATGCCAAATATTTGGTTTTAGTTATTAGGTGGCCAGACATATTTTTCTGATTCAAGCATTTTAAACAGAATTTCACTAAGTTTTAAAACAGAACTGTAAACCAGTTTCTTTATAATACAACATAGTATTTGCTATGCAATAACAAATGAATACAGTATCATACTTGTGAAGTGGTGCAACTGAATTCTGTCCAAGAAAACTCTGCCATATGGTTCCTCCAGCTCATAAGTTTGGCTGAAATCCTGAAGCGTTCTCCTGGTAAATATGGCTGCTTATACACTTAAGTCCCATGAAGTCACAAAAAATTGCAGTTAAGTGAAAATTAGCTATATAACATGTTTTAATGGAGAATATATGTGATTTATCTCAAATGTGCTAAGATTATATGGAAAGGTGTGCATTTTTCCTACGGTTTTGTGGGATTACTTAATGCCCATAGATTGCATGTTGACAAAGGTAGAATGCTTGCAGTGAATCATAAGAGGCCTAAGTGGTGCTTTTATTGTATTCTGGAGTCTCGAGGAGACATATCTCTGAAATCATAATGGAAGTCAAAGGGAAAAGAATGTAGCTTAATGCATACTTTTCAACTTTACTCATAGCTGTTTGGGGACTGCCTGAGCTACATAAAGCAAGATCAAGCTTTACCGAATTTACCAATCTTTCATCTAAAGAATTCTTAAACTAAGCCCTGTTGATTTCTCAACTGAATGCTGAAAGAGAATTAATGATATTTCCCCAGCCGAATCAAGGTTTGATGCTCCAAAGATTGTTTTACTCCTTTCCCTCTTTCAGCACTTTCTTTCAGCTTGGGCCCTTTGCAGTGCCATCTAAAATGGAGCACACTAAACTTTCTGTCTCATACACACAAGATCTCTTCTTGTTTAAATGGTAATGAATAAATTACTTTCTGCTGCCTGACAGAAAGATGAATTGTTTAGCACTTATTATGCAGCCATCTACTTTAAGCCCTGATTACAGTTCAATTCATATTTGATTCATAGAACTTGAAGTATTCATTATTCCACCCTCTTCCCTCCTTTGAAAGGTCCTGGGACATCTTCCTGTTGTAACAAACAAGATGTGACTCATGCCTTCTCATCCCTCTCTCCTGCTGGGCTCTTGGTAATAAACCAGCCAGAAACATGTGTGCAAGAAATGAGACTTAAGTTGGATGAATCAAATGCTTCACAATTCCCTGGCCCACTGCAGTTCACACAACATAAATACAATAATCATTTTCATTTGCTAAATTAGGAAGTGGAAGTGGGCTACCTGCCACCTAATGCAGAAATTTGCAACATCAACAGCGAGCAGTATTTGAGGGGAGAGGGAGTGAGAACAGGTTAATGTTCTTCCTTGCAAACTACCCTGTCTTTACAATGCATGAAATGATGTGTTGTCCTGTCTGCACGCTGTGGAGACAGTGGCTGGAGCTGGAGAACAGAGGAGAATTATCTGTTATAATTGGGCTAGAGAGAAATCTTTTATAAAACAGAGCTGCGGTGATCTGGAAGAGGCTGCCGTTTGCTTTCCAGAGAACATCTCGCCCAGCTGAGCCTCCATGTGTCAGCCAGGCCTCAGAGCTACAGCAGCGCCTGGCATTAAGCATCATTAGGGAATGATGGGCATGATTACCTGATGCTGGTATCTTTCTCTTTTGGAAACTGCAGCCAGGCCCCAGAAGCAGGGCTAATGACTGCAGTGGGTGGATTGTGGGTGGTTTGGACAGTCCCGGAGTACAGGGATGTTTGACAGCTGGGGAAAGACTGAGAGGAGCTGCCTTCTCGCTGCAAATCTTATTCCTTTGAACCTCCACCATCATCACTGGCAGAGACGGAGGCCTGTCTTTCTAGAAGGCAACCATGTTTGAGGCAGAAAGGTAGAGTCAGGAAAGCACACTGTATTAGTCTTGGAATGCGGTACCCAAATGCCACAGGCAGTGGTGCTGAGCGACAGGCGTTTATCCCTCGCGGCTCTGCAGGCCAAGAAGTTCCAGATCAGGTGCCCAGTGTGGTCAGGTTTTTGGTGACGAGTCCCTTCCTGGCGTGCAGGTTGTCTTCTTGCTGTTTCTTCACGTGGTGTAGAGGGCGCTGGTCTCTCTCCGTTTTTATAAGGACACTGCTCTCTCCATGTGGGCTCCACCCTCGTGACCTCGGCTAAGCAAAATTGCTTCGCAGAGGCCTCACTTCTTTGCCTTTGTATGGGTCATTTCCTCTGCTGAGAATGCCTTCTTCTGTCTTGTCCTCTTGGCAAACCCATATTTTGAGATGCAGTTTAAGGGGTTCTTGAAGCCCTCTGCAGCCTATACCGTTACCAGGCGGAACATAAAGCTCCCAGCACGGCCACATCCCACACACTCCTTCCCTCCCGCGATGGCACACAAAGCACAGGGGCCTCCTCTCTGCCAGGTGGGGGAGAATCTGATTCCTCTCTGTGCCTCCGGGGCCGGCCCAGCCCTGGCCCACCAGCGGCGGTCAGAGACAGTTTGGTGGATGAACGAGTGAGCGCAGCAGTCATGGGACTGACAGTCAGGAAAAGTGGGTTCACACATTTACTTTGCCACTTACTACTTCGCTTATCTCTCATACTCGCTCTGGTTACCAGTTTTCTAATCTGTTGCATTGAGATAATTATAATTGCTACTTCTCTGGGCTATTGACAGAATCAAATTAAACACCTGGAGAGAAGAGCTTTGTACATGGAAATACCATTTGATTCAAACCCTTTGGAAAGCTCTTTAGGAGTACACACACACATGCACACAGGCTGCACATACGCACACACATGGGTATTCTTCCTTCTACCTATGGATTTTGAAGGTAAACAGAGTTAATTTTGAAGTAGAACTCCTGCCCCTTTCTAGCTATGTAACCTTTAATGATTAATTTTCTCATTTGTAAAATCAAGAAAATAAATATAGGATGTTGATGAGGATGACCTAACATAAAGTAGTGAATAGCTTGGCTCAGTGCCTCCAGACTGTCATGCTCATCCTTGTGTCCCGCATGTCGCCCAGGCCACACTGACCTAACTCTCTCACGCCCACATGACTCACCGTGGTAGCTGTGAGTCCCGCGCAGTGTGGGCCTATCAGTTACCTTCTTACTGAGTGTAGATCTTATCACCTCAACGAGTGCACGCCTCTGGGAAAGAGGCACTCTGCCTCATCTAGTGCCAGGCTGTGCTCACAGTGAACATCCACCCTACAAGTATCTGTTGAATGGATGGCCTTATTTATAGTGCCTTGGAGTGGGGACTGGGTCGGAACGCAGAACAGTGAGTCTTAGGGATGGAGTGATGGTGCTGGGCGTCACTCACGTTCATCACTCTGCTCCATGTGATTAGTGCCTCTGAAGCAAGGCCTGTGCCTGCCTGCAGGTGGAACTTGAAGCAAAGTAGGGCCCACCCTATCCCCTCACTTCCTCTCCTCACAGCTCTCACTTCCCTGGAATTTCTCTGCTCATCTACAGGCATGAAACCTTCCCTTTGTAACACAGAAACATATCTGTGTCTGAGCTTAAGGAGCCTGTGTGGTTGGTTCTGCTTTTATAAAAGACCTCAAATCAGATGAACCCAGAAGAAACTTAAGGGTACCCTTCTTGTGCCCCTGAAACAGTCACAACACTGGTCCCTTCTCACACGGCCCCACCTGAGCAGCCCCGCACCCCAGGACTTGGTGTGTCAGCTAGAGCAAGGCTGGCATTTGAGCACAGGGAGAAAGAACCCTTCTCCCTCACCCCCATCCTCCAACACTGTGGTAAGTATATTTTGCAACCTGAAAGCAGGAGATGTGGTTCGACAATGGACTTTTCCTGATTGGTGACTTGATTTCTTTCTATGAAGAGTCTTGCTAGGGTGTAAACATCCATCCCATATGCTACACATCACAATGAATACACTTCATTGAAAATGAAATAAAAGTACATGAGCAGAAATACAGTTTTAGCTTTATGTATATATATCGTGTGCATATCAGATAACTTTGTGTCTAAACATTTTTATTCGAGACAGCTCCAGAATATTTACCCAAACACTGAACAACTGTTATAAACATGTTTTGCAAGTAAACATTTAAAAATTTTTATATTATGATAAAGTTTTTAAGTTTTTTATTAAAAATATTATTCTGTTGTAAAGATAGAGTAAACATAGAACATTTTAAATAGGGAAAGTCATTTGTATTTTCACCACCTTAGAAAAACAATAGCATTTTGTTTATTTTCTTCCAAACGCTGGATAAGTTTTATATCATAGTGATGAAGAGCACAACCTCCGGACACAGAGTGGGTTCTGATCTAGGCTCTGTCACTTACTAGAAGTATGATTTAGGGCAAGTCATTTAACCTCTCTGTGCTTCTGCCCCCATCTTCTAGAAAATGGAAATGGTAATAGCACTGTTAAAAAAGTTATTCATGACTTTTCTTAAAGAACAGCAAAGCAGACCTTATCAAGGGGAACCTACTACCCTGGGGTTGGTAGTAGTGAAGACAGATTGGACTCAACTCTGAATACAACAAGGAAAAGTGAGACTTTATAACCAAACAGCAGGGTGGAGTTCAGTAGGTGGGAAATTACTGAGAGGGAACCTCAAGGGTAAGGGGAGATTCTGACTAAACTGACCTAACAGAGTCTTGCTGGAGGCAGGTCACAGCGATCAGACATCCCTGGGGGCTGGTGGAGGATGAGGAACCTGGTCAAATACTGAGGGTGATAAGATTTTGAGTGCTTCTGGCTAAACTGACTTAGCAGTATTCTGGCTAGAATTGGGCTCTACACAGAAGTACAAGAGAGCCCAAGCTTGGACCTAGTTGAAAAGAGAGCTCAGAAAAGCCTGCCTAAAGTTTGGTTAAGGAGAGATCTTTGTTAGAACCTACCACATAGGATATTGTAAGAATTAAAAGAGTTACTACATGTAAAGTGTTGAAGTGAGCCACCATCTACGTGTTAGCTATTATTTTTATTTTATAGTCATAATCATTCTATACATGTGTTTTATATCTTTTTTATTTAATATTTTATCATAATTCTTTTTCACATTTGACACAGGTTTTTATAACCGTAATCTTTAATAGTTGCAAAACATCGCATCAGATTTCAGTTTAACCATTTCTTTATGATTGGACAATCAAGTTCATTTCAGATAATTTCTATTTTAAATGAGGTTGCCCTGATTGTCATCATGGTGATCATTTCTTCATAGTCTGTAGTATTTCCTAAGAATAGATTCCCGGAAGAGGAGTGTCAGGGTCAAAGGCTATAAAGGTGCTGTTGCTTGTGATACATCGCACCAGAAGGCTTTCCAGGGGCCTAGAATCAATTTACATTTCCACCACAGGGCAGAAGATGAGTGCTTCAACTCACCCTCACCAGATTTGCCTCTTATTTTTTAATCAATAAGTTTAACAGGTAAAAAAAAAAAAAAGTTCATTCACAGTAAATCTTTTTAGCATTTCCTAGGTTCCAGGGACTAGGTCTTGCTCTGGGCAGGCCTCGATGGAGACTGTCGGTTCTGCCTGTGCTCTGGAGGGAGAAACCGGACACGAAACTAACAGTGACAACCAGGGGGACAGCGCTGCAGGGTGCGGGGGAGGAACTCTACCTAGCCTGGAAAGTCAGGGGAAGCCTCCTGGAACGGGAGGGTTTGAGTTTAGTCCTGAATGAAAAATAGCAGTTAGCCAGGTAGAGGGGCCATGAAGGGCCATTTCACATCAGAGGAACAGCACGTGTGGAGGATGTAGGAGGGGCCTGGCACATTTGGGGAACTATAAGAAATTGGATATGGGTATGTTTGAAGGAGCGTTGAGAGACGAGGCTGGAGCCAGGTCATGCAGAATAGCTGGATTCTCTTAAAGTCACCATCTTTTAAAACTTGTTTGTTTGTTTTGATGGTAAAAGCAGCCACAGTACAACCCGCAAGAGAGTTTCTACTGCATATGATCAGATTTACCAACTAGATCACAGTATTAAATGGTAAAGTGATTTAGCCTTACTGATGCTTCACTAAATAAAGTTAACTTGTGAACTACTAGTATTGCTGCTTATTAGATGAGGTTAACCTGTTCTGTAGCCCATGTGACAGAGTAGTGAGGCAGGCAGAAATGATTTTCAGTGTCTTCCCGCCATCCCATTTTACCCCATTTTTATTCTTTTCTGCCTTCCTAGTTCCCACCACAGGTCTGGGGACATGCCTTGCCCAGTTCTCTCTAGGTTATCTCTCAATTCCATGGGGCAGGATCGTTTGGACCAACTTCCATGCTGGGATGCTAGTGATTAGTTAAGAGGTCCAGCCCTTGCCTCTCCAGAAACATTTGGATTTTAAAGGGGATCACTCAGATATAGAAATTCTTGCAACCAAAAAAATTTCTCATAGTGGGATTTCTGGCCAAAAGTGGGCCAGTGAAGGAGCTATGTAAGGCAAGCAGTGCCATCTTGGCCACATCTGTCATCCAACATAGTGGAGAGACTTTGTACTAGTCCAGACCTTTTGTCCCACTGCTCAGGGTTGGTTTTAGCCTTGGATTGACAGCCTTCATTGTGTCTTTTAGATGGAGCGTGGAATCAGAGATAGAGTGTGCCTCATGATCAGCTGTCTCTGAAAGCTGGTCAAAATCGGGACAATAGCTAGTGGCTAGGAGAGAGAGGGCTTCTGGGACATGGCCACATTTCTGGAGTCTCAACTCACCTACATTTGTAGCCCCGTTAGAAAAAAATGATACCTTTTTTTTCCTACCTCCTAGGTAGCAAAATAATCATTCTAAGGCGGTAGTTTTTTCTCACTTTAGGAAAATATTGTAATTCCATCCCAGAAGTTTTCTTGAATCTTAAATACAGCTCAAACATTTATGCATGAAAAATTAGAGGCCATGAATGATACATGTGTTCTGGAAGGTCTGCTCATAAATTTCCCCTCCCTCCTCTGGAAAGTCCCAGGATGGCAGCCAAGGCCTCATGTCTAACCCCTATTTCGAGCCACATGGGGTGAGATTTCCTGTTTGTTTCCGATTTGCCTGGCCTCTGCATATTCAGCCCTCCCTTGTGGCACATAAGTAGGCTATTATCTTGTCTGAGATATTGTTCTTTTACTTGACCAAATTAAAGCACAATTGTTGGTTTGCTCTTTAATAATACTACTTCACAGGGGATTTGTAAGGATTAATGAAAGAATGTTTGAAAACCACTTTGAATTTGTATGCACTCTTTCTACAGAGGCTCTGGGGCTATTATTTCTTAGTGTTTATACTGTTTCTTCTGTTAGAAGTTTTAAATGCTTTGCAAACATCTGGATCCATTTCAATTAGATGATCAAACTATTGACTGTTAGAACTGGAAGGAACTTTTGAGACAATCTAGTCCTACCTTCAGACTAAGGGGGCAAGGAGAAGCCTGAGGCCTAGAAAATTGACCCCATATACCCAGTACCAGGCAGCTGCTTAGTGGTAGAACTGGTTTTAGAATTCTGGTGCCCTGGCTCTTTGTTCGGTTCTTCAGGTCTGTTGTAAATTGAATTGTGCCCCTCCAAAGGTCCACATGTTGAAGTTTTAACCCCGCCCCGCCCCAATACCTCAGAATGTGATTTGTTTTGAAACTAGGGCCGTTGCAGATATTATGAAGATGAGGTCATGCTGAAGAGGTATGGCACCCTGATCCTTTAGGACTTGTGTCCTTATAAAAGTGGTACATTTGGACACCGCCACACATAGAGGGAGAAAGCATGTAAACGTGAAGACAGTCATCCAGACGCCAGGGAGAGAGGCCTGGAAGGGGCCCTTATGTTACGGCGCTCGGAAGGAACCAGCCCTACCAACATCTTGACTTTGGATCTCTAGCCTCCAAAAGTGTGAAACAATACATTTCTGGATTTTCAGCCACCCAATTTTCATTACTTCTTTTTAGCAGCCTGAGCAGAGAAACACGAAGTCTTTCCTACTTTTAATACAAAGTATTGCCATTTAGCACGTTAAGAGATTGAGACAGGAAAAAAGGGAGGCATTTGGCACAAGGCCAGAAAGCCAAGGAATGAACCCAGAAACCCAGTCACTTGTGCTCATTCCCCACAGGACTTCTCTAGGGGCTGCTGCAGTTGGACGGCCCTAGCTTAATGTCCCCCGTAGGCCTTCATGTGTGTATACACACCTGATACAGCCCATAATGATATGCCAGTGCCCAGGGGTTGCTTCTTGACAATCCTCAGATGTTCTTCCTGTCACTGGACGACGACAGCAGAGCTGAGTGAGGGCAGCAGTCCAGGGCCCCTAACTGCATGTCGTTTGACACTCTGGAGGGATCTTCGACTATGAATGAACGGAGATAGGTTCCAAAAGTCTTTTTGTTAATGAGACACAAGGAGCTCAGAATCCTTTCTCCTGGGATAAAGCACACCATATGCCAGGGTAGGTTCCCAGATTTGCTCACAAAGTTCATGTAAATCGTGTTTTTCTAGAAGCTGCATAATAGCAGCACTGCTTTGTGTTCAGGAAGTCACGGTGATGTTGAAGAGGGCTCGATCAGTGGGCTCATCAGGCTGGCAGGCAGATTATGAGGATTTCAAGGGAGAGATGGGATGAAGAATGCCTTACCCTCAGAATCTATACATTCAAAAGAGAGTGAAAGAACGAGGAGAACTAGAACTTGAGATTTCAGCACACCCCAGGGACAATTTGTGGAGTTTTTTTAAATTTTTTTACCACACTGGAAAAACCCAAGCACATTTAAAAATCAGGAAAGAGGCCCATGAAATCAAAAATGATCCCAGAGGAAGCCCAGTGAGGTTAAGGCATTTACCAAACGCCACATGGCAAGTGTGGGGCAGAGTGGGGACTCACAGGGCTCTCTGCTATGCAGAGATTGTCTAAACCTTCGTGTGTTGTTTCCAAAGGCTCATATTGTTCCTCCTGTCATTGACTTGGTATTATTATAAGTCAATTAGCTTTTTGGAAAGAAAAAACTTAAATATATGTAACCTCATCTAAAGCAATGATATACACAAATTTATGAGTTTGATGTGCTGGTTGTGTAATCTAAAAATATATATTCAAACGAATACACAACAACTTTTAAGGTGTTATTTTTTAATCACCTTGCACATCACTGGTAGCAACCACCTACCTGTTCCACCGTTTGGACAACTCCACACTGGGCGACAGCAAGTCTAAGGGCAGGGGCACAGTCTTCAAATCCTGGAGGAGAAAGAGTGAGCAGGGTGAGGACATAGTGGGAGGAGTTACCTCTGGAGAGAAGGAGGACTGTCTTCTCCCAAAATGAAGGCAAGAAGAGACAGAGCACTATTGAAATTAAGGTGAAAGAAAATGACAGAGCTCAGGCCCACTGACCTTAATTTTTTCAACAAAGCAGTATGACAAAGTGATGACAACTTGAAGGAGCACTGAGCTTCAGATTTTAAATTAAAATTGTATTTTAGTCCCCTGAGACTCAACCTTGCTTGTCAAAGGGCAGAGGCAAGTTGTTTCAGGAAAAAGAAGTTGGACTTTGAACTTCAACTATGGTTCTTAAAACACTATTGTAATTGCTTCTGGATTGGATTTTGAGGTTGACCTTTGATCAGAAATATTGGTTTCCTAAGATGAGGCCTCTCTCAGAGTAAAGGCTGGTTTGATTGCTCTGAACTGGGCTGAATGTGGGTCAGAGACTAGGAACAGCATCTAAAGCACTAGCCCGGACCCTCCTCATCAATTCACTGTGTTAACCCTGAGGAAAGGGAGTGATGGATGTGCAGGAGGAGACTCTATACCCCCCTCTTCCATTTGACCCAAAGCACCTACCCATAGTCACCGTTTAAGGATAGGTCTCCCTGGCCCAACCAGGAAGGAAGAGTTATCACCTGACTGTGGAAGTTCTGCCTTTTCAGCCAGTAACCAGGCAGACAAATTCCACAGCCTCCTGATCCCTGGAAAAGAAAGATAATGGTGATAATCATTGGCATGCCCTGTTAAAGAAGAATGATTCTGACATTGTTAAAATGGCAAGGAAGACTTTACTCAACACTATTGCAATAGGGAAGAGAGGTCAGGCTCACTTCTGAATATAAGGACATGTGGGGATTTATAGCCAAGGATCAAGATAAGGGGGTCAATGGAGAGAAAATGGGGATTTATAGCCAAGGATCAGGATAAAGGGGGTCAATGGAGAGAGCAGGCATGAAGGGTAGGGGATTCTTGCTAAACTGAATAAGCAGGATTCTTGCTAAAATTTGACTAGGCAGGCCAAAGACAGGATAGGGGCCAAGGGAGGCCTTGTTGAGAAGTAGACTCAGAGAAGCCTGACTAAAGTTAGGTCAAGAGAGTCTTTATCAGTACCAAGTGCTTACTGGGTGCCATGCGCTGGCCTATAGCCTCTGAATGAAACCATTACATCACCTTATGAAGTAGGAAGGTTTATCTCAACTTGATTAAAAAGGAGACCTAGGCTCACCCATTGCCCATGACCTATAGCCTACCAGATACTAGATTTGGGTTTGATTTCAGTGTCCCCTTATTCCTCAAACCCAGAATTCTCACACCACATAATGCTTCCTCCTGCCATGTGTGGACTTCTTCTCCAGCAATATTTATAGAAAGAGAAGACACTTGTGTGTGTAGAATGCTCAATGCAGACAGAAAGAAGGATTGATCACTTGAAATGATTTCCTCCCAGCTTCTTCAAGCTGTCCATTCCTGAATCTTAAATCGTGCTATCTCTTGCTACTATGAACTATACAAAAGTTCAAAAACAGCCTAAGTTTAATTCTTAGATGGAAACTTAAAAATGTATGGCAGTTCCTCCTCCCTTCCTTCCCTCTTTACTCATTATTGACAGTTTTACCCCTCCCCCCCCCAGACTGTCCTTCTCTCTACTTCCAAGAGTAGAAATCCTGCCCATCTTTAAATTCCAGTGCACATGACCCTCCTTCACAAAACCTCCCAGGAATTCTAACAGAGCTGCTTTCTCCCTCCTCAGAATTCCCATGTCCTTTCTCATGTTCAGAGAGCTATGGCCACCCTATGCCTTGTGAGTAACATAGGTGGCTGTGAGTCCACCATAGAGATGTCAGTCTCACCAGGATAGGGTCTGGATCTCTTTATCCCTGATTCAAAAAATGTCTTTGAGTAGAAGTCATTAGATGGGGCTCAAGCCCTGGTCTCTACGTGAGAGATGTGGCCATATACTAAATGAGATTTGGAAATGAGGCTCAAAAGCATCTATCTGCCTTATCCTCTTCAGTATCAGCGAATTTGACTTTCTGAGGTGACATGCAAAAGGTATTCCTTAGTGGTTCAAGCACTGTTTGAAACCCCTATTAAAATACAAGTCAACATAGATTTGGGGTATTAACCCCCTATATGATTTTGGATATTTCCCATTCCATAGGTTGCCTTTTCATTTTGCTGATTATTTCCTTTGCTGTGCAGAAGTGTTTTAGTTTGATGCAATCCTGCTTATCGGTTTTGCTGCTATAGTAATGTGAAGCTGAGAGAAAAGTGCAAAGATGAATGAGACCAAACCCTGCTGGTAAGGAGCTCCCTAGCCTAGGATTGGGCTAGTGGCAGGGAAGATAGTATTGTAACAATGATAATTATAAAATATGAGAAGAGCTCTGATAATAATGATAAAACTTACTAGCATTTACTGTGAGCTGGACACTATATCTAAGCACTTAATAGAATTAAACATTAGTAAAACAACCCAATGTGGTAGGTAGTATTATTATCTTCATTTTTTTCAGTGAGAGAACTGAGCTACAGACAGGTTAAATAACTTGCTTGAGGTCTAAAATTAGAGAAAGATGGAATTGAAATTTGCCCCCAGGCTGTCTGGTGCAGAATCCTGCACAAGACAGGATTTGGCGATGGGGTGGAGGTTGTCTATGTAAAATTTCACAAAGGGGGGACATTATATCTTTAAAAAATATATCATTTAACCAAGTAGCCAAGAGGAGAACGGGAAACATCATTCCTAAAAGACACCAGCAAGAGCGTAGATGCTTGGGATCTTGTTAAAAAAATTCTTTGTGACACTTGTTAAAGAATGATAAGGCAGATTTACTCCAGACTTACAATAGGGGGTTGCAGTTCGGGCTAAACTGGAATCAACAAGGAAAATGTGAATTTATAACCAAGGAGTGGGTTACGGGAGAAGATGAATTACTGAGAGAAAACATCAAGGGTCAAGGGGTGTTCTGGCTGAATAGGAACAGCGAGCACTGCTGAGGGCAGGCCGGGTGATAGGATATGGAGGATGAGGAATTCTGGCTTAATCATCTTGCAGGAGTCTTGCTAAAGTAGGCTCTTGGAAGATGGGGTCCGTTTGGCTCAGAGAACCTGACTAAAGTTTGGTCAAGGAGAGAATAATGTGTGAGTCTCTGAATCCTTTGGAGCGGATGGAGCACACTGTCAGTCTACAGCAGAGAACCTTGAAGAAGAGACAAGCTAGGTGAGTCTGCAGGAAATAGGGGCTGGGCAATAGAAAGGGAAG
This sequence comes from Eonycteris spelaea, assembly GCA_003508835.1. NCBI lineage: Eukaryota > Metazoa > Chordata > Mammalia > Chiroptera > Pteropodidae > Eonycteris > Eonycteris spelaea. Next base: position 15,854,659 of record PUFA01000014.1, on the reverse strand, counting down.
GGAACTGATCATAACCGAGCCTTTCCTGGTGACCTAACACCATGCCAGACACTTGAAATAGGTTAACATTTACAAAAAAAATTTTCCCCAGCTTTATTGTGATATAATTAACATATAACATTGTGTAACTTTAAGATACACAACTCAATGTTTTGATGTGTTGATATACTTTTATATATTGCAAAATGATTACCACCATAGTGGTATCTACAATTTTCATTCTGTCACATAGTTACCATTTCTTTTTTGTGGTGAGAACATTCTAGAGCTACCCTCTTAGCAGCTTTCAAGGATATGATACAGTATTAACTGTAATCACCATGCTGTACATTAGATCCCCAAACGTTCTTAATGTCGTAACTGGAGATTGTACCCTTTGAACAGTATCTCCCCATTTCCCCCGACCCCAACCCCTGGCAACCACCACTCTATTCCCTGTGTCTCCGATTTTTTCTACCTAAGATTCTCATGTAGCGAGATCATACAGCATTTGTCTTTCTGCGGCTGACCTATTTCACGTAGCATGACGCCCTCTGTGTCCATCCATGTTGTCGCAGAGGCAGGATTTCCTTCTTTCTCGGGCTGACTGGTATCCCACCGTATACGTACACCACACCTCCTTTATCCATTCATTCACCGACGGACACTGAGGTTATTTTCATATCTTGGTTATTGTGAAAAATACTGCAATACACATAAGAGTGCAGGTATCATTTTGATATTCTGTTTTCATTTTGAAATTGGATAAAATTTAATCATGAGGTCGGGATTATTCTCCCTGTTGAGCAAACCCAGTTCCAAGAGGTCAAGTGACACAGAGCTGGAGAGTGGCAGAGCTGGGGTTAGAACCAGGTCCCATGTTGCCAGTGGCCCTGGAACCTGCTGCAGGGGTTGCTGTCGAGGGAGAGTTTGGGAAGCAGGTGGCCCTGGTCAGTGGGTGTCTAAATCCCCAGGGGCCCAAGAAGAGCAGGGCACTGGTTTAGGGAAGGAACCACAGAAGGGCAGAAGGAAACTAACCCTGCCCCGCCCCCTTCTCTTTTTCCAATCCCTGACAACCCTAGAAGTCTCCTACAGGCTCGGCTGCCTGGGCTGGATCAACACTGCATGGAAGTAAGACAGTGGAGTGAGGCAGCAAACACTGGCTTCTGCCTTGTTGCCCATTAGTCTCCACACTGTAAAGCTCACCTTCCCCCTGAATCTCTAGAAGCAGATTTGTGTTTACTTAGCCAGAAGGAAGGGCAAGTCCAGCTGAATTTGCACCAAGCTAAGTAACCAGGTTACCCCAGGGTAGGAGTAAATCAGTCTTAATAATCGCATACGGCTGTATTCAAAGCCATTTTGCTTGGACAGTGCAAATTCTTTTTATGGTATAAAATGCTGTTTATTTGTTGTGGGAAAACACTAAACTTTGGACAACTATTCAGTGTTCAGAATCTCTGTTCCATGGAGAACAGGGTTTTATTTTCTTAGCAGAGGAGATATAGATGTATGAGGTGCCCAATGAGATACATGCCCTGGGGGGAGATCAGATGTCAGCCAATGTCCACAGCAGGAGAGAACAGCGTCCAAGCCAGTGGACTGTGTTTCCATTTACACTCATGTTTCCAAGCTAAATTTTTACAGGAAGGGCTTTTTCCTTGAAAGGAAGTGTCAACATCTGAAAATATAGCTAATTTGACTTCCTGAGAAGTACAAAAGGGATCGAAGTGGTTTATTACGTTAAATCTCAAATAAACCTGCACAATTAAAAATGGAAAGGGAGCCAAAACTAATTAAAAGGAGAAGAGAATGAGAAATGCCAGGCATCTGGGATAAATGTATGATTGCAGTTGAGCACTAAATTTAGCTCTAGGCTTCCTTCTCACACAGGCATTCAGAACATAATTTGGGTTAATAAAGTTATTGAGGTTCATTTACAGAAAGCGACCGATGACCACAGTCACGGCAGAACAGTTATGACTAAACAGTGAAATGTAAATAGGACTAAGATTCATGCATTTCTCTCAGTGTTTCCTTCGTTTTGACGAAGCCTATGTTTGATGTTGTACCTTAACTACACTCGGCATTCTAGCGCACCCCGAGAGAGAGGAGGTCGTGCTCCCTAAGTTTTATATTCGTTTTGATTCCTTTCTCTCCAAACTGGTCTAGAGTTGCTCCGGGGAGCTATGGAGTATGGAACTCTGAAATTCCAGAGGTATTTGAGGAAGTGCCAGAGAAAACCAGAGATGAACAGTAGTTACAGTGGCAAGAGCAGATTTTACTCAGGAACAAAATTGCAATAGCAGAGAAGAGAGGAAGAGAGGAACCGGGCTTAGTTCCAAACATGGCAAAGAAAAGTGGGGATTTATAGCCAAAAAGCAGTTAATAGATGGAAAATGACTAAGAGCGCAGGCTAATCCTTGTTACACTGACCTAATGAGATTCTCGCCAAAGGCAGGCTGGGGTAATCACATATTACCTGGGGGACAGTAGGAGATGAATAATTTGGTCAGGTGATGGGGGTGGCTAAACCAACTTGACAGAATTGTTTACTAAAATTGGGCATGCAGGTCCTTCAATGTGGACACCGAAGGTCAAGGCCTAGAGGGCTGAGAGGACTGACTTTAGTTAAGTCAAGGAGAGAGTCCTTATCACGGACAAAAGAGAAGATAGCAAAAGTGGCTGTTCCCAGATTCACCTCCTAGTTACATTCACCAGTACAGCCCCCAGTAAGGACAGTGTGGCCCTCCCGTTCCCAGCCCCACTCCCTTTGTGAGCTAAACCACCTGGAGAAGGTGCCATCATGGACCCCTCCACGGCAGGGCAGCTCAGGCTTGGGGCCAGGGGGAAGGAGAGTCAGTCAGAAGATCAGTGGCTGGAAAGAGAATGACCACAAGGGAGACCTCCCCTCTGGACAAGGTGTCTCCTCGTCAGATGGCTCACTGCTGGTCAACATGATAACTTTGGGAACCAGAGAGAAGTATTCTGTATTGGAAGTAGAATTTCTACTTCCAATATGTAGCATAAAACCCTGAAATGTGAACATATCTGCCAGGAATGAGTGAGACCAAGAAAGCAGAATGAAATGAAATTTGTCAGGGACTTTAGAACTTTAATGATCATCCAGATAAAGATTTAAAAAAAAAAAAACCTGGAGCCAAAACAAAGGGGGCAGATGCAAATTTGATTTGTCGAGGCTTCATCTTTTAATTTATATTTAAAATCAGAGGTGTTGTTCGAACACAACTGGGGTAGTAACTGCAAAAGCGTCTTATAAGCACAAAGGAATTCACCGTGGAAGGAAGAGGAGGAGAGAGCCTGGTTCTGCTGCTGCCCTGGTGTCAAGTCCCAGAGCTGCTGTTTCCCAGCCACAGCCACAGCCTTCTGATCCTGGCTAAGTTGTCCTCCAGGATCTGCCCATCTCCTCCTCCCCCCCCCCCCCCCCGCCTCCCCCAGGGAGCTACTGGCATTGATCCTGGAGGGGAAGAACCTGTTTGTCTGCCGTTTGTTTGTTTGTTTGTTTATTCAGCCTCTACCTTCCTTCGCATAACCATTTAATCAAACCACTAGCAGCAAATAAACAAACAAACAAAAAGGTATTAAAACTCTTCATGTATCACAGGGTTAAAGTAAAGATTAAATGAAGTACTGTTTATGAGAGGGTTTACTTTTTGGAAGGGCACATAATAGGTACTCAGTAAATATTTGTTAAATATGAAAATATGCTTCTGCCAGTCCAAGCAAGTGAAGCACTATAGTTTCTGCCCACAAAGCCCCAAGGAGAGCGAGAGAAAATCTCCTGTGGCAGCTTCGCGCACCTTCCATCCCCTCAAGCCTGTAACTGACAGTGGTGCTCTTTACCGTCAGTCCTCTGCACCCTGGAGACATCGGTGAAGGGCGTTTGATCCAATGGGCAGCGTTTCCCCACCTGCCCCTCTCCCACACTCTGACATTGTTAGTGACCCAGCTCACATAAGGAAACTTCTGTTCTTGGAGCTGAAGCCTGAGAAATAGGCTCCAGTGGGGATCTGGGAGAAGCAATTAATGGTTCCAGACACCTCAAATAAATTTTTCAGTGGGGTCCTGGAGAAAGCACAGTGTCAGCAACTCCAGACTGATTGCAGCATAAGTGAAATGTATTCAAGTAACAAAATCACAAGCAGACCTAGAGCATGATTTTATCTAGTCATTTTTAAAATTATTGTTGAAAGGTAGAATCTAGTTACAGAGAAATGATTTGATGCCAAAGCCCAGATTCTAGCTGTAAAATGAGATAGAGGGTAACATTTGCTCAACGACCTTTCCCTTCCACAGAACAATTAATAGATCTAATTTTTGTAGAGCTATGATCTTGTCTGTTTGAATCCAGCTTGCTGACCAAACTGGAGAGAAACCTTTGTGTCCAGCAGACCAAGTGCTCCTGTCCACTGCCACCTGGAGTCGAGTTTGTGGGCTGGTGTGCGTGGACTTTTAGCTTTATCAGGCCAGCAGTGGAGTGGAAATAATAAACATGGGACTTGAGTGAAGGAAAAAGAGAAAGTAGAATTCATCTAAGAAAGAAACCCTTTAAACAAAAGTATGTCTTTCTCGATAATAGGAATTCTAATGTTGGAGTTGTTGTTATAATAGCTTTCTCTGTAGTTTGCAGTGCATTAGGGGATCCAAGCCAGAGCAAAGATGAGCAGCCCAGAATCATTTGTCCACTGAGCCAACAGCGAGTCATCCGCCACTCATATGCCTTGGTGTTCTTACCCATGTCCTGGTAACAATAGTACTTTAGTCTGCTGTTGTATCCTGTGGGTAAATAGATTTGTTTACTAGCTATATGTGGTTCAGTGGCCAACAGAGTTATGCTGGTATGTAGGCCCAACATCAATAGAATGCTTTTTTCCGTGCTCACAGGCCTATTGGAAGATGTGGCAAATAAGTGAAAGGTGAGACGTACATGAACTAGGTCCCAAAGACAAAACCAAGACCAATGTATGGAGGCTTTAGAGAGCTAGTTTGGGCTCGACCTAAGGAAAGTTGTGTGAGAGTGAATATATTTTGTTTCTAAAGAGCTCAGTGAAGGTTACTGTATGTCACAAATATTTCAGGGGTCACTGCATTGGTCCAAAGTGGTGAGCAATTATAATATTCAAAAAACCTCCAAATCCAAATCTGGATTCTAAGATGTTATTTATTTTGAATGTGTAGATGAGCGAGGGAAGACCTCTAAAACAATGAATCTTTCCATTTTTCTTCTGTGGGCCACCAGGATGGGGGAGGGGTCTCACAGAGCCCCTTCCCCTCCTTGCTTGCAATTGTGGAACAGAATGTTCTCAGAATGAAAGGCAGATTGCAGTGCTTTAGACGAGACACCAGTAAGGGTGAACAAAATTAAAGCTGTTCACCCAGGTAAGGCATGGACTTAATAAACTAGAAATATAAATATTAGAGATCAGCCACTTGATACTGGGACACCTCCCAAATCACACAAGATGCCCACTATTGTTTACAGGCATAGTGTAAGAGCCAAGGATTTGCCTTGAATGCAATGTATAAATTCATTTCATGCTGCGGAATACTCTAAGATTTATGCCACATGAAGGAGTAATGGCTATTTAAGACAAACATTTTCTTGGCCTCGAAGTGTCATTATCATGATGGCGATAAGGGGCCATGAAAACAACCCAGCCTAGCGATCAAGGGGTGAATTGCCATTGTCTGTTTAAAGTCATCTTCATTGAAATCTCCATGAGAATGGAAACGGAGCCTGTGTCTCACTGTCCATCACTTAGTAGAAACTTAATAAATGACCAGGTTTCTAATATCATTTCTTTCACTAAAGAGCCATGTGATTTGAGACAAAACAAAAACAAAAACAAAAACAAACCCTAAACTTAGCTCTCCCTGCTATGAAATCATGTTGAACTCTACAACCCGAAGGTGGACAACTCACACATCTATTCATCCATTCTAAAATATTTACCTAGTGCCTACCATATGTCTCCCAGGTTCTAGACGCCTGAGTTAGAATAAAATAGTCCCTGCCTTTGTGAAGCTTACGTCTTAGTGAGAGAGACAAACAACGACCTTATAACTAAGCAGATATAGAGGATATCAGATGGTAATTAAGTGCTGAGAAGTTAAAGAAAAATGCATGTGAGCAGTAGGCAGGGGAGAGGCGAGGGTTGTTATTTTTATGTATATTTATTGAGATGATCAGGGAAAACCATGTCGATAATGTGATATTTTAGCAGAAACATGAAAGAAGTGAGCCAAGACAATTTCTGGGGAAAGGACATACCAAACTGAGGATAGAGGTCATGGAGATGAGGGTGACCCGATGAGTAGCCGAGAAGTAGGGGCCAGTGAGATAAGAGGAGAGCCAAAGGAAAGTGGGATCCCAGAAACCAAGAGAAGGAAGTGTTTTTGGGGAGGAGGGTAATTATCTGTGTAGAGTCCTGCGGATATTTCGAGTGTGTTGACTGAGCTTTGAACGTTGGATTTAGCCACATAGAGGTTATGGTGACCTTGAAAAGAGCCACTTCAGGGGAATGATGAGAGAGAAAGCCTGACTAGGGTGCATTCAGGAGAGAATAGTCGGAAGGGATTGGGGAATGTAAACAATGCTTTAGAGAAATTCCACTGTAAATGTCTACAAAGAAGTGGGTGGTAGCTGCATGCGGATAGGGTTCAAGAGAGGATTTTATTTTATTTTAAACATGAATAGAGTATGTTCTTTGCTCATAGGAATGATCCAGTAAAGAGTGAAAATGTGATGACGTTGGAGGGGACCCCCTGGCCCACTGAGGATTCTCCCCGATTTCTGGTGTCGCCATCTTCTCAGAGAGAGGGCACTACACCCTTATACCTCTCTGGCCTAAGGCACACACCCAGCCCTCCCCTCAGATCTCATCATCATAACTGTCACTAGACTGGAAAATCTAAGCAAGGCTCGTCCACAGGCTTAGAAAAAAATAGAAAGAAAATCAATTCCAAGAACAGTAATAAGCAACAAGATTGGTATTTTGCGAGGTCTCCTTATGCTCCATGGAATGTTGAGAGGTCAAGTGAGTCTGAGGGATGCCGAGTTAAACAAAGTTAAACAGACGTGTGCTGCAAGGCTTCTTGGAGACTCTAAATGGCTAGTGAGCACCATGAATTTCTAAGAGGGGCATCTTATGTGAAAAATCTTCCCCAATATATGGGGGGAATGTCACGTAGGACTAGTGTTTTAAGGCATACAATATATAAAAGAGTAAACTAGATCAAGAGTTGGCAGAATTTTTCTGTAAATATTTTAGGCTTCTTGGGCCATAGTCTCTGTTGCAACTACTCAACTCTGCTGTTGTGCAACAAAAGCAACCATAGACAATAGGTAAATGGGTGAGGTGGCTTTGTTTCAATAAAACTTTATTTACAAACAGGCAAACAGCTGGATTTGGCCTGAGAGCCGAAGTAGTTTGCCAGCCATTGAATCAGATAATCTGCTTCAAAGGAGGAATTCCTTCTCCTTCAGTCCAACTGCCCACAGAGATGCCCAGTTTCTAGCTACCTCTATATGGCAGAGGCTTTTCTTTCTCTACCTTCCACCTAAGAGGACTCTTAAATACACAAATTATTTGAAGTTGAGCACTAAGTCCCAGACTTGTAATGGCTCATCTAGAGTCCCATTTCCTTTCTGGGGTCCCACCCCTTTCCCTGTGATTGACAGGAGTAGCCACTCTTTACACCATTTCCACAAGACAACTCTTGGGTTTAAATTAAAAGCAACTCCTAATGATCCAGATTGTGGCTTACCCAGTAAGCCTCTGATTTGTTTGCATCTCCTCATTTCCTTATTCCTGGGAGGTAGACAGGGAAAGGAAATGAAGTGGGCATCTATCACATTGGCTGCTTATTGTCCCTGTTGAAAGCTTTAGCGGGAAAAGGAGACTTGGAACCATATCAGAAGAATGGTTAGAACATATTAGCTTATTGCATTTGGAAAAAGAAGACTGGTAAGGTTATATGGAGGTGGCAGTGGGAGTGGGAGATGGGGACAGGTGGAATGCTTGTGGGGTTATTTTGTGGAAGGGAAATTACTTTTCCTTAGAGATCCAAGGGATGGAACCAAGACCATCAGGTTGGACTTACAGGGAGAAATTTCAACTAATGATCAGGAACCATTTTGTTTTATCAGAGAGGTGAGGAGGCAACATTACGTGGTCGTTAAGCCAGTGGATTTAGAGAGGACCTCGAATTCAGGTGTGCAGATGGGCTGGTGTCTTAGCTTGGATGCTATAATAAAATAGCATAGACTTGGGGGCTTTTATAATATATATTTATTTCTCATAGTCTGGAAGCTGAGAAGTCCAAGATCAAAGTGCTGGCGGATTTGGCTGTGAGTTAGAGCCTTCTTTCTGACTTACAGATGGCCACCTTATTCCAGCTATGTCTTCAAATGGTAGTTCTGGTATTACTTCATCTTCTTGTAAGGACACTAATCATTTCATAGGGGCCCCACCCTGATTACCTTACCTGAACCTAATTACTTTCCAAAGGACCTGCCTCCTAATACCATCATATTGAGGCTTAGGACTTTCCGCATGTGAATTTTAGGAGGGGACAAATATTCAGTCCATAATGGCTGGACTTTTAAGGCCCCTGCCAATCCAGAGAGTATGAGATCAAAAGTATCAACTCAAACATAGTTTCCCTTGTGAATTATCATCTTCTCCATACCTTCCTCCAACTACTACCCCAGCCCCATTGTCATTAAACATCATTTAATTCATTAGTTGGAGTGAAATACACCATCACAAGAGCAATAATTGATGGGAGGATTTACCAACTTTCAAGAGATCTGAGTTAACACCAGTGTCACCGCTCTAGTTTAAAACACAGTGATCTGAAGCAAGGAACGCTCGTTCGGGGACATTTGTCTGCATAGGACTATGGCTTTGTTCCCACGTCAGAGATATGCAGGAACAAAAGCAAGATCTGAAAGCAGAGCAATGTGTCATCAGAACATGGAACTCCTAGGGTGGTTGTGCTTTGTACTTGGACTCCAACCTCAACTTTAGCACAAACGCAACACATCAGGCCTCTTTCACCAGAAATTCTTTTATCCCTTAAGTGTCTTTTCTCAGGCAGGTGTTCAAAGTGGCTTTTAACAAAGCACCTTTTATCTCTGGTCCTTGAGATATTTACTGATCAGATCATGGATACTGGAAACCAACTGAGGTGGGCCCTGTTTGTTTCTGGGTTGTGGTTTTTGCAGTCCTTGTTGACTCTTTGGAGAAATTCAATAAGTGGAACCCTACAGGAGTTTGAAAGGTCTGAGTTTAGTCCTTGACACATGTCTGAACTTCAGCATGGCTCTTCTTTACTTTTTCCTCAATTATAACTTCTTAACTCTGCCAATGTAATGTGAAAACAGCCATAGCTGATATGCAAATGAATGAGCATGGCTATGTTCTAATAAAGCTTTATTTTACAAAATTTGAATTTAATAATTTTCATAAAATTTTCACATGTCATGAAACATTCTTCTTTTGATTTTTTTCTAAACGTGTAAAAGCTTTTCTCAGCTCTTGCATCACACAAAAACAAAGGGCTAGATTTGTCCCACGGGCTGTAGTTTGCTAACCTCTGTGTTTGACCTTGAGTATACAGAGGTGGTGATGGATCAGGTCCCAGTTTATGGCACTTAGCATTGATGGGAAAGATGGATATTAAACAAAGAATTCAAATCATTTTTATGTAATTAATACTTGCATAGGAAGGAAAATAAAGGATGTAACTGGAAATTATAACAGGGAACTATTTAAATTGGGGGATCAACAAGTGAAATGAGAACAGAGGCTTGAGGATGAATGATATTTAGCGTGGAAAGAATGAATAAACAAGGAAGTGTTCTGGGCAGAGAGGAAGCATAGCTCAAACTGATACACTGAGCAGTGGTTTTTATCCTTCTTTGCAGTCTTATCAGGTAAGTAAATGCTCCAGGAAGTTTTCAGAGAGAATGTAGTACCTCAGTGTGAAGAAATGGCCTCATCTCCAAACATGACACTGGAAAGGATGTTTTCTCTACTTTCTTTATCATCATCATGTATTTTCACAGAGGTTAAGACCTTTTCATCCTGATTTTAACCACTGTTTTTCCTCCTCTGGGAGGTAGGGAAGGGCAGTGACATTTTGAAGCAAAACAGGAACTCTGTACACCTGGGTCTTGGGCACCCTGAGTTCTAAATTCAGTTCTGCCACCACTTATCAGATAGTTCTAGGCACATCACTGTGCCTTTTCTATGTTGAACAATAAAGGGCTTTTAGACGTCAAGAGTCTCCAAGCAGTTGACCTAGAAATGACTCCAGGTTCCTTCAGGTCAGCCCCATTTGTATCTGTTTTATATATTGAGTTCATTCAAAAATAGAATTCCTTAAAAAGTCGCTAGAACTGATGACTGCTGGGTCCTCCCCAGACCCGGCCATGCTTGATTATTGATTAGTGATAAGATTCTTTCCTCCAAGGTAATCCACATTTGATCCCAAGGTAGGAGGGAACCCAGGTCTGGGAATTCCCCAGGCAAATGGATCTCGTGAGTGCCCCTCCAAGCTCCCTGCAGTGAGAATCAGAGAAAATCAAGCCATTTTCTTCAGGAAAATGCCAAACCCCAACATGCTGGCAAAATATAAGGGGGAAAATATGTGATTCCTATCAAGGTTGTTCAGCTTTCTATTATATTCCTGGCACCACAGGCAATTAGTGACATAAACTAGATGGCAGGCCTTTAACTTCCCAGTAAATCAGCATCCTGTGGTGAGAGGCTTACACCCAGAGAATGCTGAGCCAGGCTGAGTTTCCATCACCCTATTCAAGTGTCACCAGAGGCAGCCCTGGGGCCTCCACCCAGCTCTGTCCGGCTTCCTTCAGTGCCACCTTGAACATGCTGCCATGAGAGCTTCTGCCTCCCTCGGTCCTGATGGGCCAATAAGCTTCACCTCTGAGTCTGGCGAGTGGCATCCAGACAGCTAATGCCAGACAAAGTTCTGACCTGTTTTTGAAATCTGCTCAGTGTTCTGTGTCACCTGACCCCAGTGTCACGCCTCTGGTCTTTTCGTTTGTTTGTTTTTTCCTTTCAGGGGATCTCTCCTCTTCCCACAGCTCTTTGCTCTGCAGCACACTCAGAGAAGCTGAGCGAGGGCTGTAATTCCGTCTTACTCTCCATGTGGCCCTCACACTGAGAAAATCTCCCTGGTGCTCTTGACACTGCCAGTGAGATGAATGAAGTATTGGGAATCCAGTTCTCAGGGTGCACTTCCTTTCCCCCTGGGGGGTCCCCAGCCCCACCCCTACTCTGGTTTCACATCACAGTGAACGATCTTTTTCATTCACATCCTTGCAGTGAACACTCGAGCTAACATTAGGCAGAGGAGGCATGATTGTCTCCTATAACACATGGGGAATCTGAGGCACCAGGATGAGGTTATTAAGTAGGAGATGTAGCTGGTGCCCAAGGTCTTAATTAAGTCTGTAATTAATATTTGTTAAGTGCTTAGAACCAGTTGGGGCTTCGCTCCCATTCTCTGGTCTCCCCTACCTGATATTTTTGTATTGCTCACAGAGGCCATTTGCCAAGCTCTGAATTGGCTAGTTTGAAACTACTCTTAGAAGAGGCTTTGGACAGAGCAAATTCCTCAACTCATAGGCACAACTATGTGCAAATGCAATTTTGGTTATTTTGAACTGTTTTACAGTGAATTCAAGCTTCAAAAATGAGTGATCTCTCAGGAATTATAAAATAAGTTACAAACTCAATTTTGAAACCTTTAACCAAATATAGTAAGTGACCCAAGCAGCCCTCTCTCCTTCCACCTAGCTGGATGTCCCTCTGGGCTTGCCTGTTAAGAAATTTGCCATTATGCTTCAGTAGAGACACTTAGCCCTTTCTTAGTTCTCTGAGCCAAGCTGCTTATTTTCAAATATATGACCTGGGTCCTTCCTACCCGCCCAGCCCTCTACCACCACCTCTCCGCTCTACTGATTTCCCTTGTGTAGCTTTTTTACTGTTCCAGCTCTTAAAGTGCCCCATCGCCTCTGTTCAAATCATCTCATCCTGCCATTCAGCTCCCGCCAAGTTCAGCTCTGCCTGAATCCTGTGACCGCTCAGCGATAGCACATTGTGCAACAAACACCACTCACAAGCAGGGCCTTCACGTGGGTGGCTCCATGGTCGCAGTCTGGAGGGCTCACCTTGTCTGTCTCCCAGCACGTTACGGAGTCTACTTCTCTCCTCCCAGTCTTTCCGTGTGCTTCTCCTCCAATGCCAGGAGTGATGTCTTCAACCCCAGCATTTCGTTTCCCACATAAACAATGATTTAATTTCTTCTACTTTTAACAGCCTTTATTTCCAAAATTCCTGTAGTTTTTCTTTTTTAGGAACCACCTCTTCTTATTTCATATCTTCTATTCTTCTCTACGGATGCAGTTGACTCCTTTTTATCTCTTTGGTTTGAGACCCCCTGAATGGGTGATGTGGTTCTGAGCCATGTCGTCACTGATGCGACACAGCTCTGGGGCTTGGTCTTATGTGACTGGAGATTTCCTAACCTAAACACGGGTGAGCAGTTTGACATCAATCCCACCCGACCCTGGCAGGGATGGGGGATGGTACAGACTTAGTTCTTCAGTATCAACGAGTATCATGACCCAGCCCCCAGCCTCATGACAGTGGCCTTGACCTCGCTGTAGTCAAAAAATGTTGGCCCTATTGTTCATGATGGGTTTCTTTTTTTTCTCTTCCTCTTTGGGGTTTACGGAATCCCTATTTTGGTCTAATGAGATGTCTCTTTCTTGCTTTTGAGTATGGATTTATATTTGTTAACTCATACTCAAATACTCAAATACTTTTCTCTCTTTTCCTGTGGTGTGGAAAATGAGGTGTCAGCTTATGCTCAATTTGCCATCTTAAACAGAAAGTTCAAGTACAAATTCTACCCTTCTGGTCCAAGCAAGATTCCCTGAGAACCTGCATTTTCCTGCAGGCCATATAGACAAAGCCCTAGGCACCCTCTTGCACCCCAAGAGCAGGCTCATCGAACAGCTTAATCTAAAAACCCTCTTGGATTGCCATGATTCCAGCCTCCAGCTTCCTTTATGACAAGTCCCCATTCCCCGCTAAGGGATTTTCAGCTTCGAAACGTGTTATCAAGTGAGAGCGCCACGATCCAACTCCTGGCTGTCAGTCCCTCATTGACTTTGAAACATTAAAAAGCACTTAAGAGCCCACATTTTATTTTATCACATCTGGGATTGTCCCTTATACTAAGGATGTTCTTATTACACCATAGGCTTTTCAATTACATAGTACTCCTCTAGGACAGAGTGTAATATTTTTTTTGCAGAGTCAGATATTTAAGTGAATTTTATCGTCAGGTTCTCTTTGTAGTCTGTAAAGCCAGCCACTGTTTCTTAAGCTACCTCTGAGGGTAACTTACTTCCTGATGACACAGCTATATCTTTTCACAGTGTTCCACACCTTCAGCTTAAGGGCCTGGACATTGTTATTTTAAAACAGAGAACTTTTTTGTGTATTATCTTCTATGTGTCATTTTACATGTAGTTTAAGGTATTTGTATATTTCATAATAGGGAATAGAAGACATGGCTCAAGGTGCCTTATAATTTAAAACATAGTATCGTATCTGTATGATATAATTATATGTTTGTATTTTTTCTGTTATGAAAGCAATGATGCCATTATAGCATATTCATCAAATACACAAATGTATAAAATAAACCAAAAATCATTCATAATTCCATCAACCAGAAGCTGTTCATCACTATTACTACTTTGGAGCATTTCCTTGCAGTCTTTTCTTGATGTAGATAAGTGAACTTATATATTACATATTCCATAATTGGAATCAGTACATATATGGTTTTTATATCCCACCGTTTTCACTAAGTGTCATATAATTTTCAATCCAGAGCCAAATGACCTTTGCTCTCTCGATCTGTTGCTTGTACCTCCCTTCCTTCTTTATAAGGTGGTGAAGCCATGAGCTCTCATGCTATCCCTGTTAAAAGTTATTAGGATGAGAACAGCTTTAGGATCATGCAGTGCCTTAATGTCACCCCTAGTATTCTACACTGGGTCCTGGTACTCTGGTCCATGTGCAAAAAAAAAAAAGAAAAAAGTGTTCCCCTTTTTACTTTTACTTTTTAAATTTATTTTAATTACATTGGCATATAATATTGTATTAGTGTAAGGCGTACAACATAGTGATTAGACATTTAAATACCTTATGAGGTGATCACCCTGATAGGTCTAGTGCCCATCTGACCCCATACACAGTTATCACAATATGATTGACTGTAGTTCCCTTTTAAAAAGTACTGCCAGTTTCCTCCTCTATAAACGGAGAATATAGAATAGGTATTTAAACTTCCGCTCAGCCCTCCTCATGGACACCGGCATTGGCACCACCACTTTTCCCATGCACACGGCGCTCAGCCTCTCTCCCCCCCTCCTCAGCCCTGTGTCCCCTGCCTGCCCTGCTCGCTGTTCTCTTACTCCCGCCGAAGGTGTTCTACATCTCATCTGCTGAAGAGGAGAGAGAGCTCTCCAGGAGCGTTCAAGGTTTTAATTAAACATGACTCCAGTCAGGCAGCAGTACATATTAAAACTTTTATTAAAAACACTGCTAAGGGTCCACATTAATCAGGAAGCCACATCTTCCCTTAATGGACAGAATTACTCATTAGATCATTAGAATCAGTTGAGACCTCTCAGCTGTCAGGGTTGTTTTTTTTTTTTTCCTCCCCTTAATGCAAAATCTGTATGAGTCACTCTCATGTTAGGATTTAATCAATTATTATTTGATTGGTTATGTAATTTTAAGAAAAGGGCACCTGGCTTTGTTGAGGAATTTCTGATGATTCCATGGAGAATGGAATGACTCGGCATCAAATTATCGGCATTGATTCATATTCTTATCTGATTTTTCCTCTGCCACATGCTCTGAAGCACAGCAGTACGAAGGCTCTGGGCATGAGCACTAAACCCCTCTCCCCAGCACGCCGTTGACAGTAGCTGCCTAAGTAGAGTCTGATCTGTGAGGCGGGCCAGGCTTGCTGTCCGCTCCCTCTGTCGCCACCAGTCAGTCAGAGGATTGGAATTCCAAAAGACTGGCTCTTTCTTTCCAATTTCTTTCACCTAAATTTTAATAATAGTCTCATATTTCCAAGGCCCTTTTCTGTGGCCTTAAAGAATTTCACTGACTTCGTCTTATTTCAAGTATTAGAGTGAGTGATATTTTCCTGTCTATTTGAAGTCGTGGGATGTTAAGAGATATAGGTACTGACTGGCCCATAGTTACACAAACTAAAGATCCAGTGGCCTACATTGGAATGTTCCTCTGGAGAGGAATTCGGTACCAGGCAAGGGCCCTTTTGACCTCACCACAGGGTAATGATGAAAGACCTCATGGACCACTTTATGAGGTCTGACCTCATTCAAGACGCAGCAGTCAGTATGCACTCCAGAAGTACTCCTGGGAGTTTCCCACACGCTCTCAATGCTCCTTGTTAAGAGTCAGGACCTGCCACTTGTGCCTGGGGAATTCTCAAGCGGCCAGAGTCTTTGCCACCACGTCAGCACTTTCTAGAGCATATTTTCTCAAAGACTCTTTTGTCTATAGCTAGCCCCTTACTGCTAGAGTTCCCTGCTGGGTTTCATGATCAGATCATAAATACTTAATATGGCTAAATGCCTTCAGAATCTGGGCCCGATCACCTCTCCAGGCTTCTCTTTTCCCTCCCCATCTTCCAGCCATCCTGACTATCTATAATTTCTTTAGATTTCTATATTTTTCTCTTGCCTTCAGTCTTCAGACATATCGTTCCCTCTACCTGGAACACATTTAGGTAAGGAAAACTGGTTTGGGGAAAGAGATAGTGATTTGTTCTGGACATATTGAGTGAAAGTGACAGCCAAACATTCAAGATAACCTATAGTCTACGAAAAATGTAGGACGTGAGGAGTCCATTGAGACTTAAGCTGCAGACCTAAGAGTCATTTTCAGAGAGAGGACAATTGAAGCCATCAATTAGAATATAGAGAGAAGTGCATAGGACCCAAAACAGAGCTTCTAGTGAGGTTTGAGGAGAGGAAAATCTAGCAAAAGGGTAGGTAGAAACAAGTCCAACTGAGGGAGATCAGAGGTAAGAGGAAAATCAAAGTGTGTGTGATTTGAAGTAAGAGAGGGGAACTAACATTTCTTGAGTGTCTAGTAAGTGCCAACACTATATTAGGTTATTTGTATACATGTAGCTGAAATTCAAACCTAAAGCTCATGCTCTCTCCAGCATATCACCCAACAGATAATTTCAGTGCCAAATACTACAGAGAGATCAATAGGATAAAGATTGAGAACAGTCATTGAATCTAGCTAAGGAAATCACTGATAATTATCAACAGATGAGATACTGTCTAAGTGAGGTCTAGTTTTTATTAATATTGATTATCTTTGGGATATGGTAGAAGCAGAACTGGACTACACATACATAGGTTCTATTCTTAACATTTTCATTAACTAGATGAGTCACTAATGCCTTTGACCTCAGTTTCCACAGCTATGGAATGAGGTATATTATTAAAGGATTTGGTCATTCAGCTCTCAGTAGAATGCACAATCCTAATTTAGTAAATTTTGCTAGATATGTATGTACCTGACAAACTACTGTGTGAGGCAGAAACATTAAAACATTACTCGTTTTATTCACTGTTGTGTCCACAGAACCTGGAACAGTGCTTGGAACATAGTAGTCACTAAATATGTACCTGTTAAATGAATAAATTTAAATCATTTTTATTAATCTAAAACAAAAGTATAGGCATTGTCATATTGGGAACCTGGATAGTTTAAGACAGTATATTAAAATCAAATTTAAAGAATAACAAGTAAAAATTACTGAAATTCTTAAAGTGAATATTCAGGCATATTTTCATTCTAGTTATAAAAGAATGTGAAACTAGCATTGAAATTGAGGAATTGGGCAAAGAAGTGTGAGAACCACTGGTCTAAATTGCTCAACCTTTGAGGTATCAAAATCAAGAAGTTGTAAATCAATCTGAGTCATTGCTAAATATCTGAAATATTAATCGTAGAAGAGGGTGTCAATGCTATTGAGAAAATAACCCCACAATGCGGCAAGGACAGTTCAGTGCTGTGTTTGGGGCCAATCATTTTGGATTATACTACAACTTGGAAAGTTACAGACCATTTACATATATTTACTTATGTTCATTTTCTCTTTCTAGAACAACTTTTTTTTCCTGGCTTTAAATTATCTTCTGTTTGTGATAGAATATTTTGAAAATACAGAAATATAGAAAGAATAAAATAGACACTCCCCATAACCCTAGCTAGTAGCAGTGCCCCATTTAACCATTTTGGAATGTTCCTTCCAGTCTTTTTTCTAGAATACTAATTTTTCATGGAGCCCCTCCAGCTGAGGCTGACTTGGCCATTAGCGGTAGACTGGCGACCAGGAGGCCCAGCCCATACACCCACCTGCGCCTTCTGGAGAATGAAACTTGGACTCAGTTGTTTGGGCTCCGGTGGGTCTGAGTGGACACTCTCTGTTACTCACACCTTGTGAACACAGCCCTAGCCCCGTTTTCTCATTGTCCAGCCAGCTCACAGCTCCTGGAGTGCAGGATGCCTGATTTCAGACTACAGATAATTCCCGTCAGTGTCCAGGGCTTTCTCCTCAGTTCCAGAATTCTCTCAGCTTCCAAGAAACTTCCCTGTTCTTCACTCTCTAATCTACCTACTCTATCTCAGACTCGTTTCAATCATGCATTCAGTTTTAAAATTTATAAGTCTCTTTTTACTTGAAAATGTTTTGTTTTCGCTCTTCCCTTCCCTCCCCCCCCAAGTTTTCTTATTGAAAGAGACTTTAAGTGTGTTACCACATTGCAGAATAATTTCAAATTCTTCAAAAGGTAAGTAAGTAAATCTGGATAAGGTAGCCACCGTTGGGTGCCCTGGCTTCCAACTTGGATCAGTCTGAACCTAACTTCTATGTTAGCAAAAGTAAAACTTCTTTCAAATATCTGAACAGCGAGTAAAAAAAAAAAGGGATATCATCTTAATATTTCTTAATATTGAGATATTATGCTTCATGTTATATAAATATTCAAATATTCATCTACTTGTCATCACAAAGAAAAGACATCTGGGTGAAGGATTGATATTTCACTTTACATCCAGATGTTTTGATAGTGTAAAAAAGATAGACTTAGATGAATGATTTCCTTGCCATTTAAAATTATTTCTTGCGAACACCCTATTCTTTCAGCTCCTTCCTTTTGTGTATTTACCAGGGATTTCATTTTTCAAGTCTCCTTTGCCCTCTCCCCACTTCCTGGTTTTCACTTAGAAAAATCAAGGTCTCCACTTCATTATATTAAGAGAAGCCAAAAAAATTTTAAAAAGAGAAAATCCACCCCCTCAGATACCCTATATCTATATCTGCAGTGTTGTGCTAGACGATGTTTAGTAACCAGGTCTCCAAAAGAGAGGGGAGACATTATTTATAGTGTTTGCCCATTTCCACGGTGTAAATCCTCCCTTCATGGCTAATTTTAAGCTACTGACCTGATTTTACTGAATTTAGAGTTGAAAAGAGATGCCCAGTTCACACAATTGCATAGTATTCCCCCCTATACATACAATATAATGCATATAAATGAATAACCTCAAAAACGCAGACACTAGTAAATAATTAGGAAGTAGTGAAATTTGATGTTTTGGGCACCTTTGTTTTTAATTCAATTTATTTAATTCAGGATTTCTCAGCCTTGGTACTGTTGACATTTTGAGCAAAATTCTTTGTTGTGGGGGGGGGCACCCTGTGATTATAGAATATTCAGCAGCATCCCTCAATTGTGACAACCAAAAAACCATTCCAGACACCGCCAAATGTCTCCTGGGGTGCAAAATCACCCCTGGCAGAAGATTGATTTAATTGCAAATTTGTATACTTTAATAATAGTGGTATTTAACAACCCTCTCTCAAAATTCCTGAAATTTAAGAATCAGCTCTCACTCACTCGCCATTAAATATCCCGTGTCCTGAGAGTATAATGGTTTGTCATCGTCACGTGGTGTATGAGAGGAAATAAGAGAGTGGAGAGTCCAGCCGCGCTTTCCGACCTTTTCGGTTTGTACGTTTAACCTCGGCAATCTTCTCATCCTTACGTGCAGCTTCCTTCTTTCATCATGCTTTTGGTTTCTTTACAGTAAAGAGTGTCTTGGCTGACTGCCTACTTGTCTTCCAAAGTGGACTTTGTTTAAAGCACAGCTTTGGAGTTCCCTCTCAGGTGAAGGTGATTTTCCGCTCAGCCCAACTTAAGAACCTCCCTCAGGGTCTTTACGTGCTTTCGAGGAAGCAGCTTTGGAGTAAGAGAGAGAGGCAGAGAATGAAGGGGAAGAGGCTTCTCAGGCAGTGTTAGGCAGTGATCTGAGTGAAGAAAGGCCAACTCTCCCATCCTCAGAGAGACTGATGTCCTGAAATAAGAAATTCTCGCCTGTCCTCATCTCTCTATTCGAGGGGACGGGGAGCAGGAATGTAGAAAGTGTGAACGGAGAGCTCTGCCGAACATGGGGGTGAGGGTGGGAGCGCTCCCTGTCCCATCTGTAACCAGCGAGGTTAGCTTTTGCAGACCATCTCCAACCGTTTCCTTTCTGGGCCTTTTCTGATTTGCTGCCCTCATCCTTTGCTCCCACCAAGTGCCGGATGGCCCTTCACATACCAAAGTCCCTTTGGATTCATCCAAAGCTCCCATGCCACAGACCAGCCAGGCACAGGATAACATAGCTTCCTTGTCCCAACTTGTGAGAGCCATTAATAACCCTCATCCTTGTGTGTCAACAGAATTTATTCTGATATTGGTACAACTTACCTAGAGGGATACATGAGTTTTCTGGGGCTGCCACAACCTGGGTGGCTTAAAATAACAGACATTTATTCTCCCATGGATATATAGGCCAAAAGCCTGAAAGTAAGTTACCAATAGGGCCACATTCCCTCTGAGAGAAACTTCCTTGTCTTTCACAGCTTCTGGTGGCTGCTGGCATTTTTGGCTTATGTCACTACAACTCTAAGTTCCCCTCTCTTGTCTCTTATAAAGATACCAGTCATTAGATTCAGGGTCCATTTAAACCTAAGTACATCTACAAAGACCCTGTCTCCAAATATGTTCACCTGTATAGGTACTGGAGTTTAGGACTAAGACAGGTCTTTTTGAGGGACACTGTTCAACCCACTGCAGGAGAATTAGGGCTGAGGGTTATTTCTCCTGCTCCAGAATTTATGCAACTTGTCTGGCCAACCAACAGTAAAACTAGCAGGAGTTGAGGAAAAGATGACTTTGTGGCCTCCAGCTATCCCTCTCTCTAGGTATAAGGAGCAATTAAACTCCCTTTTGCTCCCTCCTTCTCCTACCAGCTTCATGATGGGGAGGGAGCCCTGACACCTCAGTCAAGAAGGACCCCTTCCAACTGCAAGCAGCCTGTGTAAAACCAGAAAGGTTAAGCAGAAAGGACTTGCAGGTTGGCTCAGGCCTGACCTAAGAGAGGCAGGGAGCTGGATCCCTGGGTACACAGTGCTTCACAACCAAGTACCCAGGGCAGCAGAGACAGGGTGATGTGGCTGCAGCGGGGGCTGGGGTGGCCTGTGGTCCTACAGGAACAAAGGATGAGGATAAGGAGGGATATGAGGGGCCAAAGGTGCTTTGCGATCCCTCTGAGTGCTTGGTGACTCAGGGGGTTCTGGCCTTTTCCTCATTCCAATCCCTCAGGCCTATTCCTAATGTGTCATCTGAGTGTTCTTGGGGCTGGTTCTAGGGTGATAGTTTCTCCACCCTTAAATGTTAGAAGCTTGACTTTGTACCTGAGATAGAGATTGGCAAAGGGGATCTTAAACCGAAGAGGATAAAGATGGACCCATGAGGAAGACAGCAAAAAGAATAAAACTCAGAATGAATTCAGGTCCTGAAAAATGCTAGCAATAGCCCAAAAGGTTTGTTTTTTAGCTCTGATAACAGTGAAATGCGAGGGCGCAAGCTGCCTTTGGACTATATACATAATTAAGTTCTGAGAACTGATTATATTTGAAAAAATAAAAGCATTTTTCTCTCTTCTACCAGGCTCCCCTCCTTCCTCTTCTTCCATCGCGTGCACGTTCTCTCTCTCCCCTCTCCCCTACTTCTCCCCCTCTCCCCTCTCCCATCTCCTTGTCCCCCTGTCTCCCTCTTCCTGCTCTTCTTCCTTGCCTCCCTTTTTTCTTTGACCTTTAGTAAGAAAAATCCAAAACACAGTCTCTAAGGAATTGCTTTGGAGCTCTGTATTTATTTCTGTCTCTTTAAACTCTGGCAGAGTCCAGTCCTCACCTGTCCCCTCTGTCGTGTTATATTCTCCTGTCTCTCTAGCCATCACCATTAATGTTGAACAACTCTACACTGTAATTGAGGAGGCAGCCATTCCTACCTGCATAACTCCAGCCCTTCTACATGCCTCTCTGTTTTGCTGCCGTCTATGCTACATGGCTGTGGCTTTGGTAAGCCAAATATTTTTTGAGATCCCAAATTTAGGAGTTGCTTTAAATCTTGAACTTCTTTCTAGTAACTAAAAATTAAAGGGAAGAATTTAGCTTGTCAGAATGAACTCGAAAGGACCTAGTCAGTGAAGCTGATTTAGATGGCATTGTGTCTCATTTTAATATGGGTGTTACTGAACATGAACATGCGTTTACATGTGAAAAATTCGACCTTTCAAAATGACTAACTGGAAACAAACTCCAGAACCATGTATGATTTAGGATATATCAATGTAGACTGATTAATGCAATACAAATTAGTGACCAATTTTCAAGGAATTAAAATATAATAAGACTACCTATAACATTATGTTTAGAATAATTAAAGTTTCTTGATTAAGAATGCACGTGTTCTTCTTAGAGTGCCTCTAGTCATAATTATGCCCTCATCATTGTTGCCCTGTAGATATAGGCGTGTGTTGGCTGCTGAAAAAGTCCTTTCAATGACAAACCAGAGAAGCTTTGACTGTGGCTGGATGGTGTTTCAGGGGTGACTCTTCCCTACTGTTCTCTATATTGTCGTATGCCCAACACATAGAGAGTTTGACATGATGACCCCCAAAGTCCTTCAGATTGGTGATTTAACAAGCATGCTGCAGGATACTTTGCTTTTTACTTTCCATTTGCCAAAGAGCTTCCACTTGGCACAGATAACCAGTCTGTCTTTATAGAAATACTGTATGCCAGTTCTCTGAATATGATTGGACCCTTCTGATCTAGATTATCTTCTGAAAATAGCTTACTCATCCATAAAATGGGATAATGCAACTTTCAGTCCTTGTATCATGGATGAGAAGGCCCACCCTGTACAATGATGGTAGGGTTACCCAAAGCTTTGGGGTATTATCACAGTCACAGTCTGAAGATAGTAGGTTGTGAGATTTTTAGGTTTTCTGATACCTGTGATACCAAAAGTTGTGTGTGTAGCAAAACCCACAAATTCAGGAGTCCAGAAATCTCTCTTCCAGCTCTGCTGCTTATAATCTGTGGGACCTTGAGCAAGTTGCTTGGACTCTGCCCCTCGTTTGCTCAACGTGCCAGCTGAGGACCACTGCATCTTCTCCGAACCCTTCTTGTGCAGGGCTGTTATGAAGACCTTTCCCCAACTGAAAAAAGAGATGAGTTCAGACTAGGGTAGAGGTTCTCCACCTTCTTCCATCAGGAAGCCCTGGGATATCTGTGACAGTGTGTCTTGCACACAGATTTCACCTGTTCTTCACATCACAGCAGACCCCTTCTCTGCCCTAAGAGAGAGATCAGAATGCAAGTGAGGAGTAGCCAGGACATGGAAGAAACCAAAGTGTCCTCAGATAGGTGATTGGCTAAAGAAGCTGTGCTATATATATGTATACAATGGAATATTACTCAGCCATAAGAAGAGATGAAATACTGCCGTTTGGGACAACCTGGATGGACCTCGAGATCATCATGCTAAGCGAAATAAGCGAGACTGAAAAAGTTGAAAATCACATGCTATCACTTATATGTGAGATATAAACCTAAAAGCAACAAATGAACAGCACAAACAGCGACTCAGGGACATGGACAATAGACTAGTACTTACCAGAGGATAAGGGATGGGGGAGGAGGGAAGAGGTACACAGGGTAAAGGGGTCAAATATAGGGGGATCGTGTAGGGTAAAGTGGGTAAAGGGGATCAAATATATGGTAGCTGAAGAAAACTGGACTCTGGGCGGTAATCACACAATAGAATATATAGATATCAAATTTTAATGTACACCCCAAAATTATATAATTATATTAACCAATGTTACCCCAATAAACTTAAAAAATAAATAAATAAATTTAAAACAAAAGAATGCAAGTGCGGAAGAATAGCATACCTATAATAAAAGCATCAAAACTGCTCTAATTTTTAAATAGGCATAAATCACTTTAATAGTTTAGTTTGCAGAGATGATAAGATTTCTTTCACCTCTAAAGGTCTCAGACCTCATGCCTGTGTTCAGGTTATGTAAATGTAAATACTGACAGTGATGATACCAAATGTACATAGAGAGAATGTATCAAACAGAGCCCCTCCTTGAGGGGAGCAAGGTGCTTGTCCACTGGCACCAACATGCACTCACGTTAAGTGGTAGAAAATAGCATAGGGATTAGTTATGACCCACAGGCCAAATCTGGTCCATGAGTGAAGAATGGCTATTAAATTTCAAATGATTGGGGAAAAAATCAAAAGAAGAAAACTTTTTTGTAATTAATGAAAATTATATGAAATTAAAATTTCTTTGTCTGTAAATAAAGTTTGGATAGAATTCAGTCAAACTCACTTGTTTACACATAGTCTGTGACCACTTTCCCTGCAGCAGCCAAGGTGAATACCCATAAGTCCTAAAGTATTTATTATCTGATTTTTTTTTTTAAAGAAAATGTTTGCCAACTCCTGAAATAGCATGTGAACTCACTTTACCTCAATCCCAAATGTAGAGAGAAAAGTTAGTTTAAATTTTACTTTTTATCTTTCTCCACAATTAGGGTAATTTATTGTTACCCTAATTAGGTATAATGTATTATCCAAACTGAGACCTGTTTTGAGAGTGCCTTAGTCCATTTGGACTGCTATAACAAAATTCTGCGGATTGGTAGTTTATAAACAACAAAAATTTGTTTCTCACAGTTCTGGACACTGGAAGTCAGAGATCAGTTGCTAGCCTGGTCAGCTGAGGGCCTCTTCCTGGTTCCAGACTTCCTGTTGTACCCTCAGCGGTGGAAGGAGAGAAGAAGCTCCTCGGGTCTCATTTCTAAAGGGACTAATCCCATTCATGAGGGCTCCACCTTCGTGACTTACACACCTCCTGTGGGCCCACCTCCTACTACCATACATGAAGCACTGACATTTCAACATATGAGTTATGGAGAGACAACAATGTTACCAAACTGAAGTAAATTTGTGCAGGGTGACGGATAGAAGGCTCTGTTGGCCCAAATTCTAAGGGAGAGACATTTTCTGGCTTCCCAGACTGGAAAAGGCATCTCTTTGTGCAGTGGAGAGGAGGGCTGGATTCTGGGAGAGTGGGGGAGTTGACTTACCCTTTGTTTCCTGTTCCACATTCTCATTATTTAGACAATATTTTGATATTTCTGTATGTTATTGCTTTTAGAAGGATAAGCTACTTTAAATTTATTTTTAGCACATAAGAGAATACTGAACACAATGTAAACACGTCTCACCTTTATGCATTTTGATATTTACTAAAAATATATCCATCATTCAGCCTCTAGTTACTTGTATGAAAAATCAGGAATGAAAGAAGCCAAAGAAAGAAGTGAGAAGCTGCTGACAGTTACGCATTTTCAAGAAAATCAAAAGCAAAATGCTAAGTACTTGCCCCAGGCCAGCAAATGAACAGATTAGCACATGGTTAAACTGAATAGGGAAGTGGCTTTTAGTGGTTGGGACCTTTGAATCCTGCAACTAGTTCATCTCAGGGAAAACAAACAAACAAACAAACAAAAACCTGATTTACTCAGGCAGGGCAGGAATGAGAAGTGATCTCAGAAAAGTCAGGGCCATACCGCCTTGGGCTTTATATTTCATCGTGAAGTCGGTGCTTTGAGTTGTGCTTAAAAATAAGCTCACAGCCTAAGCCAGTTATGAAAAACAAATGTAGCACATCAAGCAACAGCCAGGGATAGTAGGTCTGCTGTACCAGAAGACCAGGGACTTGGTGTCTGTGCCCAAGTCTGAAGCTTGAGGACACCCTGCCTTCTTCACATTTGGGGAAATATATTACTGCCCCTCCAGTTGCACTAGAGGATTTGCCAACTCATGACCGTTGGTGAAAGGTCTTCTGTGGGAGGGGAGCTAACTCCCAGGCCCGGGGAGGCGGAGCAGGGAGATATGGAAGCAAAGCTGTGACTAGGCTCGTCCTCCTGGAGAGGTAAGGCTGTGGCCACCTCAGCCTCATGGATCCCCTGTCTCAGGGCTCCTCTGTCTTATACTTTGTCCCGTTGAGTCTGGGACTCTTAGCTAAAAGTCTTGGAAAATAATCACCCCTAACTCTGAGATTTTGCTTCCCTGGCTTCTGCTTTTTGTTTGTTTGCTATAATCTGAGAAAAAGAAAAGGGATACATGTGTAATGGTGAAATTAGGTCCTGTCCTCAGATGCTAAAGGTACTATAGATATTTTTGGGAGGTGGCAATAGAAGGATTCACTGACTTCTAATCACACTGCACAAGTCGTTACTTGCATTACTTTCTCTAAAGACGCCAGCCTGAATGAATGCTAACGGCGTCCCTATTTCCCAGGTTAGACAGCAGAACCACTAGTCCAGAGGATCTTGGAGAGCACTGATGCGTTCCAGTGGGTTCAGGCCTTGAGCCTTCAACAGAAGACCAAAGTATACCATCATAAATTCTGGGTTTTATCCAAACTCAGTTAAGTCGAAAGATCACAGCACTTTTTGAAACTTAAAAAATATATATGGATAGTTATTTCATCCTCAAATATAGAAAAGAATTAAATCGAATAAGTCTGTTGAGATGATTATATAAGAATTAAAATCCTGTAATCAGAAATTATAAACAAAATGGAAACACAAACATATTTCCTAAAAACACAAAGTAAAATAATTGATGTATTAAATATATATATATAAAGCCTCACATAAAAAAAAAGAAAAACATTAATACCCCCGAAAGAAAAAATGGGCAATTGATATGAAAAAAACATTCAGAGAAAAACACATGGTAATCAAAAATGCAAATTAAAAAAAAATTATTTTCAACTATAAAATTAGCAAAAGTTTTTAAATGATAACACAATAATGCCAGTGAAGTCATGAGGAAATAGGCTGCTTCCTGTGCTCCTAGAAAGAAGGTGGACAACTATAATATTTTTGGAAAACAGATGTACAATATTTATCAAAAACATTAAAAATGTTTATATCCTTTAAATCATGACTTCTCTTAGGAAGCTATGCTAAAGTAATAATTAGAAACTTGAAAAAAAATCTTCTGGAAAGATTTTTAATACTATTTATTTATAATAGCAACAAAACAAAACCCTGAAAACATGCTAAACCCCCTCAAATAAGAAAATGTTAAATATAGAGAACATGTAATGTTATAGAATACAAAATACTATAAGTGAAAAAAAAAAAAGATACAAACTTGTATGTAGTATATGATACCAATTTTTAAAAAGAAAATACATCAAAATATTAGCAGTGGATAACTCTCTAGCTGTTGGGATTACAACTGATTTTCACTTTCTTCTTTGTATCACCACTTAAAATGAACATTTAAACAATTTTAATTATGCATTTATTTCTTGTCTTATTCCAAAAAGAACTTAGGATTTTAAAATATGAATAATTGAGACAGATAAGATATATTAAAAATAATTAAGAAATTAAGACAAAGCAAAAGATGTGAATAAGAAAGTTACCATGGATCTCAGAATGTCCTTAGCACCAAAAGCCATGGCGTGTATTACAATATACAGATAGAGGAAGCCACAGATTTGCCTGTAGGCTTCCTAGCAGCCCTTGGTATGGCTAAAGTAAAATCAAATCCATTGCTTAATAAAAATATGTGTGGTGTGATACTGACCAGATAGAAATGTTTGACATGGGTCCATAAAGAGAAATCAACACTCAACACTATTCAAATAATTATCATAGCAACACATTTTATGCAGCATTGCTTACAGCGACTTTTAAATCCGGGCTGATGTCATCAGAGCAAGGCGTAAATAAGACAAGTTCTGTTCATTTGGCTAAATCCAGGGATAGACTCCAGGACACCTAAACCAGCCTTCCTAGAGTGAGTTCTACAGATCCTTGATAGCCCAGTTTCTTCTTGGGAAAAGGAAGTGTTTCCATGGTTATAGGGGTTTGAGGACACCAGTGTACCCCAAGTGCCATTTGGAGAGCCCCAGAACATGTTATCAAATCAAACTTTATTTCAGGTTTGCCCACATTTTGACTTATTTCTTTGCAAAATTCCTGTTTAGATTCAGATGAACCAACCATTAGTCTTTCTCAGGTTTTACTTTGGGAAAAATTACTAGGGAACATTTATTGCTTTTAAAAGCCGAGGAACATTATTAATCAAATAATAAAAGAGAAAGCTCCCTGTATTCATGGAGTGACTGTGCATGCAGTTTTTTATGGGTTCACTGTGTCCCTGCCCTTGCACTAAATCCGACTAGGTGTGACTCCAGGATTGTTCCTAGAGACTCATTCTCATAGAGACCCACTTAGATTTGGTAAATTTTTGGATTTTTTTGGGGGGGGGAGGTTCTGTCTGTTAAACTTCCACCCCTCTTACCCTACTCCATCTTGGCTTTAGTGCCTTTAACACTCTGCTTCCTGCTGCTCCAGGGCCAAGATCCAATAAACACAGAGCTAGCTACCTTTCATTGTTACAACCATGGCTGGAGTTGCCAGGATGCAGAGATGGAGAAGGTGGTGAGACCTTGATAGACACTGAGTAAATAAATCAGACCTCTAATTAAATTTCCATGGTGAATAAATAGGTTGTCTCATGTATTTAGTAAACAAATTTGGGCAGATAATGAGATTTCTACTGGAGGCCTAACAAAGCCCCAGAGGCTTATGCTAGCAATCACCCAGTTAATAGTCCCTGTTTTCCGTAGAAGGGTTTATCTGACTCATCAGGTGACTGTGTCTACAAGAGGTGGGACAAGCAAGGAAGAGGCATCCCTGATACATAGAGGTCTGTCCTTCCATTTGTGCAAGAAAGAGTATTTTAGGGAGGAAACTGGCAGTTCTCTCATGGTAACTTGGATAAGAAAAGGATGAGGATGGGTGGGCCATTTTTATCTCAGTGTTAAGATCAGGAAACTAGAGTCAGGAGAGCTTGGAATTAGATCAAGGTGTGACTGACTGTTTGCTGAGCAGGTTAAGCAGAGAGCCAGGACTTTGGATAGCGTGGCAGATGCTTTCTTGAGTTAACAGGGAGGCAAGGTGTGGGATTTCCCACTGATCAATGGAGTGACCTTACACAGCTCACCCCACATCGGTGTGACTTAATTTCTTCATCTTTAAATAGAGACTAATGGATGAAAGGATCACCAAATTGTGAGACTTAGAATGCTATGCCAATTGTAAAGAATGACACAAATATTTAGTATTAATATATTGTTGTAAATAACAGCAAGAAGCCAAGTGCCGTAGAAAGAATCATTTCTGAATTAAGAATGTTAGGCTTGAATTCTGACTTTGTTTTTTCCCCTGTGTGAACATAAAGTTGGAAAAAGTTCTGCCTGTCTGATTCAGTCTGTCTTTGTATCTGTGTCTTGTACTCTGCCTCTCTCTCTCTCACCCTGTCTCTGTTTCTGTCTATGAAACAAATGTGACCACTTCTTGGAAGGAAATCTTGATGCCAGACTTTGGAGAATCGTGTTATGCAGAACTCCCGTGCAGGTGAACATTGTTTACAGCACCACAGAAACTAAGGAAATGAGACGGCATCACAATGTCCCTTTAATTTGCAAGCCTCTGTAGCCCTGCAAAAGCCTGGCAGATAAAGGACAGGGGAGAATGTCCAGGATGGAGTATCTGAACAATCTAACATATCCACCTCCCCCACCAAAACTCAAGGCCCTAAGTTTAGGTCCTAGTTATCAGACTGGTCCTATGAGCTCCTGCATCAAACTCACAGACCCTGTTATTAGAAAAACAGGACAAAATCCATTATGCATTTAGGGAAACACACATGCATGCACACACACACAAGCACAAACACACACACAGGAGAGAAGTGAGATTCCCATTATCTCAGGGTTTGGGATGGAGTTTCTAGGATCCACTCATACATCTCTTCCCTTCCGTGCACCCTTCCTGATTTCCTCAGCAAGAAGTCCGTTTCCTTCTGCTGCACCTGCGTAGTGTTTGTTTCTAACACTCTTAGGCACTCATCCTACTCTCTCTAGATAAGGTTTTGTCTATGCAGATCTCCTCTCTAACAAATGCAAACACCATGTATTCAGGGACTCCATGGAGGTATTCCTATGTCTTCAGCACATTGCCCCATGCCTTGCTAACAGGGACTAATGCTTTTTGAGTGACGAATGTTTGACTTGAGTCTGTCAGGACAGGGGGAGGGGTAGAATTGCACAGTGCAAGGGCACCAGATACCCCACGCCCATGCCTCCCTTATCCTGGCCTTTCACACCTTTCTTTCTGCTTAAGAGATGAGGAAATGAGGCAGGTTGGGCATTTAAGCCACCGTTGTGCAAAAAACATGGTAGAACAAAATACCAGTTTCAGAAATTATTCCAATTTGGAAAGAAGAGAGAAGAGACTCTTCCCTGATTTGGGCGTCAAGGGTCCCGGCTCCCTGCTTCACCTTCACTGCCCTGGTCATCATTTTCTGGAGCTGCTCTGAGTCTTGGTCCAAGTGACTCCCACCTCTAGCCTTGACCTGCAGCCTGTAGACCTCAAGGTCCCGCAGGCCGTGTTTCAGCTTCCCAGCCTCTCTCAAGTGCTCTGACAGCAGGGGGCCGTGAGCAGAGCCTAGTGAGAGATGGGCACAGCAAAGTGGCCCTAGCCGGTGCTCCCTTGGCTCTGGTGCTATGGGTGGATTTCACTAGGTAAGACCCTTCGTGTGAGCTGTTGCTTTGCACAGGCACTGCTCCAGGTAGTTAGTTCTTGGCAGATGCGCACCGTGAAGCCTTAGAGCTTGGAAGACCTTGACCTTGGGGAAAAAGGGCACCATATGTTCATCAGTACTGATTCATCCCATAGTCCTGGCTTTGACACTCCTTTCTCTTTGCCTGAGATTTTAGGAAACTGAGGCAGGAAGGGCATTTAAAGCGTCACTCAGCAGAACGCGGCAGAGCCGACCACTGCTGAGCCTGGGGCGCGAGCCTGCCGTTCAGCCTCCTTGACTCGCTGCCGCTGGGCAGCAGGATGGCAGAAATAGCCTCAGACCGCATCAGGACCTGGCTTGTTCACGCTGAACTGAACTGTCATATGCATGGCAACTTTCCCCTCCTCATGTTTAGCGTAATTTAAAAAACAGCCCCCCTGCACCTACACGAATGGCACCACATGCTGTTCATCTTTCTTATTATCCCAAATTAAAGTGTTGTCTGGTCTCTGGATTTCCTGTATTTACTGTAGTAATGGAGCTCTAATCTGACTCCCACACTTTGGGCGAAAGCTTATCGAATCGGAGGGGAGCTATGTAAACCCGATTTCCATGCACTCGCAGCAGAAGAGACCTTCGCTGTGGCTGGGCCTGAAATCCCAGGCTTCGGTTAAAATGCTGCTTGGGTGCCAGCGCTGGCCTTGCGGTCTGGCTCCTGTGCGTGACGGAGAGAGGGAGAGCGAGAGAGGACACCGAAGCGAGTGCATCTGGGCTTCATTAGTCGCAATGTGATTTACAAAAGGCAGCTTTTCAGATGTTGGGATAATCAGCGGCTGTTATGGGGTAGAGCACGGTAATCACGGGTTGACATGAGCAATTCATGCTCGGTGAGATAAATGGGTTTGACTGGCAGGGCAGCGATTGGACTTTAATAAAAAACAAATTGAATTTTTTTTTCCTGTGGCTTAATATGAGAATCATCTGGACATATACATAAAACCCACACAGTAGCAAAAACCTCTGGCAGAAAGAAAATGCCACAGCGCCCGGTCTCAGAGCCAATTCCTGTGTTATAAATTCTGGGGATGTTTGGGCATTGGTCGGAACAGGGTGGATGAGGTGAGGAGAAAGCAATGCAGGGCCCTCTCAGCTCAACCCAGCATAAATCACATAATAATGGACAAGTAATTTAATACCATTCTGAAGCCTCAGAGTGAATCATTGCTTTTTCCTACAATGAGTCTGGGCTCTGGTGGGTGAAGAACTTGAAGCTGTTGACTCCTAGAATTATGTCCGCTTTGGGGCAATATATCCATATGCCTAACTTGGTCAAGACTGAAGTTTTGCTGAGGGGTCTGTTAACATTTTCTTTACATATCCAGTATCCGAAGCACATGGAACTGAGTTCAGTCTGCCACAGGTACTGCCTCCACACCCCGAAGGGCGCCATGGGGGGCCTCCCATCCCTCAGAGCAGCTGTTTCTGAGTCCGACTGGGTGGCTGTGTGAACAGTTGTTCCAGTCTAGCACATAGCAGGTGCTCTTGGATAAACCTCAGAATGGCTTGCGTAGGCTGAGTTCATTTGCAGGGCCTAGAGGAAAAAGCAGAGTACCAGCAGAGTAGAGAGGACGTCACCGAGGATGTGCCCATGTGGATCAGAAAGCCACCTCTTTGAAAGTCAGAATAAATAAGCCATAGGGATCGTTAAGTCACCTGAAGTTTGTTGAAGATAGAAAGGAGGAGAGAAGACCATTTCTTTTTCAATGGCAAGGTGATTTAAAATATAGACATTGGTACAAGAGTGAGGTCATTGTTAAAAGCCAGAGAGCCCAGAAATCTGAAGCTGGAGGGGGTTTTAGAAATGGTTCATCCGGACCTGAGGAGACTCAAAGGCAAAATTACTTGCCCAAGGTCGCACAGTACATTGGCTGCAAAGGCAGGGTTAGACCTGGGGCTCTGGGCTCTTTGGTGCTGCTTTGTGTCCTGTGGAGTCCCAGACCCATTCAGTAGAGCTACCTACAAAGGCTGAAGGAAGGACCTGGGAAACTAAGAACTCCTCCCCCAAACCTGGCCCTGCAGATCGCTGCTGCTTATTCAAGACTGTGCAACCCCATGTCGACATTGCTTGGACCCCCTTCCACTTCCCACGTTTGGCTGGCAGCACCCGCCCAGGAAGCACAGAGATAACACTCAGATTGGTTGCAGGGCGGGGGGTCTATGCTAACCAGCTGGGTGACTTGGGCAAGTCTCCTCAATTCTATGGACTGGAGGCTCCTCTGACTAAAGCGCGGACATGGAATGACGTGGACATCTCTGGGGCCTTAGCGGCGGTTTTGTCGTGCTGCAGTGGAACCCTTTTATTCTAGGTGAACCCGTCGCTGGCCACACATCTCAGCATTAAGAAAGAGAGGAAACGGAGTGGTTCTGGTTGAAGGCAGGGAGGAACATGCACCTTCTTTCTCTCCTCTGTACCCCCAAGCAGGCCCTGAGGCTGCTTCTCAAGCTCAGGTATCCGCAGAGCATGCTTAGAAAAACCCTGGAATAGCTGTCTCAAAGCCCCTTTCAACTTCAGCATTTGATGATTCTATTAATAGCCTGGACACAGGTCTCTGAACAGACACCATGTTAATACAGGGCAGTGCAATACCCGGCAGCCCCTTCCAGAGCTATTCAGACCAAAATTCTCCCTCGCTCCTCTTTGCCCAGGGCATAGGGCTCCGTGTAGCCAGGGGCTGCCACCCTGAGCCTGCCCATCTCCATGGTACCGCATGCTGCCTCTTTCTTGGCTTTCCCTGAGACTTCAAGGATTGAAGGCCTATCCTGGAAGAAGAAAGGGCCTGGGTGTCTTGAGAATTAGGTTAAATTATCCATTTAGGTTGCTGGAAAAAAATCATCACCTGCCAACTCACATGAGAACTGGGGCAGAGATTCACCAAGCGCATGATTTGCTCTTGTTTAGGCCATCTGGGAAGCAAGGAAGTTGTGAGGAGCGCTCCTGTGTTTGCAGAGCTGGGGTCTTGCCCATGCCAGAACAATGGCCGCGCCACTGGCAGTGATGCACAGAGCTGCAGCATCCCCTCACACCAGACCCTAGTCTCCTTCCTCTACCTTTATTATTGCTTCACACATCAGCCCCAGATCTTCCCCGTGCGGGCTTTCCAAACTACCCTTTGTACCTATAGTAACTATATTATTTAAGGCAGTTAGACATACTCCTAGCAGGTGTACTGCTCACTAAATCACTTCTTGCCTGTTTTCACACTTCAGGAAAGGAAATGCAGTTTATTCAGTGACTACTAGGTACCAGCACAGTGTATAAGGGAACTGCTATTGAATGTCATCTGCTTTAGGCTCATTTGAAGTGGGTATCTTTATTTATTTCCGAGTGAGGAAATTATGCCTCAGAGGGATAAATGACTCAAAGAGCATGAAGGGTAGGCCCAAGATTTGCACCCAAACACACCAGATTCATTTTACGAACTTTCAGTGCCACTTTATGTAAGAACATGGATAAAGTCCGGGTCTTCAGAGGAGTGTGAGGGAGCTGACAGGCAGCTGTGAAACTTGAATTTTGACAGAGCACCTGGGGGGGCACTGGCGCCTCCCTCTCCATTTCTGCATTGACAGTTGGGGTGGGGGCGCTGCCAAGCGAGCCTGCAGGCAGAGGGAGGGAAAGAGCACGCCCCAGACCGGGGCCTGCAGTCATGGCCCCAGCGGAGGCAGGAAAGACGGAAGTGGATTTTTTCCTGCTGGTCTCTGAGAGCTTGAAGGGCAGGTGAGTTTGGGGCAAAGCACACTTGTAAACAGGATCATTTCTAAATATTTCGTGATTATTTGGGACTATACAGGCAATGC
Source organism: Eonycteris spelaea (assembly GCA_003508835.1). NCBI lineage: Eukaryota > Metazoa > Chordata > Mammalia > Chiroptera > Pteropodidae > Eonycteris > Eonycteris spelaea. The sequence continues at coordinate 15,820,611 of PUFA01000014.1, read as the reverse complement.
TTTCTTTTTTTCCAGCCCATCAGATCTCTCTTTCATTCATTTCACAATCTCTAAAACTTACCTCTGTTTCACTTCAAAAAGCCTCGAGCAGCAAATCCAGAAGCCTCAGTGCCTGACCTACGCCCTGTGCGTCATGTACCATGTAATGGAAAAGGGGGTCATTTGAAGCTCTTGCTTGGAGTTCCTCGTTCTATCTTCAGCAGTGAGACAGGCGGGAGCCTTTAGGCAGGTTCTGTGTGGGGAGGCCGAAGAGGTGTACCGAACGTTTTCAAATAAAAATATTTTCCTGGCAGCACTTTCTGGGTTTGGGGGTATGCCTTGCAGAGAACATGCCCCTGATGCGAAGCCTCCCAGATTCCATTCTGTTTGCATTTTGGCACGTCTGGCGCTAGACAGACTTGGCCACCAGAAGCACCGTTTCGGGCCACCTCGCTGCAGAAGAGCAATCTTCTGCCCAGAAACTTTCTAGAGGGCCGAGAACTCGCTTCTCTGCCGGCAAAATTGCCAGCTTGGGGATTCGGCGCTGCTTCTGTGCAGAAAGAGGTGTTGAATTACCCCGCACTTAACAAATGGTTGCCCTGCTCTCCTCAAGCTGCCAGCACAAATTGAAT